>OY728140.1:789463045-790088045 GCA_963277665.1 Viscum album
AGTTACTGAAACTAAATGTTAATGAAAATTATTGATGTTTGAAAGCACATAATTCAAGATTTAAAGGTAAATATCATCTCATTACTATTTTAGATAAGTGGTGTGGTTACGATATGATGAAAGGTACAATTGTCATACACTCTAGAAATTCTAATGTCATATTTGAATATATATATATATATATATTCCCATTACATTATATATTTAATATTTTATATGGGTATAAATATGACACCAAAATGATTATATATGAATTATTGGTGAATCCCCTAATTGTTTTGATGATCACATATCAAGTCTAATATTTTTTCCTAGCTGATGTTGGTGGAATTGTGATTCCTGCTAATATTTTCATTCCTCCTATAGATTAATATTATGTAATATTAGGATTTTATTTGAATTATCTATTTAAATACCACATGAATTTTAAATAAAGGGACATCACATTTTAAATTTCAATCCTACCTTTGATCATATATGAGTGTGATGATAAATATAAACATATAATAAAAATCACATCTGTTGTTTGGGTTTTGATTCTTATTCAAGAGGGGTGTTTATCATAGATTGTTTGAGGGAAGTAAAAATTGATGATACAACTATTATGGGGGTGTTTTTTATGTATTTATATAAGATTTACCATGCCTTTAAAACAATAATTAATGTAGGGTTATCGATAGAAAACATACCTTGTGCCACACCAATTTCAATGACTCCATTCCAAAAATCCATGATTGAGATTTATGATTTAAAAAATAAAACTCTATGAGTAGTAAGACAAGTGAATTAATTAAAAATCTGTTTAACCTTTGTGTGAACTAATTCACTGAAAAAAAGATAGATGTTTTGATGAGACTCTATAATGATTCCCTAGATCTGAATAACATCATTATCATGTAAAAGTTTCATCTACCCCATATTGATGTCCTATTTGATCAACTTATTGGAAATAAAAACATTTTTATTATTGACCTTCATAAAAGATATCATCATCTGAGGGTATAGAATATGTATATACCCAAGATATCATTTTTTACAAGATATGGAAATAATTAAAATATAGTGATTTCATTCGGTATTTCAAATTTCCACACTACATTCATGGATATAAAGAATAATATCTATATAGAATTATTGGTTGTGTTTTTTAGTCAGTATATATGACATTCATATCTATTAAAAGAGACCATAATATCATCAAGTTAAATTTATAATTGTTATCAATAACCTAATGAATGATAAAATTTTAGAAAACATGAAAAAAAATTTCTTCCACTACAAAAGGTTTAATTTCAAGGTCATATAATCATAATATTGGTTATACTGGTAGATCAATCAATGATGGAGGCTATTAAATGTTGTCTTATACCTAACACTATGACTGAGAATTATATTTTTCTCAAGAGATATTTATATTATTGATTTATTTTTGAACATTTCTCCAAAGTACCTTATCTACTCAATATGATAACTCAAACGGGTGGAAAGTACACATGGACAGATGAGTGAGTAAAATTCATGGAACTAAATAAATGTTTGTTCAGGACGCATATTCTTACATTACCCTATTGTGGATAAGGGTTTTTAAACTATATTGATGCATCAAGGATGGTATTTGGGTGTGTTATCATGTAGAACAACATGGATATATCTTATACTTCAATAATCTTGATGGTTCATGAGAAAAATTTCACAAACCATTATTTGTAGTTCTCTATGGTATTTGTTTCCTTAATGATATGGTGGATTTATCATTATGGATAAAAGTGAAAAATATATATATAATGAGAGTAAATTTTTAGGTATATATTCACATAGAATTATTTGAATGTGAGCTAGAGTAGATGGTCAGATTTGATTAAATATTAGTAATTCTCAATAAAATACCACCCATGGAAAGTGAATGGGCTGGTTGATTTCTTCATTCAAAAGATTCATGCTAGATCATACCTGGTGTGTATAACAAAAAATCCATCATTTCTTCATTTTGAATGGATGAATATATAAATATTGAATTAATTGGAGAATTATTATATTTCTCTATTTAATGTTCTACCTTATATCAATGTGAAATTGAAATATGCTTAGATGTAATATGTTGAGCTACCAAAGATGTTTAGAAATGTTCCTATATATAACCTTGATCATTACAGAATGATAAGGATTGAGAATCATGTATTTGTTCAATCAAATCTATATTTTAAAAAATAGTTTTCAGTTAAATTTCTAGCTGACTAATTTTATATTAATCATTTAAGTATAAAGATTTATAGATATGTTGGAAAATAATAGTGGTGGATTGAAGATAGAGATATATATTCGATTTTTTACCTCAGTTCTTTGTATTTCTACAAGATAAGATTGAGAGACAAAAGGATTAGTTGATTTAACATCCATTAACAATACTAGAATATAAATTGGAAATGATCACCCTAGATTTTGTCATTGTAATACCCAAAACATATATATGTTATAATTATATATGGGTTGTTATTGATCACTATAAAATATTAGTATACTTCATCGGTATCAAAGAAAATTTCACTCATGACTATCCTTCAATAATATTTATTAGGGAAGTGGTAATGTTGTATAGAGTACCTAATTCCATTATTTCTAATCAAGATCATAGGACAACAAAATTGTGTTTCTGATGTGTTGACGAAGCACATGATATACTGTTTTTTAGTACAATATATCATACTAAGAAATATGGTAAATCTAATAGAACAATTTATATTCTAGAGGATATTAAGAGATCTTATAATTTGGAATTCAATGGCGTCTGAGGTCAACCCCTTCCTCTAGTTTAGTTTTCAAATAATAATTATTTTCTATCAAGATTTCATATGCATCCTTATAAACACCTTAAATTTCTGAAATTTTTATCAAGAACATTTTTGAAATATGTTGGAGAAAAATATATTGTGCCTTGAGATAGTGGTATTGATTATAAATATTACCAAATTCATTCAGAAAAATAGTAAGATAGTTGAGAGTCATAAAAAAAGTTATACTAAAATCACAAATGTGAGAATGGATTGGATGTTGGTGACATGGTGTCTAGATTAATATTTTTCTGGATTATGGTTGGGTGGATTTATAATAATGTGAATCAAATCCCAATTTATATTTCTTCCTTTTATATTATTAATCATATCGAGATGGTAGCTAGCCTATTGGTGATAACATTCACCATTCCTCTCTCAAGTCCATGATGTGATCCAAGTGTCTCTCTTGAGGAATTATAAAAATGACATTTTACAAGATCCAAAATCATTGTTCATACTCATGTAACAAGATAATTCAAATTTTGAATAACTGGTGGAGGTTATGGATCATATATATAATGTTTTATGAAATATCACCACTCATCGGGTTAAACATTTGTGGTGAAACTAATAGTTCGAGGTTGATACATGGGAAACTGAAGTAATGGTGAGTTATAAATATCCTCACATGGTTACATCAATGTGTTTAATATCGACGGTCAGATTTATTTGGGGGGGGGGGTGGTTATTTGACACTTTTAATATTGAATATTATGGACCGATGATTGATTCTGGGGATTTTAACGTGATGAACAATTTTTTATTTCTGGAGGACTAGTTTTTTTCTAATGAAAACATGGGGTGTGAATGGGTTTTTTTGATGTGATGAAAGTACCATTCACATCGAACATGTATGTCCACATTATTTTCAAAAGCATATAAATGGCTAGTATTCATTGAATATGAAATCTCAAATTACGACCCTATTCAATATATTTCATGAGACTTCATTTGAAAGACATATAATCCTAAAAAATGGATCCAAAAATACCTACGGACTTAGATTGGTGAGGAATATGGGAGTTTATTCCCAATGCACCTTTTTATGGGAATTATTTCCAACTATAGGACTCACATATTGATTTATGAAATAATCTAGAAAACCTTAGTTAAATATCAAATATGAAATGGGTCGCCATTGAGTTAGAAATCCATTATTATCATGTATTTACTTTTAATCATTAATATGAATTTAAGGATCTTGACAAATTCTTACATATCTATGTATCCAAGGATATCCATCAGTATAACCATTATTGTGCGAATTAGATATTCTAATGTCCTTTGTCATTAAATTATTGGTTTTAATCCACAAAGTGGGAAAATATAGAATTTATCATCATATAAGAGGATGTGTAATTTTTTAATTTTGTGATTGGGGCCAGGAGGTGGATTCCTATATATTATTTTAAACTAAATAAGATCTCAATGGTTTTTTAAACTTAAAAGAACACATCATATATTTTATGGTCATGTGATGAGGACTAAATCATGTTGTTTTACATCATGAAACATGGAAATATAGAAATATGGTTCCCAGTCATGTTCTATTGTCAAACTTCTTTAATGTATCCCAAAGTACTAGGAAGGGATGTTTCATCATTGGATGGATGTGACCCAACATGGAATAGGCTTATAGAACAATATATTGAATTTGTGGTATTTTTTTAGACCGGAAGAAGGATTCCTATGTATATAATTTGTATGAGAATAAAAACCAATGAAGTATATATAATTGAGTCATACACCTATAAAAAAGGACCAATTGGTATATTCATTGAAAATATGCCCCATTTTATGTTTATTATCACAGATAATATGACCCTTTGTGAGGTTAGTAACATTATTGAATCATCTGTTAAATAGGAATCCCAGGGTATCTTTATTAAGAATATATCCATATAAATTATTGTATTATAGGGGATTTATCCCTTTTATATGGATACATGTATTTGATGACACATACATATGGAGGTATACTTATGGTGTGTTAAGAAGAATGTATAAAATTTTATTGTATTTCGAGACATGTATTTGAACATGAAAAGATCATGATTGGAACTCACATTTAGGACCACATGATTTAGTAAATATTTGAGAAAGGGTATGTGGAAGATGCATAAAACATAAAAATCTATGTTGTCCACAGGTGGGTGAGGATGATGCTATGGGAGATAGAAAAGATTTTGAGGTTATGGTATGATCTCTTGTTTTCAAACCCTGGGGCCCGGACATAGGCACACATATAGATACAACCTAAAAGAAAGACTAGGGACTTACCCAATGATGGAATAAAATTTCTCAATTTTTGAGGGACTTAGAAGAGTATACGATAATAGCCCTTATCAATTGGAAAGTCAAGTTACCCCCCCCCCCCTCTATTTTAAATCGGGAGGTTCCAGGAAGTTCTACAAAGATAGGGATCCACATTACCATGTGAATGTATAATTGGTAAAACTCAAAATAATGAAACTGTTATGTAAGTGAAATTTAAAACAGTCATTACCATGGGATTGTATAATCAAGATAATATATTTTGGTTTTCTATTCAATGATCACAGGTATTTTGAGTATTTTGGAGAGGGCTTGGCTTGGCCCCCCTGAAACTGGTATTCAAAGAAAGAGATTCCTTACCATGGGTGGTATAAATGTGTGATCAAAGGGTGGAATATGAAGGGTGATACTTGGTCATGTGGAAGATGGACCACACAAGGTAGGATTCAGAGACTTGATTAGGTATGGAAAAGGGTATAACTAGGTGAGATAAAATGGGTATCACATAGGGTAAACATATTTGGAGTTGAATTGATTTTCATATGGTGGACTTTCATGATCTAGTGATGACTCCTCAACAATGTGAGTCTTAAAAAATTACAATAGGATGATTACTTGCTCTTTGATCTATGGCCATTCCTCATGTGTCTCTAGAATGGTCTTGCGCAAGTATTGAGTTTTGGTGGAGACCTTCATTATATCAAATATCCATTAGGCAGAAGTGGATACTCACTCACATATATTGTGTTTCACATAATATAGGAACTCTAATACCACTATTTCCATTACCTCTCTCTTCTCATGGGATTTATATAGCTACATGGATGGTTTTTAGGTCATGGGTAAAGAAATAAAAAGAGTAGAGCTTCATGGATTCTTCTGATCATCCATTTGATTTGGATCCATGAGTACAATCTCATGTTCTACTGAATTTTATGTTCATATGGGACATACAATTTGGAGGATTCTCATATTTTTGGAACCATAAGTGGTGTAACTACTAATGGCAATTTATAGGTTTGTATGGATCATAAAGATAGGAGGATGATTGTATTTCAAAGACAATGAGGTGTGTATCTACACCTATGGATTTTAGAATAAGTGGGGGGAGGGGTATGTGTCCCAACCCTTATCATCATCAAACCATAACAAAAAATTTAATGGTGAGACTATACATTTCTTTTTTAGGGTTAGATTTGGATGTGAAAAAACTGAGATAGACACTTGAGACTGTATCCTGATAGTGATACAGAGAGAGGCTGTCACGGTGCATCCCCTGTGGTATAGAACTATGCTAAAAAATGGTCACCAAATTTTGTAAGATGGGAGAAGGTTCACCCATGTGTGGATCATCATGAAGGGGATCTACCATTTGGATAATCTCGGTGTGGGTTCTTAGGTTTGGGTCACCTAGATATGGGAATCCTAGGAGTGGGTCTCCCGGGAATGGATGACCCCATTATGGGTCTCTCGGGTATGGGTCTCTATGTTGGGATTACACTGGTATTGATCACACATGTATGGGTCACCCTGGTATGGGTCAACAATGTGTGGGTCAAAAAATTACTAGTTTGGGGTCATCACCAAAGAGATGGAGGACCATGGTGTTTCACATAGATTAGTGAGAACTAATTTTAAGAAAAACATGGGCATGTAGAGGGTTAACCTGACTTTTTCATTTGGGAGTTCATTCATAATTAAAAAATTGGATTCATTAATGTATATTTATAGAATATATGGGGCAAATAGGAGAATGGAAAATGAAAATAGACTAAATTGTAGGTCTTGTGTTAATGGTTTGTGATAATGGCTTGGTTGAATGTGTTTCCAATTAATGGAATTTCTTTATATATTTATACCATATTCTAATGACCATAACATTTAATTTGTACTTTTATTAGGCTTCATAACATGTATTATCATTAAATTCAAAAAAACTACAATCCTGAATATTTTTTATGGATAATAAAATTTACAACAAAAAAAATTATTTTATTGTGTCGAAGTCTTTTGATCTGTAATTTTAAGAATCCACAGCATACTCATGGACGTTGGTTCTCTCCACTCTGTGACCAGAATCAGAATTATTTATAAGGAATACTAGAATCACATTGTGGAGTAGTCTAATAGAAAATTGAAATATAAAATTCCTAATGTTTTGGAATGAAGACACATGTCCACTCAAACAAAAAATTTATATCCTACGTGACGATAATATAATTATTCATGTGGAAAAGTGCCTGGCATGAATTTTTTGTTTCCAATAAACACCCATAATTGTTATGAATTATTTTTAAAATAAATTAAATTTAATTATTATCTTTTGATAGAATAAAAATTTATTGAATCATTAATTATAATCATTATCATGTTGATATCGTACTACACATGACACTAATTTTTAATAAAGTCTTGAAACATTATTAATATTATTCAAACATGGAGAATATAACCTATAAATTAAAAAAACATAAACTAATAACAATATATTATTTCTAAATATTAATATATATTGGTAATATATATAAAACACATATATCTACTACATATACAAATAATGGATTTCAATCATCCACGTGTCAAAAAAAAGTACTTCCAAGCCACTTTTTTTGAGACGTTTCATTCCTCCGTAGCTCCACATCGCCCCTCCCCATGGAATGCAATTTTTTTTCTACGCCCCCCACAATCACTCCCACTAATAATCTTACGGGTATTGACCTACTGATTCCTCGTATGACCCCCACTACCATCCTCCCAGTCATGGTCTACCAACCATCTCTCTCCAACCACCACCTCCCAATTTCGACTGTTGTCTCCACTAATTTTTCCTCCGATTAACTCCTCTCGATTTTGACTATAGTATCGACATTTTTTCCTTTCCTGTTCATGGTCGGGATAAATATATTTTAGAACTAGGGTTCCCAAAGACTCCCAACAAGGTCGTCATCTACCTCCTGGATTTATTAATGATATTCATCCTTGCACTTCATCTTCCTCCTTATTCTGGTTTTAGCTTAGTCCTCCATCTTGTTAAAACACGCACATGGACATCCAAGGTTCATAATCCGCTCGTGATTCCCTTTAAACTAGATAGTGATACATCTAAGTGTTCTACCAAAATACTTCTTTTCCTTCTTTAATATTTGATTTATTTGTATATTTTCTGATTGTAAAAATTGACATTCAATACCTTCGACCCCCTATAGTTTGTAATTTCAGGCTGGTAATCACGAGATTATTAGGTTTCCAATTTAGGAGAAGTCCCTTTCCCCTCTCCATAGCCTTCCTGCATCTCATATTCCCACCGCATCATCATCACTCTTTAGGTATGAACATATCTTCTTTGTTCATCTCTCCTTAACTATAACATTCTTATTACTGTCAGCCAAATATTGCAAACCACAAGTCTTAAATTTCAATTCAATTTTTTACATTTGGATTTTTTATTCACACCAATTTATTCCAGTAAGAAATGACAGGTGAATTAGTTTTAGTTTTTTCATTTGTTTTGTGATATATTTTTACATAATCAATTCAATGATTTCATCCTTATTTGCAAGTGATTGTGTTTTTAGGGTGATAAATATTGGTATTTACTGGAATATTTCCACTATTGGTACTTTGCTGAAATAATTGAATTATTATTTTTAAAATAATGAATCATTTTTCCCTTTCATGATTTCCTATATAAGAACTAGAGTTGTGCTTGGATGATTTAATTTGGGTTCAAAAGATACAGGTTATCGTTGATTTAATTCATGTAGTTGGATTATTTAATTCAAAGTGTGTCGGTACATGTTATGAATATTCAGTTAGATGGTTTCTAGGGAATCATGTGATTTAATTCATTACAATTTCCTACCATCAATTTTCATTGGAGGTATGCATACAGGATGAATTAAAGATTTTACAAACATGATAATATAATTGTAATTATGATACAATATTTATTATTTTGTTAACTAGGATTCCCATGAAATATTTTCATTATTATTCCACATGACAACTCCACACTCTTCGTCCCATCCTTTGTGGTACTGAAATTTTTATATTTCATTTTTTTCTAAATATTCATTCATGTTTTCCTTCTATCCCCAAAATATTTATAGTTTCTATTATATATCGATTTAACTTAGGTTTGTTATAGAATGTTATTTTAGTACAATGTATGGAAATTCATCATTATTCATACTAGGATAATTGATAGATGAGGTCTCACTACTATACATAGAGGTATGTTCTCAAATTTCATTGTTATATGTATTAGAATTCACTCATTTTTTTAGTCATCACTAATGTCAATTTATCCAGCATTTTTTCGATTCTGAGATGCTAAAATGGTGGTCATTCTCATTATGATATATTCTCCTCATTCCATTTTAGTAGAGTTTAATTTATCTATTTGAGTAGTAATAATATTTTTTTTATTAAATCATTCCATAATTTTATTGAAGTGGTTTCAGGGATATATCTATATATAGAGGAATGTTATTGAATTACATATATTTCTGGATTATAATTCTTTCAATGTTTCATTTTTAACTACTGTCATTTTATTTAGCAGTTTTTTGATTCATTGATGTTTAAATGATGGTCATTCACATTATTGTATATTCTCCTCAAGTAATTATATTAGTGTTTAATCAAACTATTTGAGATGTAATGAAATGGTTGCGGTTACATCATTATATAAGTATATTTTTTTCTTTAACGGTAATTTCGTAGTATGCACATGTTTGTACCGATTTTGGGATTGCAAATTTTTTTGTATATTTTATGTATCAGGTCTATAAATACTGATCTATTTGATCAGTAATGAGTCATTCTATCAGGTAATTCAATGAAAAAATATTGGAATCACTCACATGTATGGATCCAATATTTCTGTATCAAATTGATTTAGCCATGAAAAACATGGAAAAGGTAGAAAATAGGGGATTTTCTCCCTTTTTCATCAAAATATTTTGTTGAAATCTTATGCTCTTATACACTTGACTATGTTATTACTGCTAGAAATCAATACAATCTGAAAGTGTATAAATCTCAATTAAATTCATAGTTTATGTTTTTTCACCTTTTAAAATCCATTCTGCCCAGAATACATGCACGATTATCTCAAAGCCTTTCTGGGCATATTAAGGCACATGGCAATACCTATGATATGTAAGAACATAGTTGTCCTTGAATACCATGACATTCATAAATTTTTATTGATTCTAACTTAATCAATAACTGAATTCTATATTAAATTATACTTGCATTTATATTAGATTTTATATTGCACTTTATATTAGTTCATAATGTATGAAATTACAGTTTAAATTTCCGTTTTTATAGCTATTTCAGAATAACTTCATATTGTAGTTTATCTTGAAGTTTATATTGAATTACCATGTACTAAGAATGCATTAACCATGTATATTATATTATCATGCATACAGAATAAAAATTCCATCTGAAATCTTGCACTATCATGCATGGTCATATGTGAGTTTACAGGTAGGTCTTCCCCATTAAGTTCAAACATTTCCACATGATTTTCTACTTCTACCTAAGATATGTCATCTACTCGGTTATATTAAATTCCTAAAATATATAACATTATACTGTTAACTATATGATATGTGCTTATTTGATTTCAACTTCAACGATTACCTTCAAATTCTTCTAACTATATTCTCTACTTAGTTGGGAAGATGCATGGGGGTAGATAGCTATGGTTTGGTGGTACTGGGGTTCAATGCATCTTTTGGTGCTGGGTCTTCTCTAGAAGTAGAAAAGAGGGTAGAAACCATATCCTTATTGATTAACTTATATTGTTAGAAGGTGCCAATGATTGGTCAATTAAGATATCCTCATCAAACACACCGATAGAGAAGGTAAATTTTTGGCAGATTCATCAGCTTCTCAAGGTACTATCTCAAAAAATTATACCATTTATGATTAAATATGGTACTTTCTGGTTGATTGTATGTTTTTTTGTTAAGGGAGATGCCTTGGGTCAATATATATCTTCCAAATTTTTCATATACAACTATTACCCAATTTCTCTTATAGTGTTTTTAATTATTTTTTATGCATAAATATTTCTATACTGCTTATGAAAATATGTTTCCATATTTATTATGGTCACATTAGTAGCTAAATATATATAGATTTATATATGGAATTAGAATGTACAAATTGATTCATTTAATGATATTTGGTTTTATATGTTAATATGGTCAACCAAAACTTCAAAAATATGCACTCGAAATATGTTTTATTATGTTACTATTTTTTAGTTATTGTAGTGAATCATGTATTTTTATATTTATGAGTTTCAATTCTGTTCAACAGATGTTTTCTACTTTATTAATGGTGGATCTACTAGGAATTTTTCGGATTCCATGTATATTCTACTAGAAATTCAGATTCTTCTCCAAGAAAATTATGGGTTGGGGAATGTTTTTCTATGGAACCATTTGACATTGAAATCTCTTCTTCCCCGTTGACATTTATAGATGGTTTTACATACCTTTTTAATGAATTTATTTGAGATAATAGTCCAGTTCACTTACATTTATATGAAACTAAATCATATTTAATTGCTTAATGGTTGTTGAAATATAACTGATTCGATATATTTTAGGTGAAATTTTTCCCTATTCTTCATTCAAATATATTTCATGAAATCTTATTGAAGTGTTTCCCAATTTCTCATACCATTTTAACAGTTTTCTTATACATATTTATGGATTTATTAACAATGTGATTCCTTGTTAGTCATACACAATATGTATTCTTATTTTTAAATATTAATAATTCTATAGGTAAAAATATTTCATAAATGTGTAGGTGATCATCTCATGGCTTATTAATTCTTATTCCATCACTATAACTCATTCACTCCACTAAAACTCTACGTACAACAATACCATTAATTTAATGAAATTTTTTCCTATTTGAAATCAAGTATTTAACTTCAAAATGGTTTTAGTTGCATCTAAAAAACTGACATGACATGTTTTATAGAAGTGGATCATTTTTTATAGTAGTAGATCATGTATTTTAATTGAGTACTAGATCATGTGTTGTATTTCAATATTGAATCATTTTTTAGAGTAGTGGAATATGTTTTTTCTTTGATCATTGGATCTTGGATATTTTTGGGTAGTAGAACCTGTTATTTGTTTGAGAAGTGGACCTTCTGTTTTATTACATCATTCGATCATTTTTACGAGCAACGTATTATGTATATTAGAGTAGTGTATCATGTGTTTCAGATAAGTGGATCATGTATTAGACCAAGGATAATTATATTAGTTGAACTAAATATGTCTTGACATTTCATGGAGTAGTGGATCATTTTATTCTATATTAGAATTAGTTATGAAGTTCTTTATGAGTAGTGGATCATGTCATAGTTTATTTTTTACTTCCACTAATAAGCTTTAATATGTCTACATACATACTAGTTTCTACTTTGTTCATTGTGTATCCTTATTTTATAGTAGTGGGTCATTTTTTATTGATAGATTTTTTTAAGTTTCTTGATTCGGTGACTTCATTTTACAACCATGGTCATGAGGAAATAATTTCTTGGTACCAAAACAAGGTATTACATTCAAAGCACTGCAAAAGTATCTTTTACAATCTGGTTCCAATAAAAAATGATATTATGATGTTCTTTATGATGATTGTGGACACAAGCGATACCAAAAGGAGGTCGAATCACATAATATTTATTTTGTGAGGGTTAATTTCATAGAAAAACCTATAACTGATGGGACTATATTACCAAGAAATACTCAAAAATATACCATCGATGTTGCGTGTATCATAGGTTTTCAGGAGGAGGATTGACTAGTAATAGTTGACGAATTAGTTGAGGCTGATGAAGTTTTTTTTATTTCGGAAATAATGATATTGCTTAACCTATAAGAAGAATAAACTATCTCTTCCAATGCTTTTAATATGGGGAACATGGGTTTTTAATGGTGTCCCAACAAATATATTCTGCACTGACCACTCTACAGATGGGTTTGGCAGAGGACAAGATGAATTTGGTTGTTGAATTAGAGTCAAATACCCTATTTTCATTAGGTTGATTCGACAGAGGTAATTTCAGGCCTTTAGAACATTTAAAATCATTTCCCTTTTTAGTATTAGACTTTTAATGATTACACAAATGATATCATTATTGAATTTGTGATTAGTCATCTACATTGATCATGTTTAATTCATATTTGACATTTTTATCATGTTTGGTATGAGACAGAGGGAAAATAATATTCTATTGTTTTGTTTTACATTTAATTCATCGCATTTAAAATTTTATATTCATCTTTAGATATGTTAGTCATAACTTTGTGCTGGAAATCAGCGGTGGATTGGTTGTTGTGATATTTTTGATCACACAAATTTAATCATAAACAAAAAATAAGGTGCTGATGGGAATGCAGATTTGAAGCATAATAGGAGTAAGAAGAAGATTAACAAGGGGATTCATAAGTCAATATTGGGATAAATCCTATCTCAGGTGTCTCCAGGGATTCCATAAAGTGAACAAAAAATTTGGGTTTTTCCTTGGTTTCTTTATTTACCCTCTGAGGGATCCATCAATAATGAATTTTGTGCTGCTAGTTTAGATTCTATTTTTCATCTCCTAGATTGATATTTTAAAATGAATGAATATTTGGGGAGTCAAGGATCAAGGATATGAGTACTCAGCTATAGACCAAGGCAACCCAGAAGTTCATGACCCATAGCACATGATCCTGGATATGAAAACTAGACGATGTTGTAGTTGTCATGGAGACTAAATCAAAATCCTTAAAAGAACAAACAGAGGTTTATGAGAGAGAACTGGAGGTTAAGGGCATTTATTTGGTAATGAATCAGGTTGGTGTGTAGAGGATTTTGGTCCTGAAGGCACTCAACACAAAGAATGGAGATGTTGTGAATGCCATAATGGTAACATGTCAAATCTGTTTCATAGGGGTAGTAAACAATTGCTCCAACATATGATTTCATTTTTCGGTAAGAGTATCTTTTAATATGTATCAAGACCTCCATAAATTGTTTTCTACATCAAGCTATACTGAATTTGGAGCCTAAAATTAAGCATAAAACTCATACAACATGAAGTTCTAAAACATCCATATAATCCCACAAAACAGTAATGTGGATACATTTCTTACAGTGACTTGTCAATCTGTATTTTCTCACTATTTTTTGGGAATCCTAATTATTTTAACAGACCTTTATAACATGTCACATTACATTACAATGATCGGGTTTGCAACCAAAATATTTAATTCCATGATACAAAAAACCCATTTCAGTTCACACTGATTGACAACGTATTGTAAGAGGTGATGGATGATTGAAAATTTATGGTTTGATTGTTTGACAATTTCAGTTCATATTAATTGAAAATTTCTATAATTTGGGATGTCTGAACAGAAATATGATATGTATATTTCCTTAATTTGGTTACAAGTATTCTATATTTTACAGTTAATGTAATGTTGAAACACATATGTTTCCTTTTGGTGATTGATAAGGGTTCAAAATTTGTTTCAAGATTTTCTCTTTGGTAGTTAAAAGGGTTCTTGATTTGATTGTTATGTTGCTAAAAAGTGTTTTTTATATTCTGATTTACATTATAGTGACTTGTCAATCAGTTTTGTCCTGTTTTTTGGAAATCCTATTTACTCTAATGGAATTTATATTCCCTCCTTTCATACTTCTCCTTTACCTTTTCCTCATCTCTCTTATGATGTTTATATATTGTATTATATTAATTATGTTCTCCTTATATGTAGTTATATTTTTATCTAATTTTTCTAGCATCCATCAAATCCCAGTTAATTCCATGTTACCTTCAATTACATTGCAGCCAAAAAAATCTACAAGATCATGTATTTTATTTCATGTCATGATGGTTTCAAATACTTTTTACTGATCAGGAACAAATTTATTCAGGGGGTTGGAGAGGATAAACTCATAGTATGATGCTTTTTTTAATGAGTAATCTGCTACTAATGATCATTATACAATTTCCTTTAATCGTCCTTTTTTGAAGCCACCAGAATATTTTGACCATTTTTTCCTTTAGGTGAATTTTATTATAAGGTATAGAGTTTTATTTTTATAATCTTATTATAGGAACCTAATGTGGGTGATGCCAATAATACCTCCATGAATGATGTTTCCAATCTATGCCAGAGTCGGTAAATTAATAACCTTATCATGGTTTCTATACCAATAATATTTTTCTATATTTTGAAGGCTCAGATGTACATCTTCATTGATGATTAGTATATTTTTTTTTCGGAATTCATGCACGTACTTGTATAAGTTCATACCAGATATTGTAGTTGTTCATACCTAATGTTTTTTACTATATGTGTTTACTTATTCAATATGCGGTAATTATGTATACATCATTGAATTTTTAAATAATTGTGATATTAATTATCTCGCTACATCAAGATTTAATCTATCTTCAACTAATTATTTTATTCAATTTCATGTTATCTGGTCTACTAAAGTGGTTGACAGATCTCTATCGAAGATTCTTAGCCTGGGTGAATGACTCCACTTAGGGGAAAAAGTTCTTTCTGCCTCTCTGCATACCTAGGAAAGGCCTCTATTTAATCTATCTTTAAAATCAGCAACTCAAGACTGTTGACATTTAGTGAAGAAACAACCAGTATCAATTTGTCTTTATCTATTATTTTTATTCAATTTCATGTTGTCAAGTATAATGAAGTGGTTCTCGACACTCTGTATTAATCTATCTAATTTATATTATTTAATATTTTGTTTCATCTTTTTTTCTTATATCTTCATCCCTAATTCCATATTTTTCCTTATAATCGATGAATAGTTTCACTCCGTTTCTTTTAGCGAACAACCCACTCATTGAATTTATTATTATTTTATTTATTTTCAAATTTCTCATTTTTATAATTATAACCATTGTCTTATCTTTGATTAATCTTTCAATTTTTATTTCAGTGCCCACATTGGAGTTATTGTGATCAAAATTGAAAATGAATTCAAATCATCTTCCTCAAAATGAAAAATTTTATATACTTTTAATTTATCCTTTTTATTTGTCAAATATTTGAATGTTGCCTTCATATTATATGAACTCCTATTTCATTATCATATAACAGTACTTTCTAATTCAAATTTATTCAAATTTATTATCTCTTCTAAAATTTTATAAATATTAATATCTTATTAAATGAATTTCAAGTAATCGAATGTGTAGTGCAATAGTACGGTCAAGTATTAGTTGATAAAAAGAACATAATTTTTTAATAATGTTTTTATATGTTTCAAAAATATTATTTTCTCAAAAAAATGATTTTATATAATTTTTGGAAAAATAATAAAAGTAATTTTTTAAAATTTTGGAAAATTTGTTTTATAAATTAAATATAATTTATAAAATAATAATTTTAAAATTATCATAGAATGAATTTTTTATTTTGTTAGAAAAAATTAACTTCTTGATGAATAGTGACAAATTTAAATTATTAAATGAAAATATTATTTTACTTTAAATTTTCCATAATATTAAAAAAAAATTAAATTTTATTAAATAAAACGTAGATTAATTGTATATATATATATAATTAAAGTCATTGAATCAATTAAATATTAGATTTTAATATAAAATCTATATATGTATTTGAACGTTTTCTCTTTAAAAACAAGATTTTTCTATCGAGTCTATGAGATTATTTTTGAATTATAATCATACACATATGTGAATTGGTTATGGAGAAATGGATTCAATGTTTTTTATCATAATATTTTATATTATATAATAATGTTAAAATAATTTTTAAAGTTAATTTATAGTGAAATCATTAAAAATTAGTTACTGCATTTAAGATATAAAAGGGATTACCAAAGGGGGAAACTAAATCTATAATTTTTATAATGACATATGAAATGTCTAAAATATATATTATAGACTTATATAGATCCCATAATGTATATTTTTTAGAATAATCTATTTTCTAATCCTTTTTTCTGGATAGAAACATGGGTAAACGCTTTTTTCCTAATATTACATGTTTCCCACAGACCTCAAATATAAAAGTCCTCACATATCCTCAACATTTCACACATTAAAACCATTAATTTTCAGAAATATAATGGTCAAATCACTTTACATCTTCAATAGACTCATCATAGAGGCCATATATTGTCACAAAATTCAACCTTTGATATCTTTTTCTATAAATCTAAGGAGCTTACCCGATGATGATGTAGAGTTATTCAACAAGATTTTTTTTCCTCTATATAATTCAATTATTTGTAAAACATTAAGATATAATAAATTGGTTATAGTTTAGGTAATGTTTTATTGCCATTTTCATGAGTTATAAACATCTAGATTTAAATATAATGGGTAATGAAATCATCATTAACGTGTAAGATTGAATACCACCCCCTGAACAGCTGTGAGTCATATTTCTATTACCATCTGTAGTGTCTAGTTATAGGGAATGTTATAACTGTTCTCGTGTGTATGTTATAGTACCACCTTGAAAAGCCATATAATTCATTCACAATTATCATCAATAGTAATAAGTATTTGGTTAATTAAATACATTATATAAATGACTAAATCTAATTTGGTATTTAAAATATTTTATTTACATTTCCTATTCCCAATACTTCAAGAACATGGATACAATATTCATGTATACTTAAAAAAAACCATCTCCCTAAATGTTCTATTTCATATTCTTTCTCTAATATTTATGGATTATAATAAAACCCTATATACTAATTATATTTGATATTTATATCATGTTTATAATTAAATATATTATTTAAAAATTATCAGTGTATGGAGATTTAAAACAAAAAATCAAAAGATACATAAAATACTTATTAGTTATTACTTGAAACATGACTTTTACATGAATCGTTTTAACAAAAACAAATAAAGGTCATAATCGAGTCTTTATTGGTACCATACATATTACTCGGGTTAGGTATTATATTTATAATAAACTATTGTTTTTATTAGATTTTTTTAATGTTTATGGAAGAAGTTGAGACTTATGGTAAGGTATATCTGTCTCACATTTCTTACATATGTGATTAATATTCCATATTCACCAAATATATCTTTAATGTGGTGTATATAAAATCCAGGGATTTATTTTATGATGCTCAACCTGAAAATTATCATGATTACATATCCATTTGAGTATCTCTCTTTCACGGGCATTTCATCTCAAATGATACCCAATAGGTAATTGATATAACCTAAAAACTAGTATTTTATCATGTTTTTTATGATTATGTCCAAAATATTGAAATATAATGATCTACCTGTCACTAATTCTCAGCAACCATTTATCTGCTCTTTTTAGATCAAATAATTCATATTTTTTTTTATCAAAAATCATTTTTAATTATCACTGGGGTTGAAAAAATATCTTCAAAAATATTTTTTTCAAATAATCTCTTCAAAAATATTTTAAACATTACTAAGATATTTTAATAAATAATTTTTTTACCATTTTTTTTAAATTTTTCAAAAGTTGTTTGGATGAAATTTCTTTTCTTTTTATAAATAATACTCATTGTTATTTTTACCAAATATGTCTAATGAATATTTTTTTAATATATTTTACATGAATGAAATTTCCTTTAATCATGGACAATGTTTTCTATAAATATTACTCTACATGATTTTAATGTTATTTAAAATGAACATTAAAATCAAAATTTCAAAGACATATTATTTTTATAAATTTATTGTCAATGTAAAGTTATTTTTTCCCAATAAATGTTTCAAGTGATCATTTGAAATAATTCCCTATATTTGATAAAATAATTTTATTTAAATTTTATTTTTTGGGAATTTAACTAGTGATAACATTAATATTATTTACATGATTTCATTGATAAAATGGTGTTTATAGATCCGTTTTTCTTCGATTGGTTATTCAATGTTAAAATTATTATGAAAATCACTTCATATTTCATGAGATATGCTATAATGAAATGATTAAATGTTATCAGAACTGGTCACTTTTCCATAGATTAGGATATAATGAAATTTTTATGAAACCATTCTCGTTTAACAGTTTATTAAATGATTAATGTTTTTTGATCTTGTGGTACACATGTTTATTATATTCATTATGTGATACGTGGGACCTATATCTCCATACAATTAATTGTGAAATGATTTATTAACATGAGATAAGAAGGACTTCTATATTGAGTTAACCCACTTCAATATGGAATATTATATTTTAAAATGGACTTGGAATTTAATCCTATATAATGTTAATATTTTGGGAGTGAACCCTTTATAATATTATTACCTTGGTAGTTTTCCTGGACTACATTGGATATTTGTTTATATGCTTATGTGTATGATACAAATCTAAATCTTATGAAAATTTTATTCTCTCACTTATCATGTACATTAATTTTCTTAGGATTAATGTTTTTTGAAATTCGAAAAATTATTACATGAATGAATATTATTATCTTTTATATGCATATTATGGTTTTTAAATTTTATTCTCACAACATCATACCATTATGTATATGTTATTCTTATGTATCTCCCATGTTTACACATATTGATCACCTAATCCCACAAACTACTAATGTTTCCATTAACATGTTATATAGAAATGTATTACATATGATATATCTAATAAGGGTTATAGATATGAAAAAAGTAGTGTTATATTATTTAGATTACATATGAACATACTATTTGTGTTTCTAGGTTTTCAAAGGTACTATACCTATGTGATCTACACTTTTTTTTACCTAAATTAATATATATTCCTAACAATTGATGTAATATATATGTATGCTAACCACGGTTAAATATAAAAAATTATTGATAATGATTTAGGTTACCCATAATAACATCCTATAATTATATAATCACATAATTTATGATGGAATGATATCTATATGAATAATAAAGATAAATTATTTGGTCCATGTTTGGTCATTTTATTATTAAGGATACATACATTGTGTTGTGTTAATTAAATGATATTTGTATGGAAAGGATAGATTCTTTATTTATGTCCTAGATTCCCAGTTGTCAATATTTGTTGGCTGTATCTTTTATATTTTTAATTGAATATTTTCTTTATTTTGTGATGTAGTGTTATCCGTATATAATTGATTTATGATGAGTGGAGAGGTTTGGGTTTTTTAAGTTGTTGATTCCTATAATAGAGAGATTCATTGTCACATGGATACTGGTGTTGAGGATGGAAATTGGGATTATGTAATTGGTAGAAGATAATATTTCCAATTTTTTTGGAAATATAGATTCATTCTTATTATTTATCTGTTTAATGATTGATAACATAGTGTATTATTCATTATCTTCATTTCACTATGGCCTTAGGTAGCTAAATGTGATTTATTATAAAATTATATTATATTATCTTTAGTTATTTCATATAGTAACGGTAATTATTGAATAGTAAATGAATAAATACCTCCATAACCCTTGATGTTAGTTCTTATGGGAAGTAAAATGTTGCTAATATTGAGAAACCAAATACTCAATAGGGTTATGCCTGAAGGGAATGCGATTCTCATTCTATAAAATGGAATGAAATTCATAAAATTGATAATTATTTACCAATGAATTTATTAATTTAAAAATTCATTATTAAAGAAAATAATTTCTGAAATTCTCCATAAAATAAATCAATCATAGAAGAGATCTATCACATAATATTGATAGCCTACTGTCAGAGATAGGATAGTTTCAATTAAAATGGAAACTAGGTAATTTCTTATAGTGTGGTTTCAAAAATATTATATCATATATGTTCTGTGATTTTATATCCTAACACACCCATTTCCTATGGGTGATGATCTCTCTGTTATCTTTGGGAGGGTGTATTCACCAAAATCTAAGTTGGTGTGGTATGGATAGATGACTACCCCCTCTAACCTGGCTCGTTTCTCTTAATGGTTTTATGTGCTACTATGCGTTGGGGATTTTCATTCACATATATGTGTTTAGATAGATATAATTTCATGTGTTTAGTTAAAGATATTGTATCTTTAGATATAGTATCCTATTGAATATTATAGGTATGAGGTGCTAAGGTTTTTTTTGTCTTGAGGTGTATTAATCAGTGTATGGGCTTCCTTGTTTTGAGGTATAATACTCAATATCTGATATATGAAATATAGGATAGGTTGGAACCAAAAATGATATCAGTTACTATATTTTGATGTGGAAATGATGATGAGATGGTGCTATTCAAGAGAGGTATATAAGGATATTTTATCCCAGGTGTTTCGGGGATGGAGTATTTTCAACAGAGATAGTTAAGGACTAACTATTTTCAAGCATAGAGGGAAACCATTGGTGAATAGGTGAATTGGAACTAAAGTAACATTAAAATTAATAAATTATCTATTGTGTTTGATACATGATGAGATATATCCATGGTGAGGATTGGAGCATAATGTAGCTATTTAGATGATCAGTATGTTTCAATATTTTATGACTCGACTTTAATATTATTTCATTGTCTATTTTTAAAAAGGATATTGGGTGGATTCTACTATGAAAAAACTTTTATTCACAACCTAACGATATAAAAAATCTTTTTCTAGGAATCTGCCTATGGATAGAGAATGGACAGGTTATTTATATCTCATGGCTCTTTTTGAATTTATATGATTTTTGTGGTTATTGTCATGTTAATTTTTTGGAACTTTTAATTCATTTTAAATTACATCATTTTTGTATGAAATTTCATGTATTTACATGGGATATCTTTTATATTTATAATCATATATTTATTAGTATACTTGTCTTATCTAACTCTTTAAAATTTTCTTTTAGATGCTAATTCATTCCATTTTTTTTGATACATTGCATGTGTTTTTCCATGTCTTGGCCAACTAGTGGTGGAATTCCAAAAATAACCATATCCCTTCCCACATTCCAAACATATGAGGGGTGCCTCAAGGGGAGGGATCATGAAATTATAATTCCTTAACGATTTTATCTTTTTTGGTTAAAATTATTCTTGTTATATCAATTCTAATTTAATTCCATTCTATTAACATTGTAAAATTTTTTAATACAAATTTGTAATCTACATATTTTATTAGAAAAAATATTTTTCTAAGTGTATTATCCTTATATGGGGAGGAATTTATAATTTTGTTATCCTGTTACACATGATCTTTCTATGTTCTTTATTCATTTGTAAATCACACTTATATAGAAAATTTATACTTGATGTACTTTTATCTGAATAAAATATGTGTCTTCCAATTTAGAAATATTACATACAATGGAGTTATGATTTTTTAATCTTACTTGATGTACTCCTACATGAAATATTATTATGTGAATAATCATTTATAATCCTATCTGTATTTTTCAATTAATATGTTCTAAAAATATTTATGTTATTAAATCTTATGTATATCAAATCCTATGAAGTTTTTTATTCTTATGTAATTTTTTAACTAAATTATACATGAATAAAAATGTAATTTATTTCACGGGAACACATATTTTTAAATCATATTGAAATTCACAGATATTCCATTTTTTTAACTATTACAAGAATAACATAGTGATTTTTTTTAATATTGAATTACTATAATTATATTTTTCTTATTTCAATTAATAAAATTAATATTTTTTAATAATAGTCAAACCACTTATTTTGATTTTATATATTAATTTAAAATTATATAAGAACTATATGTGAGATCAATAAATTAGAATTAATAACGAAAAACTCAAATGGATTAATTCAAAAAGCATCACTAATGGAAAAATTAATTCTATGAAATTTTTTGAAAGGTATCAAATTTACAATCTCAATAAATAATTTCAATATTATTTTTTTCCTTGAATTATTTATTATAATGATCATGAAGAATGATTAATTTTTCAAATATTATATTTTTCATTTCTAAAGGATTCGTGTTTATAAATAAAAATTATAAAAAATGATATTATTAAAAAATATAAACAAAATAAGGATCTTCAAAAAATTAATTGTAATAATGTTAAAGAAAATAATTTTTTTCCAAAATAAAAATATAAACATATAGATTTATATGATAAGTAATATTAATTTATTTCAACTAACATTGAAAAATAATAAATAAAGTTATATATCGTATTTTTGACTTATTCTTTTAATAAACAGAATACAAAAGACTTATACCGGTAATTGGATGTTCGAAGTAAAATTTTATTTACCATAGTTCAAGGTAGAGGATGATATGATAAAATAATGAGTATTAATAAAAAAATATAAATAAAAAATGACATGTATATGATCATTAATTTTCCAAAATGTATAACACATTCATTATAAAATATTTTAAGGAATTATATCAACTATTACTTTTTTTTTGATTTATGATGAACATTCATAATTCTAGTGAATGTTCCATCAAATTTTCAAAATATCATGGAAACCCTGGAATATAAATTTATATATAATTTTCATAATATTAATAATGATTTTATTTTTTAAAATCTATTTTTGTTCCCAGGAACTCCTTCACTAATAAAATTTTACCCAATTAATTTTGGATACCAGAAATGAATTATTATTAATATTATATGAAATTATTATTGAACCTCACAAAAATCGACTTGTGGGGTTTGTAATGTGACTTCTTTTGGTAGATGATATGTGAAAACATAAATTTTTTATCATATAATAGAACCAATGGAGGTAATGGGTCTTTCAAGATCATCTTTAAAGGAAAGGTAAAATGTTTAGATGATATTGATATTTGTAATCCAATTATTTGGATCAATATTTTAATATATTGAATATTTAATATATAATAATATTATTTAATCTATGTGATGGGATGATGGTATGTTTGTTAAATAAAAAAAATTAAAACTTTAATTTTTTAATAAAATTCTATTTTATTTTATACAAATAAAATTTTGAATATTAATTCAAATAATTTTTCAAAAATAATATATTACAATGTTATGTGTTTAATGTTTATAAAAATGTAAAATAAATTATGAAATCAACAAATCTGGAAAGAAAAATGTTTATTTATAATTTTTTTTAAACAAAAATAATTTCAATAGATACTGAATTTAAAATAGGATAAAATTGACAATTGTTTACATTATTGAAGGTGGAAAACACATATAGAGTTTGAGATTATCCAAATAAGTTAAATACATAACACAAATTCAAAAAATATAATAATACATATTTATTATAATTTTAAAAAATGTCATTTTAATAAGAAATATGTTTTGGATGTTTTAAATCAATTTACGTGGATATTTTCTTTCAAAACGATCATAAAAGTAATAAATATTTCATTCATATTGTATATAAAATTAAAAAGAGATATGATATTTAATTTTTTTTATAAATTATATTTTTTAAAAATATATAAAGTATATATATTTAAAAACTATTTTTATGAATGTAATAATTTTCATGAGTTTTCATTCTAGAAGGACACCATTAATATGGTTTTCTTGAAATGGAAAATCTTGTTATTCTATTAATGGATAAAAATATGATGAATATGTATTATAATAATATTTCACAGAAAAATATTTGAATAATAATTTGATGATTAAAATTGAAATATTTTTTTGAAAAATTTACTAAAAATACTTATTAATAATACAAATAGTGGAAATAATTTTTTTAATATTGTAGAGTATTTAGTTGTTAAATAATTATTTATTATGAATGATTCATTGGATAAATTATATTCCAAATCCACAAAATGGATATTTGAAGGAAATTTTAATTTTAATAAACTATAGTCAGTATAGGATTAAAGAACCTTGGGTTTTAAAGACAATATTTATTTAATATTTTATGAAAAAATATTTAATGGATAAATCATCTTAATAATATAAAGAAGGAGATGATTTTACATTTGATAATTTTAAAGATCTTGAAAATATGGAATTGAAAAATCTTTTTGAGAGGAAGTATCTAATTCATGAGTTATCTTGAAAATATCATGTAGTTATTCATATATAGATAATGTTAACAATGATTTTTAATCAAGAGTTAAAATAATAAATATTTTAGGATTTTTTTTGTCTATTGTACTTTTATTTTTCATTTCCTTCAAAATTATATTTTTTTTAAGATTTATGGAGTCCAAAATTAATTTTTATCTATACAATAATAACAAAATCAGTTTTATAGAACGGAATGATGTATTTTTGTTTAACCACTAAATCTTAAATAGTTATTAATACTAAATATTGAATTTATATAGAAAACATTAAGAGAGAAATATTATCATAAATAATTCCATATTATTTTATAAATATTATTAACTTATAGGTAAATTATATTATTGTGAAACTATTGAAAATATAGAAAAATTAAAATCATTTGGAAAATTGTTACTTTATACAAATCATCTTGCATTTTATATAAATGATATAGATGTAAAAAAATTATTTTCCAACTGGTTTAATTTCAGAAGGTTTTTATTTAAATATATAACATTATTCTAAACATTAAAAATAACATGATTATTCTGTCAAAATTTCCTCAGATAATTATCATCTAAAATTTGATCCTTTATAATGGAATGAGGGATTTAAATAAATTATTTTAGAGATTTTTTTAAATACAGAATGTATAATGATTTATTTATTATGAATAACCCTACACATATTATTATTTCTCGAATTTATTTACCCAATAAAACTTTTTAATCATCATCTAAACTATAGTATATTAAATAATCAAATTTAATGACTTTATAATTTTACAAGAGTCTTATGGGATATTTGAAATTTTTTTGGAATAATAAATATTTCAAATTTTTGATAAATATTTCTTAACCAATATTAAAATTTTACGAAATTTTTTTACTGTTTTTTAATTTATTATAGTAAATATTTATGTACCCCTATGATTAATACCATTATATTAAATTTATGTATTAGTGGTAAAGTTTCTAATAATTTTTTTATAGAGGAATCAACGAGACTTTAAAATATTAAACATATTATAGACCATGTTTTACATTTTATGTTTTCATTTATACAAATATATTTTCCTAAACAAAAATAAAATAACATAAAATCAAACAAAATAGTTTTTTAATATGTTAAAGGTTTTATAAGCCTTTTAATATTTTATCAAAGATAAATCAATTTCAAATTATGGTTTTATAAAACAAGAATTATTAAATGTTTCCCTCAACAAAATAATTTTTTTCGAAGGTCAAATAAAAAATTATGGTTCAATATTTTTTATTGTTCTCTATGATTATGGATAAAAAAATATTTTTTGATTTCAATATTAATTTCCTATTATATGTGATAATTCATGGAATATTTTTCTTTCTAAATAACATTAAAAAGAGTTTATATTTTTGAAAATTGATATAGGATATCACTTTTTTCTTGACCATATTTTAAAAACATAAATCTATTTTTATTATGTTTCTATAAATGATCAATTAGATGATATTTTAATTAAACTATTATATTTAGGTAAATTTCTGGGTATTAAATAGAAATTTGATATTATTTAATTATGATATAAATTAAAAATATTTTTTGGTATTTTAATTTTATTACTATTTTCAATTTATATTATTTCATGGCTCTATTGTAAAATTGGTTTTTTATTTTCCATTATTTGTTAAATTTTTCACTAATTATTACATATATAAATTAATATAAATAATCACATGTCAGTCTATTCCAGAAACAAATGATGAAATTAAATGTTGTTTTTTTATTTTGAACTCAGTGGATATGTACTTATTTGATCCATGATTATATTGAGAGTTATGTTCAATATGTTTGTGTCTGTATACCGAAATTGGATATTTTAAAAATTAATTTAAAATATTTAATATATAATTAAATATCGCTTCCTTGATTAATATATTATAATTGGGGGAGACTATAATTTTTTTATTTTATAATATTAATTTATAAAATATGAGGTTAATTTTATCCTTCTGAATATTTACCAAAAGCAACAATATTTTCATAATTTAGATAACATGTATGATAATAATGAAAATGGGAGATTTTGATGAGTGTATTATTTCCAATTTTTTATTCAATTGAGTGGATTATTTGATATTTATATTAATTTTTTGAAAATTATAAAGTAATAAAATATTTATTTTTCCCTAAAAGAAAAGTTTTTAATGCAATAAAATATTTTATTAATTTATATTTAACTACGTATAGTAGATATGCATTTTAATATTGTAATGATTTTAGAACAATACAATGGTGTTGAATTTTTCTAATACATTTTTATATATTAATTAATTTTTTCATTTACATACAAAGTTTCTTATTATTGTTAATATTATAGTTATAATTTTATATGATGAACCATAGTTTTTATGATTTTATTAATTTTACAATTTTTATGAGCGTCAAAATATTTCAAACTATTTTATTCTTATATAATATAATATTTATCCTTATGTGGCTTGTTATTACAAATTTCTTATTTTTGATTTATTCATACTTGATTGAATATTATTTAAATATTTATGACATGAATTAATATGATGTGAATAATTCAGTAATTTCTGGGGGTGGGCCTGAGGAATCACTCTTTTCCTTTAGACGAGGATGCGTAGTGAAAGGGAGTCCACATTTCCTCATGATGCTGGTGATATAATGCGTCAAACACTGAATTAGTATTGAACATTTTATCATAGGGTTCTTGGAGGATGAAGTGTTAGGTTTTATTGTGAATTACAAGGTTATTAATGGGAATGGATATAATTTTAATTATTTCCTAGCTTCCTTAATTCATGGATCTGATCATACTGGTATAGAATATAAGGATCCCAGTGTGGAATTTACGGAAGCCTGTTGGATGATATTGGAAGCTATGAACGAGGTGAAGTAAGGATGGTAATACAAATTCCTAATCATTCATGTTAGTTTAATGTATGTGTTATAGGAACTAGGCACACTATTTCATATATGAGGTTTGTTAGATTCAATTTGATGATTTATTCCCAAACTGGTTCTCAGCACAGTGGGAAGAGGAAAGAGAATGGGCACATGAGTTTTCTGGAAACCTCCATCGATGGGTCTCAAACATAATGTTGACAGATGTTTTTTTATTTCTTGATATTAGGGGTGGATATATTTTTCGGAATATTAGATAATCCATTATTTTTAGTTTCAACACATTATGTGCAATTGGAAACTCAATTGGTGCAGAATCAAGGGCTTTAGATAGTGGGATTACATTGTGAAGGCTTTAAAAGATAAGAATTATGGTTGATAAATCAAACTATGATGTGTTGGTTGGGTTATTTTGGGAAATTATAGTCTACCATGTAACTTGTCGTACCTTATTAGGAATCTTTGAACAATCATTGATCAGGGTGTTGAGGTATGTCACAATTGGAGGGAACACAATTCTACAGCTGACACTTTAGCACGTAACGAGGTTCCAAATTGTAGTATCACATCATATATTTTTACTACTTCTCTCTCTAATGATTTAAATTCAATGGTAAGGGGTTATTCCATGGATCTAAACCAAATTTCCCCCATGATTTTGACATTGTAAGGGTTCCATCCTATCCTTTTTAATACAATAAAAAGCCAACTTTCAGTTATTGTATGATGTAATCATAAAACGTGTTTGTATAATTGAAAACCCATTAGGACTATGATTTTATTTTTGAATTCTAACATCCTGATATTTTGGTAATGTACATATCTCTTATGTAGATATATATCTATATAATTTTGATTTTAATGTAAATTTTTAATTCACACATACATGAATACACTTATATGAGATATCACCAATACATATATTTTTTATTATTACATCGATCCAAGCATAAATATTACTTTTAAAATTAGATGAATGTGTTGGTGAATAATTTCAATATATAGGTAATATATATATATTTATATTAATTTCACATATATTATTACACATTTTCTTATTGTAGTCGCACAATTTATTTAAATATGAGGTGTTTTTATAGAGATTTTAGACTTCTTTATGGGATGCAAATTTGATAATTTAAATGAATAAAATAATTGGCAACAATTCAAATAAATATTTATTTGAATTAAAAAATAATAATTTTAAATTTATTAAATGGAATGAAATTTTTTACCCTGACCTATATTTTTTGGAAATTATTTATTTTTATGAAATATTTTCTATGAAATTCATGAATAAATAAAAATTTTCCTATATAAAATAGTTGATTGATCATGGTGTCATATATATAAATTTTTATTTGAATAAACCTTAAAAATAATTTTTTGGTCGATACATGACCTAAAAAGTACAAAAGAATATGTTATACACTTATGTGGTCACTACTAAAAAAATTGTCTTTATAGAATTTTATGTTCTCCACTATACTAATCATAAAGTGATAAATGTTACTTGAATATTCATAATTTATTTAGTTTATTATTTTGTTTTTGTTCTATTTTTTCTATATACATTTCTTTGTAATTTATTCTTGGTTTATGTTTTTCGTTAAATGTTATATTTTGATTTCTCTATGAGACTGAAATCTTTAGAAATTTTATTTGATACTATAGGATGAAAAATTCATGGTTCTAACAAACTATGAGAACCTTAAATTGATATGTTCTTGAGAAGGTAGTTCTTCCTCAAGAGTATCAATATCAAATTGGGTTGTTCCTACACTGAAAATGTTGCATTATTAGGGGGTTTCATTTCTCTCAATGAAATGGAGAAAATTATATATTGTATAATATTGATCCACCTTAATATAAAAATATATTAATTTCAAAATTTTAACATCTCACCAAATTAATTTGTTAAATAAAATTTAATATTTTAAAATTTATTAAATTATTATTTCTCTTCCCCCTATAAAGATGGTTAATGTATAATAAGAAATACAATTAAACATTAATAGCTAAAAATATTCACCAAAAATTATTTCTCTTTCATTTTTCACATTTTCCGAATGATTTTTATATAATTTTTGGTGGAAATAATTTAAATATGTCGCTCTAAGAAAACTTCTCAATAATAAATTCACTAAGGAACTCTCCTCTGAATAAAAAATTGCATTCAATGAATTCATAAGTGATCTCTTCACCTATAACTACCTCACAATATATATAATTGTGATTAGCCATGTGAATAATGTTATTGTATTTTAGTACCAAATGTGGGTAATAAAACGATAATTATTTAATAAAAATTTATTTTGAGAAAAAAATGTCACTATCAGGGAATCAACTCTTCACACATAGATATTTGGAAACTATATATAGAATATTATCTACCCTTAACCTTATGAAAAATATTTCCCCCTCACTTTTTAAATTGGAAACCATGATAAATTCTCAACATTATTTTATATGTGGGTATAAATATTAAATATGACAACATATAAGTATATTGAAGGATTTTATATGTAATAATATATAATATATATTCACGATTTTCATTAGAGAGTTATATTTCCAAATGGATTTAAATGTTGTTCCTTAATCACGTAATGAGATATTATCAATTTTCGAAATTGTAATTGAAATAGGATAATGGAATTCTCTAGTTATAATTCAGGAATAAAAAAATATTAATCAATATGTTTATTGAATTAAACAAAATTAATGATTAGAATCGTCTAAAGAATAAGATAATCATAATGGACAGTGATAAAAATAAATAGCATAATGAGGGTGTAGAATTCTATAATGCTCAATTTCAAATTATTGAATGTTTATAATTGAAATATCTTGAAAATTTAAACATTTTCAAATAATTTTTACCAATATGTTCTGAAATAATATGTTTTTTATATATATTCCATTTTAGGTAAAATAATAATTTTATAAATAAGTCAAAATAAAAAAATAATTCCTAGCAAATACGTTATAAAATAGTAATATTAAAAAAAATTCTCAAATTATTTTATATTTTTATATATTATTCATTAAATTAAACCTTGTTTTTAACTCATTTTTAATGGAACACACTTATTGGATATCATCACATTAAACAATTATCTTATTTTTCATTATAAAAAATACATAGTTAAAATGAAACCGGACATAATATTAAAATATTACTATTTAATATGATATTTTTCACATTACCGTTGGAATGGTTGTTATGAAGAATATTAACTAATTTATGAAAATTTATTTCATACATATATAAAAAATTAACTCTTTTTTAATCAAATAATTATAAATGAAAATAAAAATACTAGGAAATGAAAAGAAATCAATCTTAGAAAAAAATTACAAATAAGTGTGCTGGATATCAAAAACATGAAAAAATAAATATTATTTTTTAATGAACTTTAATTATTATTTAATAAATAGACTATTCACAATTATCAAATAGTTTTCTATACATGAAATAAGAATAAATATAATTTTAAACTTTAGAACTATATATTTGTAAAAACATATTTTGTCACTTTTTTACAAAATTATGATAAATTTTATTTTTGAAATATTTAGAAAATTATCAAGAAATAATAAAATTCATAATATTCATAATATTTTTAAAATTATAATAGGGTTAATATTTTTTTATTTTCAATGAGTATAATTTCTTGATGAATAATGAGAAATATTTTAATTTAATTTAAAAATCCATTTTCATTTATATTATTTTTATTGTTAAATTATATTTTGAATTTACATAAGAATAAATATAGACCAATTAAATCTCTATTATTAAAATTTAGGTCATTTAAATAAATTTTATTTATAATTTCTATATAGATACATTCCAATCTTTTGACTTTTTTCTCTTTAGATACCTGCATACTCGTTCCAGATGTCAGATTAATTTTTATTTAGAATTTTCTAATTATGTGAATGAAATTTTGAAAACTAGATTCCATAATTTTAATAAAAATATTTGTAAATTGTTTATAATTTCAACATATATTTTGACTGAAAATTAATGGTGAATATAAATAAAATTTATTAACACAAGTAAGGAAATATTTTTTTACCGAGAGTTAATCTAAAAGGATATAGGTAAATATAAACTATACACATTTATAAAAACAAGTTTCAGACAATAGTTTTGTGATTCCATCACTAATATTTGTTAATTGGCCAATTTGAGCCCTTTATAACATATGAAGAACATGGGAGCACTCAAAATTTTTTAAATATACCAATTGTGACCTCTCCCCCCACTTATAAAAGGTCACCCAACTTCTCACCAAAAAAACCTCTTTGGGTTTTCCAAGACCATAAAAAATAACAGCTTAATTTCTATGGAATCAACCTATAAACCTTATTTTCGATACAAATCTATCATATAATGTATTTTTGTAAAAACCTACAGAGGATATCTGAATAAGAGATATTAATCATCAATGAGAATTTTTATTTTATTAATTCATTCTCCTAATTAAACTCTTATTATATCATGATTATATTATGAAATAAATATCATAAATATAACTACATTTTTTTAATTCTATGATCTCAAAACATATACACTTTCATAAAATGGGTAACGAAACCATCATTTACGTGTACGATGTACTACTGCCTCACAAAACCGATGACCATTGTTTTTCAATTACCACAAATAAAGGATAAATATAATGATAGATTATTGTTTATATTTGGTATTTATGTTATTATTATGTTATAATTATTTTCCAAATATTATATCACACATACCTTCATATTTCTTATTTTATGGGAATATGATAATGTTATTCATGTTTACAATGGACTACCACCTCATAAAGATATGTGATCTATTCAATATTTATAGGGAATGTATTAATTAGTTTTTTTATTAAAAATATTATATATATATATGTATGTATATGTTTATATGATATATAATTAACAGTATAATTATATTATATCATTTCCCTTTATCTCAACTAATTCACAATGAAAATGTAATGGTCATTCAGGCATACGTAAGACCTACCCTCTCCACAAATAGTGTATTTCAAATTACATTGCTAAATATTATAGATTAATAAAAATAAATATATACTGAATATATATATATATATATATATATTAATTTAATGGTTAACATTATTTACATTTGGAAACATATTCAAATTAATAGGACCAAATATAGAAAATCAAAATATTTACAAAAAACAAAGTATTTGTTACTTGAAAACATGACTTTTTCATGGAATTATTAATAAAAGTTTAACAAAAGTACATAAGTAAATAATATATGGTATTATATATAACTATTTCCCTATAATAGAATCACCTAAAACATATATTTATTATATATGATGTTTGAGCAAGTACAATGTATTTCAAGAATTACTATAACGGATTTATGTCCCACTTTTTATGTTATAGAGGCACATGCCATGTTCAACACACAATACATTTAGGTAGTATACATATTATAGATGAATTTATTTTATAATAACTATCAAAAAAATAATAGGTATCTACACAATGAATTTATAATACATATTTCAAGGGGTTTATAGTTACAATGATTCAATAGTTATAAGGTATTTTTTCATTTGTTTTTCTATTGTTAGTTGTACATCATGGTATGAATATAAATTATTTCATGGGATGTATATAAAAACCATTTGAAAGGTAATATCATAAATTTATTAAAAATTATGATATATTTTGCTTCAATTCTTGTTATTCTGTTGGGGGATTATGATTTCCATGTTTCAAATCTACTAAATATTTCATGTTAGAATCTCATCATTTAATAGGATTTTTTTATGATTAAGACTAAAGTGTTGAAATATCATGATCGAAGTATCAATAATTCTAATGTAATGTATCATAACCATGTTGTTAAAGTTAACATAAATTTATTATACCATGAATCCACTAATTGTTATTTAAAATAATTAATAGAATATTTTCTTAGAAAATATGAATTTATTTATCCCTTAAACAAGAAATCCTTTTTTTACAAAACCATACATCATAAATATTGTTTAATTAATTTTTATTATCATTTATTAAAAAAAATTAATAAATAATGTTTTTTGTTTTTTATTAATTTTTATACGGGATATTCATGTTATTTTAAAAAACAATTCACATGTGTCTTTCTCCAAAAATTTGAATAGATTATTTTTTTCATTTGTAAAAACATGAATCTAACGTCTAATTATCATGACGCAAATTTTCTTATAATCTTTATATGATTATAATATTAATTTAAAAAGGTTTTTCATAGTGTTTTCTGTTTTAATTTTTCATCAAAGGGGAATGTTTATTTTCCACAATAATTTTTTTATTTATTAATAAATCACTCTTTGTATGTATTCAGGTTTATTTAAAATGGAATGGATATCTAAAAATTTGTATGTTTTAAATAGTTATATTCATAAAATAATTCATTTTTCCTGAATAAATGATTAAAATTATCTTTCAAAATTATCATCCATATAAGATGAAATCTTTTAGGTTTACATTTTCCTTAAACTGGATATGATCTGAGAGTACCATTAATATTAATTCACTAGATGGATTTTGTTTTCGTGGCATGTTGTTTATGAACCCCATTTCTCATCCATAGGTTATACTATGAGTAAACTATTATATAACATTATTTTTTAATTGATTATTCAATGATGAAATCATTATAAAAAAAGACTATTTTCTATAGTTTGTGATATGGTGTAATTTTCAGATACTCGTTTTATTTCATGGGAGATGATATAATGAATGTTTTTGATCTTTTGGTGCACATATGTATGATATCATTATGGGATGGGTCAGTTATATATATATATATGTCTAAATTTTCACGTAAATATTTATATATCAAGAGATATATATATGGAAGAAATTAGGAGTGAACTATGTTAGTATTATAGAGTTGGAACTATGATTGAACTGGTTTAGTATTATGTGGTTGGAATGATGTAAAAACCTGATTCAGTAAGTTCCTCTTTCCACTAGGATGGTCTTGGGAGTAATCGATGACTACAATGTTTGTTTGGGGATTGAACCCATTCAAATATGTAGAAACAATGTCCAATGGGGACGGTGGTGTATCCCACAAAGGATGTGTTTCTACCCAAAGAATGTCGTTATATTTTTTTCAATGATCCATGACTACTAAGGAAATGATTTTCAATTTTAATGTGTGTTTCCAAATTATATTATTTGTATAAATTTTATGTTATAATGGATCATGTATTTAAATTATCTTTTGTTTCATATCATATATACATTTACTCATGATCTAATGACTTAGGATTGTGATCTTTGATATGAATGGTGTTGTTTTAAACAATTATTCTCATGTTTGTAAACCATTATATTCTGGTAATTTTTAGGTATCTATTTTGTTTTTTCTTCCTATTAATCTAATCTCACAATTTCTTGTGTTTCAGAAGACAAGGTTATAGAGAATTTTTTTATTTACCATATTTCTAGAATGAGTAATACATGGGAAGGTATTTTTGGGAAAAAATAATGATATTTCACCAGTTGAGATAAATAAATTACATGTTTCCATAGGTAACAAACTAATAATGTCCTCAAGAATTTGTTTTTTATAATTTAATTTATATTAATAAAAAAAATTAATATCCTAGTTTGATAATCCTGGGTCACGATATTTTTTATCGATGAAATAATTAGTTGGATTCTGGAAAAAAGATAAGAATATATTAGTAATATCCATTAGGATATTTTTGAGGATATTGATAGGGATATCTCTATGAATAAATCTAAGGATGAGGTAATGTATTTAAAAATTTAATAGAATTTTGGAAATAGATATATCAGTTTGTTTCTATTAAACTAAATCCTTATCTGGATCATACAATTTGTTTTTTCACTTGATGACAGTTACCTAAGGGTAAAAACATTGAATATGTTGCATTGTGTTGTACTACATCATCACCTAGTGCTTGAAAATTTTCCTTCAGAAATACCTATTTAACAATATTATGGGATATTATTTGGAAATTCAAAAACACATTAAAAACCATCGTAAAGGATTTAATAATATAATAACTATGAATTACCAAGAATAAAATTATGTTTCTATATATTAATAATTAGGTTACTATATTTACACCTCCAAAATGATTTCAAATTATGTGACTTCCCATTATGATTTTTATTTATCACATTATTCATTATGGTTTTTTCCACGGAAGTAACCAAAAATAACTCATTTAAATTTGATTGTGATAGATGATTTGATGAATAATATCAAAACAGGATGAGGACTACAATAAAGGATAATGGGATTATGAATTTTTAGTTTTCATGGATCATGACTAACAACATGTAACTATAATAAATTTAAGACTCACCAAATAAGAGTATTAAATATTGCATCTATTGTTTAGATGGTGGTATCCTTGTATTAAATATGTTTTAGTTTTCTATTAATTAAGAATTTAAAAATAAAAACCCAAGTGAATGACTCAATGGAAAGGGGTAATGTTTTGAATTTAAAGAAAAAGGACCCAAAATCAGGCAACTACATAAGAAAAATAAAAAATTAATTATTTAAATGTATGAGATTATTGGCCTCTATAATATATTAATGATCATTGAATGCTTTTAATGTGGATGTTATAGACATTAATAAAATATATGTTCAATGGGTAAACCTCATGAGGAAAATTAATATGGTTTTACTAGTAATTATTATATTAATTATAATGATGAGACTACCAATTACATGTGAAAGGAATGAGGTATCAATTAATAAGATGATGATTTAATGTTAATTAAGATGGATGAATGATGAATTTATGTATTGGAAATAAAATATTACGTTATCTAAATCATGAAATAAGAATGTATTGTTTAGTATAAGTGTTTCATTAATGATTTTAAAGAATATTTTGACTGATGCTTATGAACTAGAAATTTTTCATAATGCCATGGTGATATTTTAAAGATATCACTTAATATATTAAAAAATTAATATAATGATGCTGGGATAATGTGATTTTGGATGTTAATATGTAAACTAGACAGTATTTATAACATTGGTATTGGTAAATAGTTTATTGAAAAATTGGTTTATGGTATCATTGATGGAGGTTCCACCATTTCTATGTTTAAGGAATAGATCAAATAATATGTCTTTTTAATGAGTGAGGAAGATGGTTTTTTTCAAAATCTTTTTCTGGTAAATTTTGGTTTTAGGATAAATCATTATGGATGTATTCACGTGATTTTTATGTTTCAATTAAAAGGTATTTAATTCATTAGGGTGATTAATGGAATGTTAATTTTTTAAATTTAGTGACCTTCATTATATTTTTTTTTAATATTCTAGAAGGCTAATAGGGATAGCAATTTATAAAATGGTTTATGTTGGGCATTAAATAATATTTTTGAGATTAATGTATTATTTCTCCATTTGAAAATTTATTCATATTTGATAACCTATGCTAAGAATTATCATTATGATGATATATATATATACGTGGAATTAATTATCATTATATCTATGGTTATTATGATCCATTAGTGGTTTATACATAATAAAATTTTGCTTTATTTCATGGAGTATGAGTTGAGGTGAAGATTGATCAAGGAAAAAAATCAAAGTGAGAGATTATGTTTATGAGATGTATTGAAAAAATGTATGTGTAACTGCTTATAGAAATACATAAAAATTAGGAATTTGATCTTAAAATATAATGTTTTCTTATTATAATCATTTATAAGTATATAAATTTTTTCTTTAATACCACTTTATTCTTTGGTAATATGGTCACTAACCTTATTTGGATCACCAAATTACTTATGATAACTAATCTTTATCAGTCTCTATAATTATTTTCAATTTTCAACCAAGCTCAAATATTACCTTTCAAACATATTAAACATTCTGTGAACCATGTGAATTGATAAATTAGTTAACCTCTATGTTTTTGACATTCCCCTTAGAATAGAATTTTTCAAATTCAATTTTATTATGACTGTTTTTATGAATAAATATTAAAAAATTTACCTTTTATGACTGAGATAAATTTCAAGGGAGAAATGCATTTTCTGGGGGTGTAATGTAACACATTGATATTTAATGAAATAGTTTTTTCAAATTAATTTCATCATTTCAATATTTTTCATTACATGAAAAAACTATTTTTAGCTTGAGTTACATAAAACAATGAGTTTTTATTGTGTTACATAAAACACCTAACATAGAATCCATTAACACAAAACTGAGTTTAAATGAAATGTGAAATATTAGAACATTTATTTTTTTAATTTTATAGTTATATCCTAGCTATTGGAATTGATGTTATAAATACTATTTTTAGTGACCCAACACTAGAAATCTCGGAGCCACTGTCTACCTCTATTACAATGGTATGATTACCAAAAATCAAATCCTAAAGGACCATGGAGTTTAATATTCTTGGTCTACTAGGAATATATATATGTCTGGTATTGATAATGAATAAACTAATTAAAACATTTTTTATTAGATAATAAAAACATTATTCCATCTCTGATATCCTTGCATATATTTCTTAGTAAATTTATTGGATTCCTAGGGAATTGATATTAAATAAGGGTGAGATCAAGTGCACAGTAATTGTAATGTAAAATAGAAAAAATTCTTAATAAAAGAGTATATTCTATTTAGAATGGTAATGACTAAAGTTAATAGCCATTTAATTAATAGACAAATAAGGAAGTGCATAAATAACATTGAAAGGTAAGAAAAGGAACACACAAGCCATTAAAAAACACAATAATGAATAATGAATATGGAAAACTGATAATTTGAAAAAACACTTAATTTTATCAAAAAAACATAGAATTGAATGAATTTATATATATATCGACACATAATCTCAGGGATAAATAATAATAGAAAAAAATGAATGAAATGATAAATTATTAGAAAATATATCTAAGGCACATGAAAACCTATACTGTCAAGATGTTTCACAAGACTATTTTAATCTATATGTGAATCATATTTAATTTTTGCAACTATTTATACTCATAAGAACCTCTCGATACATCGAGTGGATTATTTACGTCTGGGCCCCACAGGTCATTTACTATCCATATCATTCCATATACTTAGTATTATATTTAATTATTAAAAATTATTCCATATCAAATATTCATATTCAAATACTAATATGTGTTTATCAATAATTTCTCAGTGAAGGATAACTAACATCAATGGTTGTTGATGTTGGTAAATGGATATACCAATGAAAGTTCATTAAAACATTCTTCATTAATATAATATTGAAACATTCTGAAGTTTCCCATACCGCATTGAAAATTTGAATCACAATTACTCATGATGTAAATCAAATTAATAATATCACGAGAATAAATAGATTCATGATATAAATTTTCAAATTAAACACTATATGGAAAATTATTATATGTTTTATGAAATAAAAATATCTATGAGAAATTATATTGATAATTAGCGGGAATGCATTGTTAATGGTTATATAAAATTTAATATTCAAAATTGCACTAACAAAGGAATCATGGAAGTGAATTTCTATTTTTTCCTTAGATAAATAAATCATAAACAATCTATATGAACAATAATGATGGAATCAAAAAAAATATCAAAAGTGGGGTAACATAATTTTTTTTGTTACAGATGAAATAATAGAATAACTTTTAAATAAGAATTGTGGAATATATCATTTATTTTTGAAAAAAATTAAAATCTTATCATTGAAAATAAATTTTAACAAAAAATATTTCAAAATTAACCTTTATAATTTTCAAAGGAACATTTTATGTAATGATGGTGGTTAAATCCATACATGTTGTATAAGGTCAAAATGTACTTTTATTTTTCTTTGTAAATGTTCAGAAATGTGGAATTTCATAATAGATAGATGTATATCCCTTTGAAAAAAACATAAAAGAAACAATGTTAAAAAATATATTTAAAAACATTTTCCTCAAAGATTAATATAATTTTTTGAAAACCTATTTAGAAAATGTTTTTTCTATAATAGAACAAGTTCACCATCTAAAGAGAGAAATGATGTTGGGATTTCTCTTAAATATATGAAAAACTAATTTAAAGTACCAAATAGCATAAAATTTATAATATTACTTTATAAATGTCAGAAATAAAAAGAAGAATTGAAAATAAATAGATTTAATAAAATGGAACAAATCATTTCATCTAGTATAGATTCATGTATAAACATTCTCAAACAAAATGAGATTGTGAAGGTAACCATTGAAAAGACCATACTGTTGATGTGGGGAAAAATTAAAAAATAGATTATGTGTGTAAAATATAAATCCAAATAAAGGTGGAAATAAAAAATATCTATAATGAATACTGATGATAAACATAATCTTATAATAATATTGAAAAAGAAAAAGTAATAGAACTCAATGAAACGAAATTAGGTTATGATATTCTATTACACTTGGTAAATTTTATTTTAAATCCAAATAGAAGATATAATTGTAATATAAATTCAAAATAACATTAAGATAGAATAATTAATTATATAATATATCAAAATGGTCAGTATATACACCACTCAAAATAAGTAGGTGGTGAATGCAACATTTATTTCATAGATGTAAACAGTGAGATAAAAGTCCATTATATTGGATTTCATTGGGTATGAAAATATTTTAAATTATAGTATAATGGATTTAAACATGTTACAAACATATTCCAAATCTATATTACTAATAATGATATCATATATTATCTTATTTTAATATCTATTACTCATTTGTTAGTAATCATTCATTATTTTCACTATTTTGGATGTTAATTACATAGTTTCTCAATTATGTTTCGAAATGTAACTTGTTTTTTCTATCATGGTTTCATAGTCTCTATATTTTAAAACATGGTTTAAAAATAATATATATTCATTTTACAAGAATTTATAATAAATGATTAAATTTGGAGATAGGAAATGAAATTCATTATTCTTAGAAATGGAAGGTCGTACGTAAGCCTAAACACTACTTTCATTTATATACTATATTAAAAGAATGAAATGTAAATTATATATATGTATATTATAATTTAATTATCAAAGTTATGTACGATATGACATATAAATTTATTAAAATAATATTTTAAACATTCCATGTATAGTGTGATTGAATCGCATCGCTTTAAGGAGGTTGTAGTCCAGACATCCACAAAAGTTCTCATTATATTTAAAAATAGAAATAATTAGGGTTTTATAGTATATAAAAATTATATAAGAATACAAAAATTATAAATATCATATATAAAAAAAATTTACATCAAATATATCAACCTTGAGATGTGGTAATAGAAAAAAATATAGTATTGTTTTTAGAGGTTGTAGTTCATCGTACCGAAAATCGGTATGTTTGTTACCCATTGAATGAATGAGTTTGTAAGTGAGTGTAAAAACAGTATAATAAATTAATATTAGTATATTAAAGGTAATATGTTTTTTGTATAATAATTTCATAAGATTATTTAACAGGGTGGATAATGAATATAAAATAAAAGTGCCTGAGGAAGGACGTTACCTCTTCTTTAGGTTACTCCTTTTGATTTTCACCAAAAAAAATATATGGAAGGATTTCTACCAAAATGGAGGATTCTAGGATTAGGGGAGGTATTTTTAGTTTCATGTTTTTCCACTCTTAGTATATCCAATGTTTTCTGAGTTGTGTGATGGATTGATATGGGTGAATTCTTTTTCATATTAGAGGAGTGACATTATTGTAAATTATATAAAAGTGAATTCCCATCATGTTTATCCAAAACAAAGTGGCCCCAATAATATTCCAAATTTTATTAATGGTATAATAGGGTAAAAATATTCTCTTAAAATGGATTTCATAATTGTTTCTATGTCATTTTAGCACAAATGTAAAAGGTTTAATCCCTCGTTAAGCACAATTGTTTTCTTTATCATAGTAATTAATTTGTATAACATTCACTATTATTTTTAGTAATACACTACTTTTTAATTATTAAAATTTATAAATTATTACTATTCATAATATGAAATTAAATTTTCTAATTTCCAATCATATAATAGTTACAAATTAATTTAAATACAATCTCGCATTTAGGATGATAAATCGTGTTTTTAAAGTGAAATGTTCAAAAGTTTATAATTTTTTTATATTAAATTAAATGTAAAATTGTTTCCAATGACCTAATTTTTTTAATTGATAAATAAATTAAAATATTTTTAATTTAAAACTAATTAAAAATATAACTCAACATTATAATTAATTTAGACGAAAAAGAAAATTTGAATTAAAATTCAGTATTTTTGGTTACTTATCACAAAATGAAACATTATAAAATAACAACAAATATTAATTTTATATAATTTTGAATCTCATGTTACAAAAATGAATTTTATTTTTAAATATTGAATTTTTAAAAATTTTAAAAAATTTTTTTAAAATAGAATCTCCATTAAAAGGTTTCAAAAGTGTCAATATCAAAATATAGGTTTTTGTGAGTAATTTTGGGTTTTATCATATCTTAATAATATACAATATTTTGTATTAATGTCAAATTATTATATTTGATATATAATATATATATAAATTATAATATTTTAATTAGTGTTATTCATAATTACTAATTTAATGGCTATGTTATAACTTATTATATTAAATAATAATGTTTTGAAAATATATTATTGTTCGATTAAACAAGAGCATGCTTGTAAAAATGGCTAACTAATATCGTATTTGTTGCATGTAATGAAAAATAAATCATCATTTAATTCCATTAAATATATATATATATATATATTTCATTTATAAATGGTAATTATATTTTAATGTCTCAGTATGTTATATTCTATAACGTGCTTGGTGTTCTCAATCAGAGTTTCCATTAAATACAATGATCATACTTTAGAATTTTTGGTTTTTACATTCTATCCACCTTAAATAAATTTGGTTCTCAGAATTTTAACTCTAGCATGGTAATAAATATTTTAAAATTTCATATTTTTAAATCCCACATTGTGATAAGGGTTCGAAAAATAACCTCTGGAAAAAAATGAATGGGAAGTACAAAGGTCAAATGGACCAACAGATTACTAAGTCTATACGTAAGAGAACATTAGTGGAGATTTGAGATATGTAAATGTAAGAAAAGAATAAATATTTATTGTAAGGGATTAATGTCATCAATATAAAGAATGATAATTATCAACGGAAGGTGGATGTCCTCAATGTCATTAATCTATGATGACTTAGTAGACCTTATGTTAAACAAATATTAATGTTCTAGGAAAAAAAATTTGATCATTTTACTAATGTAGAGTAATTTTTTTACCATGTAAGAATATAAGAAAATATACTTACTAGATGTATTTAAGTAAATACAATCTCATACTTTGGTTGTTATTCTATCAATTTCCAATTCTTCCATTACTTCAATAAATTGATTTCCAAATAATCGCATTCAGTCATGATGCACTAAAATACATGTTTAATAGATCATAAGGCCTATAAAAGAGCAACACATTTATTTTCAATTTATCGGTTACTATTATTAAAATTCTTTATGGTTTATTAATTAATTTATAAATATAAAATGTAAAACTTTTAGTTCATCATTAATTTTTATTAAAAAAAAAATTTCATAAAAATAATTATGCATTAACCAGGAAATCATGTATGCTAATGGATGGCATGAACCCCATATCGTCATTTGGACATGGGTCCATATCATATGGTCATTCTAGACAATATGGGTTACCATGTAACATATATGTATTCCCCTTCTAAAACTATATTAATATAATTTTTAAAATAAATATGATGGATATCCTTGAAAAAAGTTTAATCCAATGTCCCCATCCTAGGTGCCACTGAACCTGTTCCTCGTGTTAGTTCTTCACAAGAACTCATGTACACATCCCTGTACATTTGAGGTTTAGTAATAACAATTAGGGCCTAAGATGTCCCACAAAGAGAATATAACCTCGTTATTTGAGAATACTAGATCAGAAAACATATTAAAAAGTGGAAAACTCAAAAAAACTTGTGAAAATGCATAAATAACCATTTCCAGAATTGGATATAAATTACATCCTTTAATAAATATGTCATAAAATTATACAATACCAATAAAACAACAAAAATAAAGATAAAAAAAATTCCCCAAATTGTTCCTGACTACATGTCCAGAACATCAGTTAAGTATATCTAAAATGTGAATCAACTTACAAGCAGCAGACAATTTACCTTTACATAACCTGAAACCATGAAATCTGTTCAAATTCTTGATGGATACTAGAGTAGGGTGTGAGTACAACCCATTAGACCAGCACCAACTATGTCTATAAAATATCTAGTCTAAAAAATTAGTTCTAGTTTCTTTTATATAATGACATGTAAATAAATGAAAATACAGGTAACCATCAGTTATTATGTTTTCTATAATTTATTCCAAACCGAAATCTATATTTGGTATATATAACGTCTACTTCATAAATTCCCCTTCTTTATGTGTCTAATGGATTAAGTATTTTCAACATTCTCATAGAATAAGAGAATATGTTGTGTACTATCTCACTATTGAAACACATCACAACAACCACATTATCCAAAACTCAATTCCTCAGTCCAAGTAGAATGCAACTGTTAGGGAAATAGAACTGGGTTCCCTCCCCAAACCTGTGCATTGAGGGGTAGATTTTAGAGCCTTCATCCAACTCTACCTATGGTAATAGAACACCATATATATTTCCCACTATACAAAGCCATGCGTGTATTCTTATTTATTTTTTCACCATACATAACCACATTAAAATGACACATATCCAATATCATTAGTAATAACATAATAACAAAAAAAAATCATAATAAATTTTTTGCCACAATCAATTATCTAATTTATTATTTATAAGACATAACCATTTTTTTGAATTTCTATTTCCCTTGAAAAAACTCCCTATGAATACTCAAGTAAAAAAATTATTCATTAATATACTCCCATCAATCCCATTAAACTCATTTACATGCTAAACCAAACAATCCCTTAGCCATTATCCACAGCTAGACACATACACCCATAATACCATGTCAATCATTACATTAAAAAATTTACACAATCATCATGGGCTCTACTTAATTAAAAATCAATCTCACACTTTACTTTTTTGTTAACCATGTTTGGATGGTTCGACACAACCCATTGGTGGCCCTAAATCGGTTAGGTTATCCCCCATGAATCCTACAGGGATCATGAGGCATTAACATGGTTATTCGGACACCCATTAAATCATATCCTACAAACGTCACCAAGAACACATCAATGGAAAAACTAAAATAAATCACCACATGCCAAAATGTAAGTGAAAACCAAGGAATATAACTTATACACCACCTACCTCAAATGCATTGATGATCAAACTCTTAAAAGAATACTTATATACTGATTAAATACCCCATTAATTACGCAACCAATAAATCACTAGAAAATAAGGTTTTTAGAGGTTCAGAAGAAAATGAGAGAATGATACAGCCCTTAATCAAGAAAAGGAATAAAGGGGGAGATTAGGCATATTAGGAGCTTCGATCGACAACCGATAGCACTCCAAACAGCCTATGATTTTTGAAGAATAACACTTGTGAAGGATAGTTCATCCATATTAACATATTGGTTTTCAATAGGATGAGATGAGGTAAATCCAATGTTATAATTATAAAACAAAAGGTCAAATTTCTAGTTTCCTCAACATTACTAGAATTCCCATTTTTCCAAAAAAGTTTTCCAAACCATTTGAAAATAATGAGCAAGCCACATCCCAAGGGGAGATGGGTCACACAGTTACATAGGTAGGTCACATGGTTGACTAACCATGAACCATTCAAACCATACATCACTTTTTATGGATACACAATTTTCATGGGAATGCCACATAGTTTACCTACCCATGCGTCAATCATTCTCCTCTACATTTTGGTCTCTTTTTCCATCATTTCATGTCACGAATCCATGGAACACCAACATGAGTCCCCTCATAATCCTGAGAATCTTCTCATTAACCCAAAATAGTGGATTGGAACCAAAATTTTAACTATGACATATGTCCATGACGTCTGGAGTCTTACAACCAACCCAACATATGACAACTCATCCTCAAACCTATCTTCCAGAGCATTATTGGGTTTTTTGAGAAAAGAGACCGGGCCATGACTCATGCATAACTAATTATCTCTCCCATTTATCTTCTTAATCATTTCCAATTTTCAATCAAAATCAATCCACGGTAATAATCTTTCCTCAAAAGACATACCCAAAATGTTCCACAATACAAACTAGATTCTCCTCAATGGAACCATCTGCCTCCTCCTCGACATATTCAACATCAATAACATGATATAAATCAGGGTGATACATTTGATGTTTTAAAACATGTAAAAAACCATGCATCCCAAAATACCAGTTAGGGAGATACAATCAATATTCCATGGTTCTAATTCTTTCCACGATCACAACCGTTCCCAATGGTTGAGTTACCAACTTGACCTGCATCAAAATTTGATGGTGGAAAAACCATGGTGACACCTAGAGAAGCACACTGTAACCCACCAAAAACTCAAGAGTTCTATTATTGTTCCCTTTATATGTCTTCATCCAACTCGAAGCTATTATCACACCTTTTCTGACATCTCCTATGTGAGACTCAAACCTAACATATCAGACTCCACATCTTCTATCCAACACAAATGTTATCTACAAATTCATTGATTTAGTGCCTCAAAGGTTTTGAAATGAATCATAGAATAAAAACTACTGTTGTAGAAAAAATTAATAAGCAACAAGTTGTTTTATCTTGACTAACCAAAATCTAGAACCTAGGATCTCATCCTATCCTAAAATAATTTAATTGTACGCTCTGAATACCCATCAATCAATGGTTGATAATATGAAATAAAAAATGCTAGAGTACTAAGAGCCTTTTATATCCCCTTCTTGAAGCACAATGTGACACACAGATCATGATCCAAAACTATGGTTATTGGTACACATTGTAGTCACACTATCACTTAAAAATATATCTCACAGAACTAATCTGTTCTATAGGTCTCATCGATCGATATGAAATGATCCAATTTAATATGTCGATCCACAATAAACAAGATTCTGTCGTAATTATGAGTCATTCTTAGAAGACTGACTACAAAGTCAGTTTTTACATCATTCCACTTCCAATTTGGATTGGTCAATGATTATAAAAAGACAACCTGGGCGACAATGCTAGACCTTCACCTATTAGTAGGTAATTTATCATTATAACAATCCTGAAACCTCTTTGATTATTCACAAACACCAATACTACCGAGGATGATCATGATACATCTTAGTCAAAATAGGATTTAATTCCCGCACCAAGGCATGGAACTCCACATAAACTCTTATTGAACACATTTTTTTACCACAACATAGCCTAGAATATAATCAATTCCTCATCACCCACATCGCCACTTAAAGGTGACTCCCCACCATTAAAACCCTTATTCTTAGCAAAAATATTCATATTCACCAGCTAACATTCCATGTCATGTCTCAAAATAATATACTACACTACTACAAATAAATGGTTTATTTCCTTGTTCACATCCATTTCATATAGATGAATCTTATCAAACAAGGAAATCACTCTCCACACTGAGTTTAACTCCATAGCCACATTATTTTGAGTTATCAAAATCAGAGCATCCATAACACTATTCCACATATCAAGTGTACAATCCATCTCAAAACTGATGGATTGCTGGTTTTAAACCCACCTTCACTGCTAAATATTGAAATAACATTGAGAGAAGTTGAACATAAGACTTTTATTATCGATAAACATAGTGAATTTATATCCAACAGTGTAATTCCTCCAACACTTTAAGGCATATTCCATAGCCACTCTATGAAGGTCATGGCTGAGGGAATTTCTTTCAATAGGCCACAACTGCCTTCACCCATATGATAAAACCTGATCCTCAAGCATCAACACTACCCCAATTCCAATGTCAGATGCATTACAGAAAATGTTTTACATCTTATTGGGTTTGGGTAAGAACAGAATTGGTGCTGTAGTCAATAGCTTCTTCAACGATTGGAAATCATTCTCACATTCCTTTGACCACTCAATCATAACTCCCTTATTGGTTAATCCTAATATGATCACTTCCAAACAGTAGAATACAATAATTCTCCTTTGGTAGAAACTATCTAAACCCATAAAACACTTAATATCAGAAATGTTATTGCGATGCTCCCAAGACACCCCAACCATCACTCTCTTTGGATCCATAAACACAAATGGATCAAGAATTATTCTACCCATTAAATTCATTTTTTCAATCCTTTCCTAAATTTCTTATAACGTACTATAAATACTACTCTCTCTTTCTATAATCAAAACAATGTCGTGATTTTTGTTCTGGTTTTCGAGAGTTTATGAGTGAACAAAGGTTTCATCAAAAAACACAACAAAAAAATAATCTAGATATGGGTGAACCATTTAGTTTATCAAATCCATTTACACTTCTAGTCCTTTTTTTCAATCAAATTGAATAAAAAAAATTAATACAACACTTACATCCTCTGAAAAGTTGTCGCAGTATGTCACATGGTCACACCATCAACATATTGTATCCTGATCTCAAGTTGATCATGGGGAACAATTCCTCCCCCAGATGGCCAAATAGGCCATTAATTTTGGGAAGTGGGTATCGATTTTTAACTATCATATGGTTCCACATCCTTTAGCCAAAAAATAGCCTCAAAAATCCGAAGTCCTTCTTAACAAATTTATGGAATATCCACAATGTGACTTAATAGGGTGGTTAAACCCTTTACAATATAACTCCTCTAGTTAGACATTATGTTTGTGGTGTTCTTTCATCACCATTAATTATGGTGGAATGGAAGCATGCTCTTCCCCAAGCTTGAACTCAACTCAACGTAACTTTTAGGTGGTAGACCTAAGATGTCCCCTATAAAACATCCTCGAATAGATCCACAAAAGGAAGGAAAATATGTTTTTCCATTTCTCCTTAATTTTCCACAAGGCAAGACATGTTGGCTAGATGATCTATTAACTCCTGTAAAATTGATCCTCTGTGGCCTGTTCAAATGTCCAAATCACAATAAAAGACAAATGTGTGTTCATGAAGAGACGTGAACAAAAAATGATGTCGGTAATAGTCGGCATGGGATTAATACAATACTATCCAATCCATACACAAAAGTTGGTCTAATACTTACATCTCTAGAACATGTTGGTCCCACGGGGAACAATATTCACCAACCTCAGTTTCATAACCATTACACTGCCTAATATCCTCAACATGTACAACTATTAGAGTATTAAGTGACATTACTCTTCAGACACCTTCCACATTTAATCCCAACATAAATATGAATATATAATAAATAAATTAATGTGTAGCACCATTATTGAATACGGAACTAAAAAGAGTTAAATCTACAAGAATTATACCTCCAATGGTAGACGGTCCTACCTCATCACCTTCTAGGATTGTTTGAACTGCATAAAGTTGACATGACCCTCTACCCTGGGCTCCATCCTGAGCACCCTACACTACACTACCATGTCGGTTTTGATGATCTGGCCCCATTGTTCGATATCCACATCCCCTACCAGTATGACACATGGACCTCAAACTACCTTCCAAATACAAGGTAATAGACCCCCTTTGAACACTCAGGGCCTTCATATGTCCACCATCAATCTATGACTTTCAAGGGTTCATGTAAAACCTATATACATGGACTAGCCTACCTCGTGATCAACAATCAACCGGTGTTTGTGGAAACTAGGCTCACATGATCCCGGACATTCCACACTGATAACAGAACATTGGGTCACCAATATGAGTAGTTTTCCCCCAATTTTGACTGCTATGTGAACTTATACCCTGATTAAGATTACCAAAATGGAACTTCCTACACTCATGAAGATGCAACACTTGTCCTAAATGATGGAACCAAAAGCACTCTAGTTGAGTATCTCTTCATGTTCCCATCAAGATATGGTCTATATTTACTACCTCTACAAACCTATATAAATAGAATATACTCAATTGGGACCTAATATCATCTCTCATACTATCCTAGAAACATTTGTCCACTACATACTTGTACTCTACCATCACTGGAGGGAAGTGTTTCAAATCATTAGAAATGACTAGAATAACTAGTTGTTGACATTTTCTCTTGGTTAAAACTAATCAAATCTATATCCTTCTCAGGGATAGTGGTTTATGGATCTATATGTTTAGGAAACATCTTATGGAAGCCTTTCCACATCATTCATTCAACCTTCTCTTTTTGAAAAATGATGTCCCATCAAAACTTTTCCTGGCCTCTCAATATGTATGACAATAACCCAACTCCCCTATAGAGAGAAGAATACAGATGATCATGGATAGTCTAGATATACTCTATCAATAACTTTTCTCCCTCTAGGCACCCCCTCTGGTAATGGTTGGAGGGTTCTTTAACTAATACTCCCTAGTCAGATCAAACTTACCAGTTGTAACCCATCTTGGGTCCCATTTTATCATCTACATGAAATGAGAAAATTTATCATAGAACGGTTCCAGTTTGTTTTCCTAATTCAACACAATATCTTGAACCAAAATATGACAAATATTCTCACTTATATCCTCATCTTGCCTAACCTGGGTACGTCTTCATGGTGGCATTTCTCTACAATTACAAACAATATCATTGGATCATAGACCATAAATATTTAACAATATATAGGTAATTTGGCATCACTTCCCATAAAAAATCATTTCTCATATACTACCCTTGACCAGCCCTACCAATTCCACTATTAACAGAAGGTAAATAACCAACAGATTCAAAATATTTACCTAGTACACTATTTCAAAATCATTTCCATTCCATAACATACTCAAACAAAATTTTTAATTCACTTTCTCTTCCTTATCTAACATAATTCATTAATTATTATTTCACATTGTATATACCATTTTATACATGTATATAACCCTTTTTGAAACAACTTTAATTAATTTTGTGAACATTGAATGCATCCTACAACTTATGTCCCACATATCCATCTCGGGTGTCCCCACCATGAGGCATGTTTGTTATATATCTAGGTTCCTATAAAAGTGCATGAATGAAAAAAAATTGCGTCATTATGGGCATAATAAGAACATAAATAAATAGCCACACACAACAACATTTTCATCAGCGAATGTTGACATATCATCAATTATAATATGCATAACACGAAAAAAATTCCCACATAGGTTGACATCGGTTTTCCCTCATACATGGATTAGGTACTCCCAAGAATGAGCTCATTCACAAAGCCCGAAACCTTCCTAAAATCTTATGAACCAATCCCAAATAGTAAATAAATGAAAATATCACCTCTCAGACCAGTTTTTCATGTCCCCGAACCAGGTTCCATGGAACAGGTTCCCTGAGTCAGATCATCACAGGACCTGAAGATCACCTCCACATATTCCATTGGATGATAAATAACAAAAATTGTGTAAGAGTAACATGGGGAGACTATACCCTCTTTATCTGAGTAAAAAAATATAAAAGCCCATACAAAATAGCTAAAAAACATAATAAACTTGTGAACATGCATAATTAACAATTACCCAAACTAGGCACAAACCAAAAATTATATAAAATATGTGATTTCATTGTACAATACCATGTCGAAAACACCAAAATAATGATAAACAATGGAATCCCCAAAATGATCTAAATTCCATGTCTGGAACCTAATCCATGAAAATCTAAAATCCAAGTCAAATTCCAAGAACAAGACCCCTTCCCTTTATCTGATAGGAAACCATGAAATCTGATCCGATACTCAACAATGACCTGAGTAGTGTGTGAGTACAACTAACAAGGCCACAAAAATAGTATCTACCAAATATCTAGTCTAAATATTCAGTGCATGAAACTGATAAGTAATGACATACAAATAAAAGAAAATGCATTTAACCATATGTAATAATGTTTCCCAAAAGTTATTCCCACATCAAATCAACATTCAATACATATATAATTTGATAAATTAACTCACCATTTTCACGTGTCTAATGGATTTGAATTGTTCAAAATTAATAGGTAATAATTGAATAATTCATTTCCTCTCTAACTAGGTTAACACATTAGAAAAATGAAATTATCTTAACCACAAAGCCTCAGTCCTGGTGAATGTAATCATTGAGTAATTGAACTTTATCCCCTTCCATAACTTGTTCATTTAGGGGTGCAGTTTAGTGCCTCCAACCAACTCAACATATGGGCATAGTACCACATGTCTTTACCCCACTCTACCATGTTGTGTGCACATGTTTATTTATGAGTTCATCATAAATTTCCATATTACAACCATGCATATACAATATCACTAAAAATATCCCAACTACAGAAAATATAATGGTAATCAAGTTTATGACCCAATCAATTAACAAATTTTTTATTTATATCGCATAAGCATTTATCTCATTTCCCATTCCCCTTGCATAACTCCCTAATCAAATTTAATTAAATACATGACTCATTGAGACACTCCCATCAATCCCATTTAACGCATTTACATACAATACCAAATAACCCCTTTCCATTATCTAGAACCTGATACATCAACATATAATACCTTTTTAAGCATTATTTTTTCAAAATTACACATTCATTAATGAAATTCATGATTAAAAATGAATTTTACACTTTTCATTTCAGTTAACCACGTTCAGAATGGTAAGAACACCACATGGGTGGCCCTAAATAGGTTAGCTTATCATCTATGCATCCCATAGGGATCATGAGGCATTCAATTGGTTATTTAGACACCCATAAAATCAAATCATTCAAAATTAACCAAGAATGCATCAAGGGTAAATGAAGAAAAAAACCCGGTTACAAAAAACTAAGTAAAAAACAAGGGATATAACTTATAGACAACTTACCTCATATACGTTATTGAACAGACTCTTAATATAATCCTTAGATCTAGACTGAAACACCCCTCAATTCCTTAACCATGATATCAATGAGAAATATGTGGTTTATAGCTTCATATATATCGGAGAGAAAGATATAAACTGAACTCAAAAAAGGTATTAATGAGGATATTAGAAATTACCTGATCTTTGATCTGCAACTAAATATTCTCCAAATAGACTTGTATCAAAGAAGAATGAATGTTGGGATGGTTGGGTCATCTAAACTCACATATAGCTTAGTATGCTGATGAGAGGAGTAAAATCATGTTTTAGACATAAAAATCCAAAGGTGGAAGTTTTCAAATTTTCCCAAATATTATGGTCTGTATGGTTTTCCCGCATGTTTTACCACCATAGATTTTCAAACCATGCCCAAACCATGTGTAGGACAATAACCAAGGAGAGATGTGTTGCACAATTACCTGGTCTAGCCAAACGATTTCACATATCAAGTGACATCTGTGTGATTCAACACTATCTAAGGTTTCATGATTTTCCAGGAAATGCTACATGGTTTACCTAACCATTCTCCAACCCTACTCCTTGTACAATATAGCCCGGTTTTCCTTACTTTTTTTCCCAAACCCTTTAACCACTACTATGACCCATCATACTCTTAGGAAAAATCTCATTAACCCAAGAAAACCTATTGATACTAAATGTTAAACAAGGGAATACCTCCATGATATATGGATATTATATTTTAATACTATGTATTCATTTTACTATGGTTTTCAAAATAATCCCATTATAAAAATACTTCATCCATTTATTTCCACATAGGACGTTCCATGGCCATGTTTTTATCCATGATATCATTTACTAGATTTATATGTTATGACAATTTATTTTCAATTTAAAATAATATAGGCTTATCCTAAGTCATTTATTTTATAAATCCATCATAATGGATTGTATATAAAATCTGAATTACCCAAAGCATATCCTATGGGAGTGTAAAACTAGCTACTTAGTAAGGGCCATTTTCTTGTATCATATTATTTCATATAGAAACCCTCACTTTTCAAACTTTAACATTTCATTACATTTCAATAATACTTAAAACATCATAAAAATTTACACCCAATGACTATAGTAGTCTAGTTCCATTTGATTCATGGAAGGGAAGAATATGGTACATAATTTAGCTACATCATATCCTACTTGGTTCATCTTGAATAGCACACTTTATAGACACATAAAACCTAATAAATATCTTCACAACCTATGGAAAGTAAACTGAAAAATCATTTAGACAAAATGATATTTAAGGGTAAAGAAGGGATATATGTATGCCTAATCATGAACATAATGGTATGAATACATGATCATGAAAATATATGATCATAACCATCATATCCAATATCATATATATAAATCATTGGAAAAAAACATGATAATTCATAATACATGAATCATAATGACATAAAGAACATAATCCATGAATGCTAAACATAATAATAAAATATGTAATTTTGAAAGACACATAAGAATATTTATTAATTTCAATAGTATTCATGGTATTTAGGTTGAGACCATATTAGTGGGAAAAGTCCTTCCCTGAACTGGGTTCACATCCCATTCCATCCATTTGTTACTGAACTCTATTCACCCCTTCTTTTATCCCTGTATTATTGAACCGAGTTAATTTCCCAATGTTTCTCTATAATACTGAATATAATTCATTTACCATTACATCCATGTGTATATCATGAGAGATAAAATAATTATCAAATGCATAGGAGGTATATATTAGTCCCACCCATCTCATAGTGAAATTATACATATATGTTCCAAAAGATCAAAAGTACTTATTTATTGAATTACAAAATTGATTGTGTATTATAAAAATGTAATCATATCATCACTTGTGTAAAGAGACATGTTTCAACATAATTTTATTATAATGATTTCCTATGAATAGAAGAGAGTGTCAAAATCATATAACCCATGAAAGGGAAACATGTTTCATAAACATCATGCCCTAAAATCATAATTCATTAAAAAATAATATGAATCAAAATTTTTGATAAATTCACCATAAATGCATGAGTAACACTAATAGATGTTATCATCGTTTTTAATTATGTTTAAAATATCTTTTGAAAACATTTCTTTAGGAAAATATCATTTCCGCATTGATTTTTTTTAAACATTAAACTTTTTTGAAAACCATTTTCATTGAAAATAAAATATAATATTTGAAAATGAATAACTAAATATTAAAAAATGTTTTTAAATAAATTTTTCCTTCAAAAACTGATTCAAATAATTTTTTTTTAAATCTATTTTTTAAAACAGTGTTTTTGAATAAAATATATTTTTAACTAAAGAGAGAGACAATAAAAATTTACATAAAAATATTACCCTATGTACCAAATAGTGTAAACTGATACTATTAAATGAGGATATACTAAAAAAATAGTATAAAAAATCATGAATATTCTTGAGATATGGAAGATATGATTTCATCAACTATACATAAAAATCTCAAAAGGTAATGAGATGGTTCCAATAAAATCTAACGACATGGTTATTCGGATCATAATCTCCATGTAAGAAAATGAAATTAAATTAATCATAAAATATCATGAAAATAATTATATTCTTGATATAACATGTAAAATGTACATTAATACACCTCATAAAATAATTTACGTTCTTGAAAACATGAGTCACAAAGTGCAAAAATTGAGACATAATAATTTTATCGATTTGGTAACATTTGAAATATTAATCCCATGAAATTAAAATCATAAATTTGTAATTAATATACCTATATATTTATGTATATAAATCATTGCAAATATCCATGGTAAATATAAAATCCACCAAAAAAGAAATGTGTGTCAGATAAATCATGTATCTCCCACAAATAAAACGTAAGATGAAATCCCTTTACCTTGGGTATTGACTATAATCATACTCAATCAATCCACCAGAATAATAATTATAAATTTATTATAAATTTTTTAATAGAAACTTATTATTATATCGAATACCATATATTTATTTATTATGACATTATATTACCCTCCTGTTAAACTTCTTATATTATGGTTTCTCGTTAGATAATATTCTCTTTGTTCTTCGGATGTGTCTTAATTAGTTATATCGCAAGTCCCTGTACATATATCATGATTATAGAAATTAAAAGATGACATAAATATCATTTATATCCATTATATTTGTATGGAAGTAATCCATATAATATACATGTACAAAATGGAATAAACAATTTCTGGAGGTGGTAAGTCATATGTAAGCTTGAATGTCGTTTCTGTTTTTATTGTCACATTGAAGGAATGAATGAAAATGACCTATATGTATATATGTGTATAATATTGTTAAATTAAAATTCTATTATATATATATATCATTAATTTTCAATAAAACCATCCTTATGAAATCCATGTAGCATAGGAATTGATCCCATAGCTTTGAGTGGTGGTAGTCCACGCTTACTTCAACGAAATTATTGTATGAACAAAAAATAGAATGTAAATAATAAATATGATATAAAAATCATAAATAAGGTTAAGTACATGATAAATATAATATTTAAAATAATTATATATTTTTTCCATCACAATTTCCACAATGAGAGTTGGTAAAGTAAAATTGAACAATCATCATTTAGTGAGGAACTTGTTTACCATATACATAAATCATATGTTCGTTACCAAATAGATTGAGGTGTGTTTAGATTTAGTTTTAAACCTTAGAATAAAAATTATATTATATTTATTATAACACTGATTTTATAAATATATTAAATAAATATATTGTGGGGTTGGAGAATGAAAATAAAAGGAAGGATCTTCCAAGAAGCTGTTACCTCTTAATCGGGTAAACACTTTTGGTTTGGTAGAAAAGGATTCCTTGCAAGAATTTATTAATAAATAGAGGATAAAAGGATGATGGTTTGGAATTTCGTAAGTATATTGGTCATATATTTTCTTAAACTAAGAGGTTTTTTAACTGTTAATTAGAGGGAGAGGCGGTTTCCTTTTAAATGGAATGGAAATGAATCAATTGGAATTTTCTATAAGAAGTTATGTGTACAAACGTTTTTACATAAAAAATGTATTAACAAAAAAACTACACATAATAATGGAAGTTGAATTAACAATTATTGGAAATAAAAAGGGTGCTAGAAAAGTTTATAAGTCAATTTGGGTCTATAATTTAATGTTCAGTTCTTCGTTAAGCATTATTTTACCATAATCGATGTAGTTAATTTTAATTACATTCTCTAAGAATATAATAAAAAACAAAGTTAGAAATATAATAAATTATTAATTCATATTATTACAAATATGGAAACAATTTTCCAAATTATAATAACATAAGAGGAAAATATAAATTTAAAATTTGTCACGTAGTCATGTTGACAATGAGGGCGTTTTAAGTAAAAATGACGAAAATAGTGCTATGTTTTTATATTAAATTTCAATATTAAATTGATCAAAATTATATAAATTGAAATAATGGATAAAAACATAATCTAATAAATCGTGTAATAAAAATAAAAATATATTTTTTTTCTTATAAATAAATTAGATGATAAACAATTTTGAATTAAAATAAGATATTTATAACTATTCAACCAAACATGAAGCCTCTTCGAAAAATACACAAATTTCACCCTAAGATAAATATGAAATTGTAAATTAAAAAATAAATTTTATTTTATGAAATTAAATAACTTAATGTTTATAAAAATAAATATATTATTTTTCTCAATAATATATTAAATGATGTTTTTTCGTGAGGATGGTATTTCTAAACATAAAAGGACTTCACAAAAAAACATATCTTGCATTATAAATATGTTTTATTTATGTTAAACCATTATAAAAAATATTTGAAAAGTAGTTATTACTATTCATACTAATATATTTAATAATGAGTTTATAATTATCTCCTTTAAAAAATTATAACAATAAGTTGATGTTTCTATGAAAAATTACTGTTGTGTGTAACATACACTAACCCGATGTTCTGTGAATCATACTCCATGTTGGTGTCGTGTGACGTATTCCATGTCAGTATCATTTGAAAATAATTTGTGAATTAGTTCATTATAATAAATTAGTGATATTTTAATTTATTTTTAAAAAGGTCTATACAAACAGATGATATTACATTCTACCCCCCATAATATTAATTTCGCCTTTGAAATTCATCACTCAGGTTGAAAAATGAGGATACTTATGTTTCATCATATTGTAAATTTACTGCATAGCATCCCCTAACTAATTATGTCTCCAAAAAACATTGACTATGTGAGTGGTATTCATTGGAAAAACATTCTCTATTCAATCCAGAATTTCAACTGATTGTTCCTCACGAGAAAGATCATACTCTAGTGGTATGACATTTGATTTTAGTACATGGGAAGGGTTCAGTATGTACTTCCATGAGAGAGATACATGGAACACATCATTAACATTATATATATTTAGAGGAGGTTTTTAGATATAGAATACCATCTAGATACGATAAATTAATTTCAAAGGGATTGATATACCTAGGGATTATTTTCTCATTTTTCACGAATCTCATTGCCTTCATACAAGGTGAGATTCATAAAAAAAATCAAAAACATCATATTATAGGTCACATTGGTAATTAATGTCATAACATTTATCCAGAATTTGAGCTTCCTTGTTATGCTACTAAACGATTCTAATCTTCTCAGTCATTTCATCAACGATCTTAGGTTCCAATATCTTTCATTTTCTAACATCATACCATTACAATAGAGATCTAAATATCTTCCCATAGTGTTATTCATAATGTTTCATTTTTTTGATTTAGTGATCTATTGGTTTAATAAAATTCAACTATAGTATGTTTTTGATCCAAGAAACCATTGAAATCGAGGGAACATTATCACAATATATCATTAGGGTATGAATTTTTCTTTCTGACTGACCATATGACTAAATATGATAAGTGGTACTAAAACTCAATTATATATCATGTGCTTTCTTAAGACATCATATTAACTTTTTATTAAACCTAGTATCCCAATATAATGTTATAGAATGTTGTATACCTTAAATCATTCACACTTCGCTAATGGATATCCTGGAATGATGATCTGAAGAGAAATAATCTTTGATAGCGATGAAGTGTGTTGACATAGTAATGTGATTTACTACCACCCATATAGAATCAAACCCATTATAGGATTTGGGATGTCCAATAAAAAAATCCATAGTGATGTTGTACTATTTACATATTGGTATGAGTAATGGATGAAACATCCCCTTGGACTTTTTTATTTCAACTTTAACTTGTTAGCATACCAGGAAATTAGATAAAAACATTATGATATCTCTCTTCATGTCATCCAACCAGAAGTATTACTTCATCTACCAATACATATTCATTCTTCCAGGATGAACATTATATAAAAATCTATAATATCACCATAACAAAACCTTCCTTAAATCTATTATCGAAGTAACACATTCACGGTTCCAGAAATTCATCCATTTAATCAAAAAAAATTAAACTAAGAATAGTTTTAACATTATTATATAGCTATTTATCTTCTTTTGATCCTCATTAATAGAGACATGAATATAGTGTTGAACATTTATTTGTGAAATATAATATTTTCCACCTTCCTTTATTATTTATAGATCTATCGTTTTTTAAATCCAGAAAAATATGATCATTTTTATCCTCGTCTTGGTTAATCAAGCATGATCATTTTGTATCAAATCATCATCCACCTTGATCACATTCCTAGATAGGTAATGTATTCAGAAGTCATAATAGTTTATCAATTATAACCATATTCTATGTCGCATGTTCAAATCCTTCTGTGTCAATATATATTTTAGTATTTTAATATAAGTATATATATGTAAATTTTCTCTATAAAGATAATTCATCTATATCTATAATGAAAAAATTACCACTACTAACTCCAAACCATGAGTTGGGTAAATTTTCTCATTAATGTTCAACATCTAAGAGGTATATTCTATAATTATGTTATTATTCATAAAAATAATTCCCAAACACTTTATGGATTCATTGATAATGATTACACACCCTTCTATACTATAATGTGTTGTAATCATTTGTGCATTGAGTAACCTTCTCATAAGTTCCTTGAAATATTCGTCATATTCATCTGTCTAGAAGAACATGACACCCTTCTGAGTTAACTTTGAAGGAGGATTAGATATGATTTAGATATTATCCACAATCCTTTAATAATATCCATCTAAAATAATAATTCTATAGATCACAGTCACAATGGTGTTTCTAGGACATTATTCACTAGCCTTAATCTTTGATGAATCTACTATTGTACTATCCCTTGGGATTATGTGACCCAAAAATTAATCCTTTTGATGCCAAAATTCACACATTTTATATTTTTCATACAATATATCCTTCTTTAGAGACTTTAGTAAAATTCTCAAGTTACCTTCATTCTCATCCTTTCCATTTGAATAAATTAGTATATAATCTATAAATACTACCACAAATTCATCGATGTAATCTATGAAGACATTATTATTTAAATCCATGAAGATAACATGGTCATTAGAAAGACTAAAAGGCATTAATATATATTTTTAGTGCCTATACATTTTATGGAATGACTTATTTGATAAATAATCATTATTAAACATCAACAAATGATATAAAAAATTGCTATGAATGATGGAAAATTATTGATCTCTACATAGTTTATCAAACAAGTTATCAAGATAGAGAAGATGATACTTATTCTTGATAATGATATTATCCTACACCCAAAAATAAATATACATTCACATTGTTCCATATTTCATTTTCCCAAAATGAATATGTTCAGCCTATGGTGATATACTTCACCAAATTAAACCCTTATAAAGGTTTTCTGGGACTTACTTCAACAATTACATCATCTCAATTAGATACAATCTATAATGATTCATTGATATTTGTGTAGTACCCGGTATGAGTTCTATATAGAAATCAACATTGTGTTTTGGTGGAAGTATTTGAATCTCTTATAGAAATACATAAAAAAATCCAAATCAATAGGAATATAATCATTTTTTGTTTTCACTCCAACCATTTGAGGTAAAAAAACCCTTTGGAATGTTAATTAATACCCATACACTAGAAGTAATCTCTATAGGAAATTCAAGCTTATCGTCACATTGATGGATGATCATTGGAGGGTTTGAAATATCAAATGCATCTTATCTAACATTATTGTAAAGACCCGCAAATTTCAAGGAAATTTTTTTCTTAATTTTCTTTGGAATTTTACAAGAGCGCAGCTTCAGACGGCACCTGATTCCGAGGCCCGGTGTGCCCGGAATCAATTTCCGAAGTTTGGCTCGGGTACGTTCAGTGAACGGACGAGCGGGTTTTTCTATCTTTTGAACCGGTGCCCGGAATCGAATTCTGAGGGCACCGATGAAATCGCAGCGCCGGTATTTGCTTAGAAACGCCTCTTCTGGAGTTGCGTTTGCTCAGACGTGGTTTTTAAATTTTGCGGCTTAAAGTCAGAAATAAAATAAAGTTTGTGCGACAACTTTATTTTATTTCACTTAAGCTGCTTGGAAGCCACTTGAAGTCACTTTAAGACGGCTTGAACTGAGTTGAACTGGATAGGATACTATCCAGAAATATCCTACCCCCTTGGTAGGATATTTGTGCGGTGGGACCCGCACGAGCCCCGCCGTTTCTTTCGCTAAGTAACGCACCCGCGAAAACCCGTCAAAGTAACTGAAAAGTCAACCGACGCGTTTTCTTTAATTCTTAACAGACCATTTAATTGGGCGGTTTATTTCGTGAATTAAATGGACTGTTTCTTCGTGAATTAAATGGGTCGTTTCTTTCGTTGAATTAATTCAACGAATTGATGGATCGTTTCTTAACCGGTTTCGTGTTGGCATGTTTATAAAATAAGACCAACCTAAAAATCCTTGGAAAGGATTTGAAAGAATCTTCGTTCCTCCACCCTCTCCGCGAAGAACGCGAAGAACGCGAAGAACGCGAAGAACGCCGGCGACCGGAATTCGACGACGCACACCAAGATCTGCGACGTCGACGAGATCTACCCGCGACGTTCTTCGGCGACGCCTCTTCTTCCGCGGCCGACCCTCGTTCGGCAACAAAGGTGAGAATCAGATCTTTTCTTCTCCCTTTTTAATTTCAATATCAACGGATTTAAACTAATTAAATCCGTTGATCTTGATCCGGAGATTGGCGACGCGACGAGCGATTCCGCGACGACGCGGCGATCTCCATCTTCCGCGACGAGCAATCCCGCGACGATCCCCCGTTCGGCAACGACAAGGTAAGGGTTGATTGGAATATTTTCCTTCCCGTGATTTATTTCTTTTAAAGTAAAGAACCTGATCTTCGAACAATTTTAACATTTAAAATTGTTGTTGATTGTTTTATTGTTCCTCCCGTGGATTATGACTAACGCGGAGGGTGCGGGTCGAACGAACAAGACCCGGCAACCCTCCGCCGATCTATTTTGTTGTGCGGATTTGGCGGACGTCGACAAACCGTGCGGCAAGGGCAATTTGTTGATTCCGCAGTGAAGATCGTCCCCCGGGAGGAGCATCGGCGCAGACGGGAAAGAAATCGGGCCACCGGAGCATCCCCGGCGGCCCGCAGAAGGCGGCGGCGGCGCGGGTCGCCGGCGCGGCGGCGCCGGCGACCGGAGGCGGCGGCGGCCGGCGCGCCGCCGTGGAGGAAGCCCGCCGCGGCTGAAGCCGCGGCGGCAACGGCGGCCGGTTCCGCGGCCGCGCGGAACCGGGACGGACGCGGTGGCCCGGCCGCGTCCGCGTGGCAGGCGGCCCCCCGTGGGGCCGCGATTCTCTCCAGCCGCGGGTCGAGCCCGCGGCAATCTTCGGCCGCTCGGCCGAAGCCGAGCCGGCCGGTCCGGTCGGCCGGGCCGCGCCCAGGCCGGACCGGACCCGGCCGAGCCGGTTCGGGCCGGGTCGGGCCGACCCGGTTCGGGCCGGCCCGGTTCGGCCGACCCCAGGGGGGGTTCGGGCCGGGTCGCCCCGGGCCCAGTACCCCCCGTTTCGGGCCCTCTACGGTCTTTCGCCCATATCTTGGGCCTGGGACCTCCGATTGACGAACCGTCAGCGGCTACGCGATCCTTGGATCGAGACGGTCGTTTCGGTATATTATACTCAAGGTTTCGGAAGACTTTGGGTTCGGCCGGGTTGGTTCGTACACGAAACCAACCGGGCCCTCGGAGCGGAAACGCTCATAACTTGGGCTACGGGCGTCCGAACGACGTACCGTCAGCTGGGGTAGTTTTCTCTAAGTGAGACGGAACTTTTGGCATACTCCTCCCGAGGATCGGATACAGGCGGAGTACGGTCGGGTTGGTTTTGCCCTAAAAACCAACCGGGCCCCTGGGACGAAAATGCCAATAACTCTCAGACCGGGCGTCCGATTGACGCGCCGTCTGTCGCGTTGAGATCCTGTTGTCGATACGGAACTTTGGATACATCAACTTCGGACTACGTGTCAGTTGATGTATCAGCCCCTCGGCTCGTGGAGCGGACCCTCCTAAACGAGCTCGCTACGTGCGGGAACCCTAGCGCTGGCTGTGACCTCGACGACAGAGCAGAGATCCTCCGTGGACTGCGACGACGGCAGAGCAGAGATCCTCCGTGGACTGCGACGACGGCAGAGCAGAGATCCTCCGTGGACTGCGACGACGGCAGAGCAGAGATCCTCCGTGGACTGCGACGACGGCAGAGCAGAGATCCTTCGTGGACTGCGGCGACGACTGTGCAGAGATCCTCAGTGGACTGCGTCGACTACTGCACTCAGCGATCCTACGCGGATCAGTGCCCGATCCTGTGTGGGTCCTACTACCGGTTCTGTGTGAGCCACTGCCTACCGGTTCTGTGTGAGCCACTGCCTACAGGTTCTGTGTGAGCCCGATCCTGTGTGGGTCTTCTGCGGGGGTTAGTACCTATCGATCCTTCGTGGGTCCGACGACTTAGACGGATCAGTGATCGTCTTTGACGTTATCTGAAAAAGTATACCTGGTTGAGCTGAATCTTATGTTACTCTCCTTTGTGGATTGTGTTGAACTATCCTTTGTGGATTTACTGTTTACTCTCCTTGTGGATTTGAGTCTTGCTTTCCTTTGTGGATTGAGTTGTTCTTGAGCTCGTGAGCAGAGCTAGAATTGGGGACTTAGGTATATGTATGGGCATATACCTAAGTCGAGTTAGATGTTACTTCGTGATTGCATATTTCTTTTGTGCTATATCCTTTGTGGATTTCGGGAGACCTTCGGGGGTCTCGGGGTCCTTACTGAGTAGTTGTACTCACCCCTGCACGGGCTATGCCCGCACTTCGTGGTGTTGGTTGCAGACGACGGACAGCGCTGATCGCGGTTGGGGCGTGGAGCAGGACGGTACCTGGAGGTGGACCACTGGGCGGGACGTGCTCAGAGCGGACGTGGGGCCCGAGGAGCTTGGAGGCTATCTGTACCCACCCTTCAGGTGGGATTGCCAGTGGACGACACGAGGCCGCCGTCTTTTCTTCAGTTGCTGTACTTTACTTTTCAGTTGTACTTTACAGTTGGGCTTGTATTTCCGGCCCCTTTACTTTTCTGCACTTTACTTTCCGCTTGCTGACTCTGTGTGGTTGTTACTTATAAAGGCAATGCCTTCCCTGTTTACTGGGATTTTACGCCTTGGTGCTAGTCGCCAGCCCCTGGCCTATGGAAGGCGGGTTTGGGGTAGTCACGGCACGGGCCCCGAGAACGGGTCGTGACAATTATAATTCATATGGGATTTATGGAGAAAAATCAAATCCATCTCTATGGTGAAATCAAAATCAATAAAATTAAGAATGACATTATTTTCAGGAAACAGATTCCTATAAACATCAACTATAGTAGAATCACATACTAGAGATACAATCATCGTACCATTGAGGATTTTCACTGATAATTAAATATATAATTTTATTTTTGGAAACTTCACACCAAATAAAATTAATTGGATATGAATGGGTGGATAGACTAGTAATAAAATACGACATTACTAATACTTTAGTTGATGGTAAGTGTACCATTCATCATGTAGTTATTGAACCCCTTATCATAAATAGATATTGTATGAGATTTATCTATGTGCTTCATATTATTTGGATATTGGCATCGATCATCATGACCATCACTTGTGTTTGGGAAGTTGTTATCATAATGTTCATTCACTTTATACTTCTAGTACTAAATTTCAAGAGGTTCATTCTGCGTATCATTTACTCCATTAGTAATTTGAGATAAATTATTCCAATCATTTAGAAAATCAACTATCTAGTGGCCTTATTTTATACAAAAAGAAACACTTGTTAGAATGCTTAATGAAATTTCCTTCATTATTCTTTCCAAAAATTTAGAATAATGGAATTATCATATTCTTTTCTTCATGGCTTTTATATTTTACATTAAGCATTGTCTTCCTCTTCTTGTCAAAACCATGAGATTGGTATGTAACTCTATCTACCATATCAACCTTGATATCATAATAGAAAGTTTCTTGATATATACTATATTATATTATGGATAACTCAATTATCAGACTTGGATTTAATCCATTGAAGAACCTATCATCTTTACATTTAGGTTTGATGAATAATTCCAAAAGACTACCTCTCATGTTTTGTGAAATTATCCTCATATGTACCAAAAGATTTATCATCACTTTAATTTAACTCAAGTAACTATTACTCTATCTTGTTACAATGAATCACGAAAAGTACTTATTAAAAAATAAGTTCATGGACTCATTCTAATCCATGGATTCAAACTCATCTTTCGTCCGTCTATTCTTTATTAGAGTTTAACATTGATCAGATTCACCTACTAATCGATAAGTAACCAGAAATATGTTCTAATTCTTTGAATACTAAAGGATGGAGAATATGATTATATATGTACAAATAAATTTTTCAACTTTAGGTTTATCAAACGAACCTATGAATGAAGGTGGATGTTTACACCTAAAATACTTAAAATAATATCATTCCCTCCTTTTCTCATTATGATGTCCTCCATGACATAAATATTGAGAGAGAAATGTGAGTATGTAAATGTAGTTTTTCTATCTAGCTACAATTTTATTTGGATTCATAGGAGTAAAATCATAGAACTGTTTATTATAATTATCATTAATGGGGTTATTTCAGGATCTATCCATTTTCTAAAACCAAATTCATAGCGTATGAAATAATTATTTTAATGAGGAACCACATAATCATGAAAAATAACTTATAAGATCTCAGAATTATTAAACCATACATAATATATGACACATTAGATTCATTATAGGTTATTGATATCCCACTTATATTTAATTTTTTCTTGATTTTTTATTAAAATTTTGTGAATTTACAGTGCATATCCCCTAGGAGTGTCAAACAAGGTGTGTAGTGAGGCCCATTTTCATATACTGGATTACACCATGCTAGGCCAAAAAAATCATGCCCAAGTTTTTACCCCTAAATTCTTTTTTATATGATCCCCATAGCCATGTAGTATTTAAAATGGTATGTATTTAGTGGAAGACACTAACTCTCTCCTTCCCCAAAATTATAGGATACAATTTTATAATTTCATTATCCTTCTATTTATCCTTATACATGTCCACAGGTATCTCCCAAATTTTTTCTTATTCTATATTTAAATGTTAATATGAACATTTTGCATTATACAATATTAACGACCCTCTCTTTTCAAAAATTAACATTATATAACATTTTCATAATACATAAAACATTATACAAATAGATTCCCAATACCATAGTATTCTAGTGCCATTGGAAATAGGGAATCATAATCATTGATATATATATGTGAGATACACTATATCTAACTAGGTTTTTGATGACAAGAACCCATATTATACACAAAAGTAATTATACATATATACATCACATGGGGGAAGGAAACATAAAAATGTGTGACCTCAAATGCTAAATAAGGGAATAAAAATTAGATATGTAAGCTTAATAAGGAGAATAATGTTATGATAGAATGTTCATGATAATAAAATATCATACCATGAAAATCAAAGACCATATACACATGTCATGGAAAAATGCTTTGCATCTCATAAGACATGAATCATAATGATATAAAATCATAAGAGGTGAATATATTAACAAGAATGGGGCATGGAATTGTGGTAGAAATATATGAACATGTAATGATTTCCATAGTATTCAATGAAATGATGTGGAGACCAAATTAGTGGAAATATTATTTACCAGAACTGGGTGCACACCCCATTGTAGTCCTGTTTTACAGAACTAATTTCACCACTCTTTTCAGACATATTACAACATCAAGTTCATTTCCCATTCAATCCTAGTAATACTGAATCAATTATATTTCTTTTTTCCATCCATGTCTATCTCATGAGATATAAATTGTTACCAAATTCATTATAGGTAGATATTGTCCCCACCATCTCATATTAAAATCATTCATACATGTGCCACATGATCAAAAATAAAAATATTGTAACACATGAAATGAAATGGGTGTTAAAAACATGTAATAATTTAATAAGCTATGGAAAGAGATATTTTTCAAAATCATTTCATCATAAACATAACTCATGTAAAGAATATGGTTTTAAAATCATATAACCCATGAATGAAAAATGTGTTGCAAAAACATAATATCATAAAAACTCAAGTCATTCCAAGATTGAATTTAATATAAAAATTTAATAATTTCACCATAAAGGCATGTGTAAACCCAAAATTTGTTCTCTTATATGGGAAATAATGTTTAAAGCACTTTTAAAATCAATTAATGAACAAAATACCGTTTCTTCATTGAAAAATTCTTTTTCAAACTTAAAATATTTTTGAAAACAATTTTATTTTATAATATCCTTGAAAAATTAAAATTGAATCATTGAAATTTTGAAAAAAAAAAAAAAATATTCTGTCAAATTGGTATTCAATTCTATTTTAAAAAAATTAAAATATTTTTGAAAACATGGTTTTTGAATACAATAGGCATCCGACCGAAGAATGAGAGGGATGATTCTACATAAAAGCAATAACCTAATCAAAAAATAGTAGATAAAATGTACTAATACAACAAGATATCATGGAAAATATAGGATAAATAAATTCTTGAATATTTATGAGAGGTGGATCATATGATTTCATCAATAAATCACAACAATCTCCCAAATTGAGGAGATTATTTCAATAAACTATTACAATTTTCATACATTGAATCATACACTTCATGTAAGTAATTGAATATAAATTAAACATAAAACATCATTAAAATAAGTATATTCCTTATATAAAATGTATAATTTAAGTATATATTCCTATAAATAGATTTTATGTGCATAAACAAACATGTGTCTCGGTGAAAAAAATTGGGACAAAACATTATTACTGATTTGTTAAATTTTGAAACTAAAACCCATTAAAATAAGGATTATAAAATTGATATGTAATTACCCACAAATTTATTTATATGAATCATTGAACATGTCCATGAGAAATATATACACCCCAAAAAAATTAATGGGTAGGGAATAAAGCATGTATCTAAAAGAAATAAAAAATTGAGATTAAATCCTCTTACCTTTTTCCTTGACTGTCATAATTCTCTTTCTAGAAACCTGTATAATAAATATAAATATATTGTACATCATTTATAGAACAATATTATTATATATAATACCATATATGGTTTTATTATAAACTTATATTACCCTGTTTTTAACCATCCAATGTTAATGTTTCACTTAAGATAATATTGGATTTGTTTTTCACATGGGTGTTGATTTGTTATATCATTGGTCCTTATAATTATATCATGATTCCAAAATGTAAACCATCATATAAATATCATGTGTAAATATTTTATATTTATTATAAAAATATATATAATATAAACTTAAGAAGTGGAATACACCGTTCATGGAGACAGTATGTTTTACATATTCACGAACGTTGTTCCTGTTTTTATTATCGTATTAAAAGAATGAATGAATATTACCTATATATATTTTTATATAATATCATTAAAAATGAATTATATTGATATATATATATATATATATAATATAAGTTCACTAAATCCATCATTAGTATATTCTATGTATTGTGTGAATGTATCACGTTGCATTGAGGGGGCAGTAGTCCACACGACCTGAAATGGAATTATCATATGAACACCAAATAGAAATTATAATAGATATATGTTATAAAATGTATAAATAATATTAAGGGAATAATAAATATAATATATATCATATATAATCATATTTTCAATCAAAATTTCCACCATGAGAGGTTGCAAAGCGAATATAAACAATCATAGTTTAGTGCGGCGATAGTTCACCATGCAAATAAATAGTACATTCGATACAATTAAATTGAGGGGTATGTAATTGTAGTTTTATCCTTACAATAACAAAATAATAGTATAGTTATGATACTATTTTTGTTATAAAATAATGAAATAATGATAGTTCAGGGGTGGAGAAGGAAAATAAAATAATGTAGATTGAGAGAATGAGTTACCTATTAATTGGGTAACACCTTTTGGTTTGTGCCAAAAGGCTTCCATGGAAGACATTATTACATAGAGGAGGTTAAAGAAGTAATGGAGGGATGTTGAGAAGTATATTTGGTTTATAGTGACTTAACATAATAGGTTTGAGAGGTTTCATTAATAGGGATAGGTGGAGGCCTTTTATGATAAAAGGAGAGGACAAACTTGGCATTCATTAAAAAGGGTGGGTGTACCCACATTTTTTACCAAAATAAGTCATACCAATAAAACAAAATTCCACAATGGAAGGTTTATGTAAAATTAATTTCCATTAAATTCGTTTTGTACAGGTCTATAAGACTTTTTTGGTCTTAAATGTAAGTTTCAACCCTTAATAAGCTCAATTTTACCTTATTCAATTAAATAAATTTTAATCACTTTCACTAATATATTTAGTAAATATCATATTTAACCATTTTTAAATTATATTTTATGGTGATTATAAATATATAATCCATTTTTCCATTTTATAATCATAGGAGAGGACGATATTAATTTATAATTAATTATTCAGTTAGGTCAATAATAATGGGTTTTAATGTAAAAATGATCAAATATTTTCTATGCTTTTAGGTCAAATTTCAATGAGAAATTGGTTCCAATTAACTGAATTAGATTAATTGATAAAAATATAACATAATTGAACTTTTAAACCAAAATAAAATATAATTTATCATTATAAATAAATCACACTAGAAATATTTTTATACATAAAAACATGTTTTTTCATTATTAATAAAAAATGAATTTTCTCAGGAAAAATATTAACATTTCAGCCTAATATTATTTAGACATTAAAAATTTAAAATGATGTATATTTTTTCCAGTTATATTTCTAAATATTGTTGAAATTGATTTTCAAATTTTTCAAATAAGGACAATAAATTAATGTTAATCAAGAAAACAATATTTTGAAATGTAGAAGGATATTACATAAAATCCTATCATTCAAATTCAATATGTTTTATTTATATAAAATAATTATAAAGAAATATTTTAAAAGTTGTTATTACTATTAATACTATTATGTTTAATAGATATGTTATAATTATCTTGATTAAATAATTATAAAATTACGATGATTATTCATTGAATCATCAATGTTGCCGGTAACATACACTAAGTTGATGTTTTCTGTATTGTACACCAATTTGGATCTGTATGACGTATACCAAATCATTTCCATGTGAATGGAATTTTTGATATATGACATTGAAATTCATAAATTATAACTTAGTTTAATCTAAAAGAGGTCCATAAATCATGTGGATTTACATTCAACCCCCACTCCCCACCCCAAAAAAAGAATTTCACCCTCCAAATACATCACTAAGGTAAAAAATGGGGATACTTCGGGTTCTTCATTTCCACATGTTAATATAGATCTTCCTATACTTGTTGATTTCAACAACAAAAACGTTGAACAATTTAGTGGTCTTGTTTTGTATAACTCTCTCAGAGTGATCAATAATTTCAATAGGTTGTTCCATGTAAGAAAAATCATAAAACATAAGTATAACCTCTGAGTTCAATAAATGTCAAGGTTCATGTATTTACTTCCTCAAAAGAGATACATGAAAAACATCATAGACATTAGAGATATTTTTAGGAAGTTCCAAGTAATAGGTTAATGTCTCGATACGTTTCGGAATCTCAATGTGATTGATATACCTAGGGATTGGAATAATTTCATCTTGAATCTCATTACATTCTTATAGGGAGATATTTATAGAAAATATTTTCACATAATAGAAATTCTAGGACACATCAGTGGTAATAAAAATAAATTTTCCACTAACATTGAACTTCATTGATATACTATTGAATGGTTTTATCCTTCTCGACTATTTATTTAGTGATCTCAAATCCCAATAGCTTTCTTTATCCAAACCCATACCATAACAATGGATTTCAATATTTCTTCCCATAGAGATCATCATAATGTGCCACCTAAATTCGTGAGTAAAGGATATTTTTATAAGACTCTCAACAAGAGGATGGTGTTGATCCCATCCTTATTTGAAATACAGAGATCATGATCTCTATATATCCTCTAGGATTTTAATTTTCCATTCAGACTAACCATCACTCTAAGGATTATTACCAGTGAATAAACTAAATTATATATCATGTTCTTACTAAAGTGTTTTCCAAAACATTGAGGTAATTCTCAGATCAAGATGTAATACAATAAAATGTGGTACTCCATGTATACTTAAAAATTCATTAATATATATCCTAGAAATTTGATATAGAGAGATGTCTTCTCTGATAGAGATGATATGTGTGGATTTATTAAAGATATCAACTGCAACACATATTTAATTGAACCCTTTATAAATATGGGTAGTTCAACAACAGAATACATTATAATTTTCACACATTTCCATTCTAGTATAGGTAATTGATAAAAAATACATATTGACTTTTTTTATTCATCATTCACATATTGGCATACAAAGCCTTGAGATATAAACTCATTGATATCTCTCTTCATTACATCCAAATAGAAGTATTAGTTCTTATCCACATACATCATTGTACTTCAACGATTAATATAGAATAAAGAACTGTGATCATCCTATAATATATCCTTTTTCAAATATATTATGGAAGGAATATATACATAGTTTCTTAACCTTTTTATTCAATTATTATGAAGTTTAAACTCTAGAACTATTGTGAAATTATTTTCCTTCTCTTCATCTACCTTATTTGACACCCAAATCTTCACTACGCTAGAGGGATGAACATTCATTGGAGATAGATAATATTTTTCTATTCCTTCAGGATTTCCATATCCATCATTTGTATATCAATAAATATTGGATCTTTTGTCATCATAATTATGGATAATATAGAATGACCTTTCTACCTCAAAGAATCATCCACCACGTTCACTTTACTTGGATGGTAATGTATTGAGAAGTTGTAATACTTTATCTACTATAACCATCCTCTATGGTGTATTTTTGACTCCATATATTTGAATATATATTTCATAATTTTATGATCAAAATTTATTTGAAACATTTATCCATAAATTAATATAATCGCATTATTCATGAAAAAACTACTTTTGTTATCTCCAAATCAAGTGATGAGTCATTTTTCTCATGAATCTTCGACCATCATGAGGCATAGACAATAACCATTGTATTATATATAATAACATATCACATACCCTTCTTAAATTCAACACTAATGATTATAAAACCATCACCACCATAGGGTAAGTTAAGAATAGCTTCACCAACTACCTTCTCATCAGTTACTTAAAATTGTCCTTAGATTCATCTATCCAGATAAACATGGCACCATTCGAAGTTAACTTTGTCAGAGAATAATATAGATTTGATAAATTCTATACAAACGACCGAGAATTTCCATCTAAAAAAATAAATCTAGGGATATCAGTCACCATGGATGGTATAGGACAACATTCAATTACTTTTTCCATTGATGGATCTACATTTATACCATCGCTGGAGATTATGTGACCAAAAAATAAATCCTTTTTCAGCCAAAATTTACACTATGTAAACTTTTCTTATAAATTTCACTTCTTTAGGGTATTTAGTACAATTCTCACATGATATTCACACACTTCCTTTATCTATTAATATATAAAATAGTATCTATAAATACTACAAAAAAATAATGAAGGAAATCCCTAAAGACTCTTTTACTAAAATTAATGAAGATATCATTTGAATTAACAAAACTAAAAGACATCACTATATATTTATTGTGATCATACTTAGAATAGAATTATATCTTGGGAATATCCTACTTCTTGAACCATAATTGATGATATCTTGAATGAATGTGAATCATGGAATGGTATTGAGATCTTTATAGTTGATCAAAGAAGTCATCAATATGGGGAAGATGATACTTATTCTAGATCGTGATCTTGCTCAACTCTTGATAATCAATGAACCATCACATTGATCCATCATTAATTTTTCAAAATAAGAATATGTGAACCCGAAGGTCACACACATGGCCTAATGAATCAATAATCATGGTTTTCATGGATTTGATTCTTACATTACTATCACTCAATAACATCCATTCTATAAGGAGTCTTTGAAATTGAGAAGGAACCAGGTGTGAGTTCTATTTAGAACTGAACATCACATTTTGGTGGAAGTCACAGAAACTATTCATGAAAGACATCCTTCAAATACCAAACAATAGGCATCTCAAAGATATCGATTTTCTCCCGAACCATTTTAGATAAAAAACCCTTTTTAATTGAAATCATGATCCATAAAGAGGATGTAATCTCCATAGGAATTTTTTTATTATCATCACATTGATGGATGATTATAGGAGGGTTTGAAATATCAAATTTACCTTCCATTCATTAAAAATTGTTGTGGGATTTTTTCATAGAGATACAATACATACCTAATATGGAATCAAATTTAACCAATGGAAGAATAAAAGGATTTTTATTAAGTAAAATCCCATAATCATCCACCAGATATGAATTATAGACATGAAACGCAATAATCATAACATTAGCGGTTCAAACTAATAACTCCACATATAATTGTTTATGTCAAATTATACGACTCTTTTAAAATTTGTTAGATATGAAATAGTTGGAATATTGTGAAAAAATATGACATTAGTATTTCTAGAGTGTATGGTAAGTTTACCTTTCATCACGTTTTTATTTCACCCCACATCAGAAATAGTAATTGGGTGAGATTTATACTTCTCCATTAGATTTGGTGGTTGTAGACGTCGATCATCACCAACATCCATTGTATTTTGGAAATGGTTAGCATAATTCACATTTTCCATACACTTGTAGCACTGAATCATGCGATGTTCATTCTATGAAGCTTTCTCTCCACTAGTATTTTGAGTTAACTTTGTCCCATATTTTCATCAATAAACTACATTGTTTCATTCCATTCTACACATAAAACACATATTAGATGCTTTAAGGGAATTTACACCATGCTTCTTCTAACACATAGAGAATAAATGAAATACCATCTTCTTTTCTTCATAGATTTTATATTTTCCTTAAAACTCTATCTTCCTATTTTTGTCAAAACCATGTTATTGATACATAACTCCAACCTCCATTTCAACCTTGATTGCACAACACACAATCTATTGGTTTCTAATAATGTATATTATAGACAACACCCTTAGAAGATGTGTCTTTATGCCACTAAAGATCCTACCAACTTTTATTTCAGATTGGATGATAATTTTCAAAGTGTACATCACAAGTCTTGTGAAATTAGCCTCGTAGGTACTGACAGATTCATCAGAACAATCATTTACCCTAGAAAAATCTTTCTCTATACTGTAATGAAGAATCATAATAATGTATTTATTAAAAAATAACATCTAGAGCTCGTCCCAATCCAGGGATTCAACCAAATCATCGTTCATCATATTCTTTAGTACATTTCACCACGGGTTTACTTCACATTCAAATGGATAAATAACTATACTGAATTTTTCACGCACTGAACTCTAATGAATACATAATCTATTTAATGTATTAATAATCCATTATTTAGCAACAAATCGATCAAAAACATCTCATTAGTATGGTGGATGTTTCCTCATAAAAAAACTAACAAAAATTTTATTCCCTTCGTTTAACATTTGGAATTCCACTGTGAAGGCATGTCTTGAGAAAGCAATAAGGGCATAGAAACTTTTTTATCATTAAATATCCCATTGAATGGTTTCTCAGGAAGGAAATCATTTCATATTCCATAAAAATCATAGTTAACATAGTTACTTTGGGTTCTAGACATTTATTAAAACCAAAATCATAGAGTAGGAAATAGTTATCATATTGGGGAACCGCATAATTATAAAAATTCTACTTATATGATGTCTAAATTATGAAACCTTCTTTAATCTTTGACACCATTGGTTTATACATGGATATTCATAGAAAAAATCTATTTAAATCCATTATTATTATTTTTGATGAGTTTTTGAATTTCTAAAGCATATACCCTTGGAGTGTCAAACCATGTATACATCAAGGCCCATTGTTGTGTACATGATTACCTCGAGTCGGACACGAAATATCTTGTTTTAGTTTTTACCCTTAGGAAAATATTTTCTAAATCCACATCAACATTTAGTATTTAAATAGGGATATATTTCATGGAAACCATTCACTCTATCCATCATCCAAATTCTAGAACATTTTCTTACACTATTCTTTATCCATATACTTAGACTTATACATGTACTTATGGTTCCCACTATAGTTTTATCAAAAAAAGATTCAAAAAGATAAATAAACACTTCCCTTGATACAAAACATAATGAACCACTTTTTTCAAACATTAACATTTCATAAAATTTGTGTAATACATACACCATAATACATGTAGATACCCAAAGACCATACTAGTCTAGTTACATTGGAAACAGTGTAAAAACCCTGATACATAACTGAGCTACATCATCTCCCTCTAGGTTCTTATTGATATGAAACCAACACAGAAACATAAAAAATAATACATGTATTATTATCCTAGGGGAAGGAAACATAAAAAGTGTTGAGCTCAATTTCTATGTGAAGGTAATCAAGGGAGACATGTAAGAAAAATAATGAGCATAAGGGTATGAGATCAAGATCATTACAAAATAATATAATATCCTACATATCAAAGATAATTTAAAACAATTATAGCATAAATCATGGAAGTTCATTAGAAATTAATCATAATGAAGTAAATAAAAAAAGATATGAAAGTATAATATATGAATAAAACAATGAATGGGGGCAGACACATAAGAATATATAATTATTTGTATTGTAGCATAAGCTTTGATGATCAGAACATATTAATGGAAAAATTACTCTATTGAGTTTTGTTTATCACCCTCTTCTTTCCCTATATTAATGAAATTACTTCTCCTATCATTCCATCCATGTATTAATGAACCATGTTCATTTATTTTTTAAGCCCTGTAATATTGAACCACGAAAATTTATCATTCTATCGATGTATATCTCATGAGATATAAATCATTACACAAATCATTTGCGGGAGATATAGTTTTCACCCATATCATGGTAAAATCATAATAACATTTTCTAGTTGATCGTAAATAACCATAAAATAACCTATGAAATGTAATCAGTATTATCAAAATGTAATCGTACCCAAACATACAAAAATAGAAAGGGTTTAAAATCATTTCCTCATAAACATATCCTATGAAATGTAGTGGGTTTAAAAATAATATAATCCCATGAATGAGAAAAGAGTTTCACAAATATCACTGAATAGAAACATAATCCATTAAAGGAATTAATATTAGTTTTAAAATTTGATAATTTACTAATAAGGAATGAGTAAAACCAATAGTTGTTATCTTATATGGTAAATAATGTTTATATATTTTTTAAAATCATTTCTTGAGGAAAATATCATTTCTACCTTAAAAAATGGTTTTTGAAACATGAAACATTTTTTAATGAAATTTTCTCTAAAAATAGAATTTTAATATTATAAGGTAAAATTTAAAAACTATTATATGGTTATAAAACACTTTTTCATTGAAAATGTGATTTAATGGTTCTTTGAAAAAAAATTGAATCCATTTCAGTAAACATTGTTTTTTATTACAGTCGATTAATCACTGAAGATAAAGACAATAATATTTTACATATAAACATTACCCTTTATACCAAATAATGTAAAAATGGTTCTACATCATGGGAAAATCTTTAACAAATAGAGCAGAAAAAATCATGAATATTCTTGAGAGATGCGTCATACTATTTCATCAATTAAGCATAACAATATCGAAAACGGATGAGATAGTATCAATAATATATTACTGCATGGTTACATGGGATCATACATTCATGTAAGAAAAGAAAAATTCATGAAGCATAAAATATCATTAAAATGATTATATTCATTATATAACATGTTAAATTGAATTATATACACCTAAAAATGGGGTTTTGGTTCATAAAAAAACATCTGTCTCAAATAAGGAAAATTGAGGCAAAACTATTTTATCAATTTGTTAACATTTGAAACATAAATACAATGAAAAAAGATCACAAATGGAATAAGTAAATGAATGTAAATTTAATTATCGAAATCATTAAATATATTCGGGGGAAATATACACACCTCAAAAAAAATTACTGTTGAATAAATCATGTATCTCACTGGAAAAAAGTGAGATAAAATCCCCTTACCATATCTCTTCACTCTCATCGTACTCATTAAAGCCACTTGTATAACAAAAATAAATTTGTTAAAATATTTTAATGAAAAATATTGTTATATTTCATACCATATATGTTATTATTACAACCTTATATTGTCTGTTATTCATCCATCTGATGTTAGGGTTTCTCTTTAGATAATATTCTCTTAGTTCTATGTATGTGTCTTAATTTGTTATATCATTGGTCATAATATATATATGATGATTCCAAAACTTAAAAAATGATATAAATATACAAAATGTCTATTATATGTTTATTATAACAATATATATTATATATAAGTAAGAAATTCAATACACAATTCATGGATATGGTAATTCATTCATAAACATGAACACTATATCTGTTTTCATTGACATATTGAATGAAAGAAGGAAAATGAAAAATATGTATAAATGTATATAATATCCTTAAATTATCATTATAATGTTATATATATCATATTAGATCACCCAAACCATCCATAAAAATCCTATGTGGTGTATGAATGAACCACATTACTTTGAGGGGCCTGTAGCCCTAACATCCACAAACGAAATTATCATATCAACACCAAATGGAAAGTGAAAATATATTTGTTTTAAATAGAATAATGAAGAATAATGAAATAAAAAATATAATATATAACAATTAAAAATATATTTTCCATAATAATTTCCTCCATTATAGGTGGTAAAAGAAAAATGAACAATCATCATTTAGTGTGGCGATAGTTTGCTGTCGACGTAAATAGTATGTTCATTACCCATTTGATGTCAGTGTGTGTATGTGGAGGATGAAAATTACAATAATAATATACTTTTATTTTGAAGATATTTTTTTTATACAATCATGAAATAAATATATTGGAGGGTGGAGAAGTAAAATTAAATGAAGGAACTTGAGAATGGTGTTACCTCTAAATTGAGTAACTCATTTTGGTTTGCAGAAAAAGGGTTCCTTGGAAGCCTTCCTTCCCAATGGTTCGATTCAAGGATTAAGGGGTCAATTATTGGAAGTATAATGGGAAGATGTTTTATAATCCTAATAGGACTGAGTGGAGTGATGAAGATAGAAATGTTGTGGCCTTTTATATAGAATATAAATGACACACTTGGAATTTGTTTTGAATCTTGTCAGGTGAACAAACATTTTTATGGAACATAAGTCATACCAAACCAATTGATGTAATTAATATTGAATATAAGGTTTAGTCTTCAATTAAGCTTAATTTTACCTTAATTGATGTAATTAATTTTAATCAATTTCATTTATATTTTTGTTCATAAACTAATATGGTCTCAATGGAAATTATAAATTATGATGATTCAAAATATATAATCCAATTTTCAAAATTCTAATCACATATGTGTAAAAATGTTATTTAAAATTAAACATGCAGTCAATTCGCAATGCAGTTTTTTAAAGTTAAAATGATCAACATTTTTCTATGTTTTTATATCCAATTTCAATGAAAAATTGATTACATAAAATTAATTTGGATTAAATTATAATATTATAATCGATGTAAAATTTTATACAAAATTAAAAAAATATAACCTTATTAAAAAATTATATGAAAAGGTATTATTGAATTAAAATTCATTATTATTTTCACTATTCAACCAAAAATGATGTTTCTCAAAAAACCCCCAAGTTTTACCACTAAAATTATTGCAACATTGTAAATTCCAAATTGATGTTTAGTTAATAAAATTAAATTTATAAATATTTCCAAAATTAATTTATTAATTTTCCAAATAAGAATATTAAAAGCAGTTTAGGCGAGAAAAGAGTATTCTTAAACATAAAAGTAGTTTACCAAAAATAACATCATTCACTATAAACATGATACAGGCGGAGTACGGTCGGGTTGGTTTTGCCCTAAAAACCAACCGGGCCCCTGGGACGAAAATGCCAATAACTCTCAGACCGGGCGTCCGATTGACGCGCCGTCTGTCGCGTTGAGATCCTGTTGTCGATACGGAACTTTGGATACATCAACTTCGGACTACGTGTCAGTTGATGTATCAGCCCCTCGGCTCGTGGAGCGGACCCTCCTAAACGAGCTCGCTACGTGCGGGAACCCTAGCGCTGGCTGTGACCTCGACGACAGAGCAGAGATCCTCCGTGGACTGCGACGACGGCAGAGCAGAGATCCTCCGTGGACTGCGACGACGGCAGAGCAGAGATCCTCCGTGGACTGCGACGACGGCAGAGCAGAGATCCTCCGTGGACTGCTACGACGGCAGAGCAGAGATCCTTCGTGGACTGCGGCGACGACTGTGCAGAGATCCTCAGTGGACTGCGTCGACTACTGCACTCAGCGATCCTACGCGGATCAGTGCCCGATCCTGTGTGGGTCCTACTACCGGTTCTGTGTGAGCCACTGCCTACCGGTTCTGTGTGAGCCACTGCCTACAGGTTCTGTGTGAGCCCGATCCTGTGTGGGTCTTCTACGGGGGTTAGTACCTATCGATCCTTCGTGGGTCCGACGACTTAGACGGATCAGTGATCGTCTTTGACGTCATCTGAAAAAGTATACCTGGTTGAGCTGAATCTTATGTTACTCTCCTTTGTGGATTGTGTTGAACTATCCTTTGTGGATTTACTGTTTACTCTCCTTGTGGATTTGAGTCTTGCTTTCCTTTGTGGATTGAGTTGTTCTTGAGCTCGTGAGCAGAGCTAGAATTGGGGACTTAGGTATATGTATGGGCATATACCTAAGTCGAGTCAGATGTTACTTCGTGATTGCATCTTTCTTTTGTGCTATATCCTTTGTGGATTTCGGGAGACCTTCGGGGGTCTCGGGGTCCTTACTGAGTAGTTGTACTCACCCCTGCACGGGCTATGCCCGCACTTCGTGGTGTTGGTTGCAGACGACGGACAGCGCTGATCGCGGTTGGGGCGTGGAGCAGGACGGTACCTGGAGGTGGACCACTGGGCGGGACGTGCTCAGAGCGGACGTGGGGCCCGAGGAGCTTGGAGGCTATCTGTACCCACCCTTCAGGTGGGATTGCCAGTGGACGACACGAGGCCGCCGTCTTTTCTTCAGTTGCTGTACTTTACTTTTCAGTTGTACTTTACAGTTGGGCTTGTATTTCCGGCCCCTTTACTTTTCTGCACTTTACTTTCCGCTTGCTGACTCTGTGTGGTTGTTACTTATAAAGGCAATGCCTTCCCTGTTTACTGGGATTTTACGCCTTGGTGCTAGTCGCCAGCCCCTGGCCTATGGAAGGCGGGTTTGGGGTAGTCACGGCACGGGCCCCGAGGACGGGTCGTGACAATTATAATTCATATGGGATTTATGGAGAAAAATCAATTCCATCTCTATGGTGAAATCAAAATCAATAAAATTAAGAATGACATTATTTTCAAGAAACAGATTCCTATAAACATCAACTATAGTAGAATCACATACTAGAGATACAATCATCGTACCATTGAGGATTTTCACTGATAATTAAATATATAATTTTATTTTTGGAAACTTCACACCAAATAAAATTAATTGGATATGAATGGGTGGATAGACTAGTAATAAAATACGACATTACTAATACTTTAGTTGATGGTAAGTGTACCATTCATCATGTAGTTATTGAACCCCTTATCATAAATAGATATTGTATGAGATTTATCTATGTGCTTCATATTATTTGGATATTGGCATCGATCATCATGACCATCACTTGTGTTTGGGAAGTTGTTATCATAATGTTCATTCACTTTATACTTCTAGTACTAAATTTCAAGAGGTTCATTCTGCGTATCATTTACTCCATTAGTAATTTGAGATAAATTATTCCAATCATTTAGAAAATCAACTATCTAGTGGCCTTATTTTATACAAAAAGAAACACTTGTTAGAATGCTTAATGAAATTTCCTTCATTATTCTTTCCAAAAATTTAGAATAATGGAATTATCATATTCTTTTCTTCATGGCTTTTATATTTTACATTAAGCATTGTCTTCCTCTTCTTGTCAAAACCATGAGATTGGTATGTAACTCTATCTACCATATCAACCTTGATATCATAATAGAAAGTTTCTTGATATATACTATATTATATTATGGATAACTCAATTATCAGACTTGGATTTAATCCATTGAAGAACCTATCATCTTTACATTTAGGTTTGATGAATAATTCCAAAAGACTACCTCTCATGTTTTGTGAAATTATCCTCATATGTACCAAAAGATTTATCATCACTTTAATTTAACTCAAGTAACTATTACTCTATCTTGTTACAATGAATCACGAAAAGTACTTATTAAAAAATAAGTTCATGGACTCATTCTAATCCATGGATTCAAACTCATCTTTCGTCCGTCTATTCTTTATTAGAGTTTAACATTGATCAGATTCACCTACTAATCGATAAGTAACCAGAAATATGTTCTAATTCTTTGAATACTAAAGGATGGAGAATATGATTATATATGTACAAATAAATTTTTCAACTTTAGGTTTATCAAACGAACCTATGAATGAAGGTGGATGTTTACACCTAAAATACTTAAAATAATATCATTCCCTCCTTTTCTCATTATGATGTCCTCCATGACATAAATATTGAGAGAGAAATGTGAGTATGTAAATGTAGTTTTTCTATCTAGCTACAATTTTATTTGGATTCATAGGAGTAAAATCATAGAACTGTTTATTATAATTATCATTAATGGGGTTATTTCAGGATCTATCCATTTTCTAAAACCAAATTCATAGCGTATGAAATAATTATTTTAATGAGGAACCACATAATCATGAAAAATAACTTATAAGATCTCAGAATTATTAAACCATACATAATATATGACACATTAGATTCATTATAGGTTATTGATATCCCACTTATATTTAATTTTTTCTTGATTTTTTATTAAAATTTTGTGAATTTACAGTGCATATCCCCTAGGAGTGTCAAACAAGGTGTGTAGTGAGGCCCATTTTCATATACTGGATTACACCATGCTAGGCCAAAAAAATCATGCCCAAGTTTTTACCCCTAAATTCTTTTTTATATGATCCCCATAGCCATGTAGTATTTAAAATGGTATGTATTTAGTGGAAGACACTAACTCTCTCCTTCCCCAAAATTATAGGATACAATTTTATAATTTCATTATCCTTCTATTTATCCTTATACATGTCCACAGGTATCTCCCAAATTTTTTCTTATTCTATATTTAAATGTTAATATGAACATTTTGCATTATACAATATTAACGACCCTCTCTTTTCAAAAATTAACATTATATAACATTTTCATAATACATAAAACATTATACAAATAGATTCCCAATACCATAGTATTCTAGTGCCATTGGAAATAGGGAATCATAATCATTGATATATATATGTGAGATACACTATATCTAACTAGGTTTTTGATGAAAAGAACCCATATTATACACAAAAGTAATTATACATATATACATCACATGGGGGAAGGAAACATAAAAATGTGTGACCTCAAATGCTAAATAAGGGAATAAAAATTAGATATGTAAGCTTAATAAGGAGAATAATGTTATGATAGAATGTTCATGATAATAAAATATCATACCATGAAAATCAAAGACCATATACACATGTCATGGAAAAATGCTTTGCATCTCATAAGACATGAATCATAATGATATAAAATCATAAGAGGTGAATATGTTAAAAAGAATGGGGCATGGAATTGTGGTAGAAATATATGAACATGTAATGATTTCCATAGTATTCAATGAAATGATGTGGAGACCAAATTAGTGGAAATATTATTTACCAGAACTGGGTGCACACCCCATTGTAGTCCTGTTTTACAGAACTAATTTCACCACTCTTTTCAGACATATTACAACATCAAGTTCATTTCCCATTCAATCCTAGTAATACTGAATCAATTATATTTCTTTTTTCCATCCATGTCTATCTCATGAGATATAAATTGTTACCAAATTCATTATAGGTAGATATTGTCCCCACCATCTCATATTAAAATCATTCATACATGTGCCACATGATCAAAAATAAAAATATTGTAACACATGAAATGAAATGGGTGTTAAAAACATGTAATAATTTAATAAGCTATGGAAAGAGATATTTTTCAAAATCATTTCATCATAAACATAACTCATGTAAAGAATATGGTTTTAAAATCATATAACCCATGAATGAAAAATGTGTTGCAAAAACATAATATCATAAAAACTCAAGTCATTCCAAGATTGAATTTAATATAAAAATTTAATAATTTCACCATAAAGGCATGTGTAAACCCAACATTTGTTCTCTTATATGGGAAATAATGTTTAAAGCACTTTTAAAATCAATTAATGAACAAAATACCGTTTCTTCATTGAAAAATTCTTTTTCAAACTTAAAATATTTTTGAAAACAATTTTATTTTATAATATCCTTGAAAAATTAAAATTGAATCATTGAAATTTTGAAAAAAAAAAAAAAAAAAAATTCTGTCAAATTGGTATTCAATTCTATTTTAAAAAAATTAAAATATTTTTGAAAACATGGTTTTTGAATACAATAGGCATCCGACCGAAGAATGAGAGGGATGATTCTACATAAAAGCAATAACCTAATCAAAAAATAGTAGATAAAATGTACTAATACAACAAGATATCATGGAAAATATAGGATAAATAAATTCTTGAATATTTATGAGAGGTGGATCATATGATTTCATCAATAAATCACAACAATCTCCCAAATTGAGGAGATTATTTCAATAAACTATTACAATTTTCATACATTGAATCATACACTTCATGTAAGTAATTGAATATAAATTAAACATAAAACATCATTAAAATAAGTATATTCCTTATATAAAATGTATAATTTAAGTATATATTCCTATAAATAGATTTTATGTGCATAACCAAACATGTGTCTCGGTGAAAAAAATTGGGACAAAACATTATTACTGATTTGTTAAATTTTGAAACTAAAACCCATTAAAATAAGGATTATAAAATTGATATGTAATTACCCACAAATTTATTTATATGAATCATTGAACATGTCCATGAGAAATATATACACCCCAAAAAAATTAATGGGTAGGGAATAAAGCATGTATCTAAAAGAAATAAAAAATTGAGATTAAATCCTCTTACCTTTTTCCTTGACTGTCATAATTCTCTTTCTAGAAACCTGTATAATAAATATAAATATATTGTACATCATTTATAGAACAATATTATTATATATAATACCATATATGGTTTTATTATAAACTTATATTACCCTGTTTTTAACCATCCAATGTTAATGTTTCACTTAAGATAATATTGGATTTGTTTTTCACATGGGTGTTGATTTGTTATATCATTGGTCCTTATAATTATATCATGATTCCAAAATGTAAACCATCATATAAATATCATGTGTAAATATTTTATATTTATTATAAAAATATATATAATATAAACTTAAGAAGTGGAATACACCGTTCATGGAGACAGTATGTTTTACATATTCACGAACGTTGTTCCTGTTTTTATTATCGTATTAAAAGAATGAATGAATATTACCTATATATATTTTTATATAATATCATTAAAAATGAATTATATTGATATATATATATATATAATATAAGTTCACTAAATCCATCATTAGTATATTCTATGTATTGTGTGAATGTATCACGTTGCATTGAGGGGGCAGTAGTCCACACGACCTGAAATGGAATTATCATATGAACACCAAATAGAAATTATAATAGATATATGTTATAAAATGTATAAATAATATTAAGGGAATAATAAATATAATATATATCATATATAATCATATTTTCAATCAAAATTTCCACCATGAGAGGTTGCAAAGCGAATATAAACAATCATAGTTTAGTGCGGCGATAGTTCACCATGAAAATAAATAGTACATTCGATACAATTAAATTGAGGGGTATGTAATTGTAGTTTTATCCTTACAATAACAAAATAATAGTATAGTTATGATACTATTTTTGTTATAAAATAATGAAATAATGATAGTTCAGGGGTGGAGAAGGAAAATAAAATAATGTAGATTGAGAGAATGAGTTACCTATTAATTGGGTAACACCTTTTGGTTTGTGCCAAAAGGCTTCCATGGAAGACATTATTACATAGAGGAGGTTAAAGAAGTAATGGAGGGATGTTGAGAAGTATATTTGGTTTATAGTGACATAACATAATAGGTTTGAGAGGTTTCATTAATAGGGATAGGTGGAGGCCTTTTATGATAAAAGGAGAGGACAAACTTGGCATTCATTAAAAAGGGTGGGTGTACCCACATTTTTTACCAAAATAAGTCATACCAATAAAACAAAATTCCACAATGGAAGGTTTATGTAAAATTAATTTCCATTAAATTCGTTTTGTACAGGTCTATAAGACTTTTTTGGTCTTAAATGTAAGTTTCAACCCTTAATAAGCTCAATTTTACCTTATTCAATTAAATAAATTTTAATCACTTTCACTAATATATTTAGTAAATATCATATTTAACCATTTTTAAATTATATTTTATGGTGATTATAAATATATAATCCATTTTTCCATTTTATAATCATAGGAGAGGACGATATTAATTTATAATTAATTATTCAGTTAGGTCAATAATAATGGGTTTTAATGTAAAAATGATCAAATATTTTCTATGCTTTTAGGTCAAATTTCAATGAGAAATTGGTTCCAATTAACTGAATTAGATTAATTGATAAAAATATAACATAATTGAACTTTTAAACCAAAATAAAATATAATTTATCATTATAAATAAATCACACTAGAAATATTTTTATACATAAAAACATGTTTTTTCATTATTAATAAAAAATGAATTTTCTCAGGAAAAATATTAACATTTCAGCCTAATATTATTTAGACATTAAAAATTTAAAATGATGTATATTTTTTCCAGTTATATTTCTAAATATTGTTGAAATTGATTTTCAAATTTTTCAAATAAGGACAATAAATTAATGTTAATCAAGAAAACAATATTTTGAAATGTAGAAGGATATTACATAAAATCCTATCATTCAAATTCAATATGTTTTATTTATATAAAAAAATTATAAAGAAATATTTTAAAAGTTGTTATTACTATTAATACTATTATGTTTAATAGATATGTTATAATTATCTTGATTAAATAATTATAAAATTACGATGATTATTCATTGAATCATCAATGTTGCCGGTAACATACACTAAGTTGATGTTTTCTGTATTGTACACCAATTTGGATCTGTATGACGTATACCAAATCATTTCCATGTGAATGGAATTTTTGATATATGACATTGAAATTCATAAATTATAACTTAGTTTAATCTAAAAGAGGTCCATAAATCATGTGGATTTACATTCAACCCCCACTCCCCACCCCAAAAAAAGAATTTCACCCTCCAAATACATCACTAAGGTAAAAAATGGGGATACTTCGGGTTCTTCATTTCCACATGTTAATATAGATCTTCCTATACTTGTTGATTTCAACAACAAAAACGTTGAACAATTTAGTGGTCTTGTTTTGTATAACTCTCTCAGAGTGATCAATAATTTCAATAGGTTGTTCCATGTAAGAAAAATCATAAAACATAAGTATAACCTCTGAGTTCAATAAATGTCAAGGTTCATGTATTTACTTCCTCAAAAGAGATACATGAAAAACATCATAGACATTAGAGATATTTTTAGGAAGTTCCAAGTAATAGGTTAATGTCTCGATACGTTTCGGAATCTCAATGTGATTGATATACCTAGGGATTGGAATAATTTCATCTTGAATCTCATTACATTCTTATAGGGAGATATTTATAGAAAATATTTTCACATAATAGAAATTCTAGGACACATCAGTGGTAATAAAAATAAATTTTCCACTAACATTGAACTTCATTGATATACTATTGAATGGTTTTATCCTTCTCGACTATTTATTTAGTGATCTCAAATCCCAATAGCTTTCTTTATCCAAACCCATACCATAACAATGGATTTCAATATTTCTTCCCATAGAGATCATCATAATGTGCCACCTAAATTCGTGAGTAAAGGATATTTTTATAAGACTCTCAACAAGAGGATGGTGTTGATCCCATCCTTATTTGAAATACAGAGATCATGATCTCTATATATCCTCTAGGATTTTAATTTTCCATTCAGACTAACCATCACTCTAAGGATTATTACCAGTGAATAAACTAAATTATATATCATGTTCTTACTAAAGTGTTTTCCAAAACATTGAGGTAATTCTCAGATCAAGATGTAATACAATAAAATGTGGTACTCCATGTATACTTAAAAATTCATTAATATATATCCTAGAAATTTGATATAGAGAGATGTCTTCTCTGATAGAGATGATATGTGTGGATTTATTAAAGATATCAACTGCAACACATATTTAATTGAACCCTTTATAAATATGGGTAGTTCAACAACAGAATACATTATAATTTTCACACATTTCCATTCTAGTATAGGTAATTGATAAAAAATACATATTGACTTTTTTTATTCATCATTCACATATTGGCATACAAAGCCTTGAGATATAAACTCATTGATAACTCTCTTCATTACATCCAAATAGAAGTATTAGTTCTTATCCACATACATCATTGTACTTCAACGATTAATATAGAATAAAGAACTGTGATCATCCTATAATATATCCTTTTTCAAATATATTATGGAAGGAATATATACATAGTTTCTTAACCTTTTTATTCAATTATTATGAAGTTTAAACTCTAGAACTATTGTGAAATTATTTTCCTTCTCTTCATCTACCTTATTTGACACCCAAATCTTCACTACGCTAGAGGGATGAACATTCATTGGAGATAGATAATATTTTTCTATTCCTTCAGGATTTCCATATCCATCATTTGTATATCAATAAATATTGGATCTTTTGTCATCATAATTATGGATAATATAGAATGACCTTTCTACCTCAAAGAATCATCCACCACGTTCACTTTACTTGGATGGTAATGTATTGAGAAGTTGTAATACTTTATCTACTATAACCATCCTCTATGGTGTATTTTTGACTCCATATATTTGAATATATATTTCATAATTTTATGATCAAAATTTATTTGAAACATTTATCCATAAATTAATATAATCGCATTATTCATGAAAAAACTACTTTTGTTATCTCCAAATCAAGTGATGAGTCATTTTTCTCATGAATCTTCGACCATCATGAGGCATAGACAATAACCATTGTATTATATATAATAACATATCACATACCCTTCTTAAATTCAACACTAATGATTATAAAACCATCACCACCATAGGGTAAGTTAAGAATAGCTTCACCAACTACCTTCTCATCAGTTACTTAAAATTGTCCTTAGATTCATCTATCCAGATAAACATGGCACCATTCGAAGTTAACTTTGTCAGAGGATAATATAGATTTGATAAATTCTATACAAACGACCGAGAATTTCCATCTAAAAAAATAAATCTAGGGATATCAGTCACCATGGATGGTATAGGACAACATTCAATTACTTTTTCCATTGATGGATCTACATTTATACCATCGCTGGAGATTATGTGACCAAAAAATAAATCCTTTTTCAGCCAAAATTTACACTATGTAAACTTTTCTTATAAATTTCACTTCTTTAGGGTATTTAGTACAATTCTCACATGATATTCACACACTTCCTTTATCTATTAATATATAAAATAGTATCTATAAATACTACAAAAAAATAATGAAGGAAATCCCTAAAGACTCTTTTACTAAAATTAATGAAGATATCATTTGAATTAACAAAACTAAAAGACATCACTATATATTTATTGTGATCATACTTAGAATAGAATTATATCTTGGGAATATCCTACTTCTTGAACCATAATTGATGATATCTTGAATGAATGTGAATCATGGAATGGTATTGAGATCTTTATAGTTGATCAAAGAAGTCATCAATATGGGGAAGATGATACTTATTCTAGATCGTGATCTTGCTCAACTCTTGATAATCAATGAACCATCACATTGATCCATCATTAATTTTTCAAAATAAGAATATGTGAACCCGAAGGTGACACACATGGCCTAATGAATCAATAATCATGGTTTTCATGGATTTGATTCTTACATTACTATCACTCAATAACATCCATTCTATAAGGAGTCTTTGAAATTGAGAAGGAACCAGGTGTGAGTTCTATTTAGAACTGAACATCACATTTTGGTGGAAGTCACAGAAACTATTCATGAAAGACATCCTTCAAATACCCAACAATAGGCATCTCAAAGATATCGATTTTCTCCCGAACCATTTTAGATAAAAAACCCTTTTTAATTGAAATCATGATCCATAAAGAGGATGTAATCTCCATAGGAATTTTTTTATTATCATCACATTGATGGATGATTATAGGAGGGTTTGAAATATCAAATTTACCTTCCATTCATTAAAAATTGTTGTGGGATTTTTTCATAGAGATACAATACATACCTAATATGGAATCAAATTTAACCAATGGAAGAATAAAAGGATTTTTATTAAGTAAAATCCCATAATCATCCACCAGATATGAATTAGAGACATGAAACGCAATAATCATAACATTAGCGGTTCAAACTAATAACTCCACATATAATTGTTTATGTCAAATTATAAGACTCTTTTAAAATTTGTTAGATATGAAATAGTTGGAATATTGTGAAAAAATATGACATTAGTATTTCTAGAGTGTATGGTAAGTTTACCTTTCATCACGTTTTTATTTCACCCCACATCAGAAATAGTAATTGGGTGAGATTTATACTTCTCCATTAGATTTGGTGGTTGTAGACGTCGATCATCACCAACATCCATTGTATTTTGGAAATGGTTAGCATAATTCACATTTTCCATACACTTGTAGCACTGAATCATGCGATGTTCATTCTATGAAGCTTTCTCTCCACTAGTATTTTGAGTTAACTTTGTCCCATATTTTCATCAATAAACTACATTGTTTCATTCCATTCTACACATAAAACACATATTAGATGCTTTAAGGGAATTTACACCATGCTTCTTCTAACACATAGAGAATAAATGAAATACCATCTTCTTTTCTTCATAGATTTTATATTTTCCTTAAAACTCTATCTTCCTATTTTTGTCAAAACCATGTTATTGATACATAACTCCAACCTCCATTTCAACCTTGATTGCACAACACACAATCTATTGGTTTCTAATAATGTATATTATAGACAACACCCTTAGAAGATGTGTCTTTATGCCACTAAAGATCCTACCAACTTTTATTTCAGATTGGATGATAATTTTCAAAGTGTACATCACAAGTCTTGTGAAATTAGCCTCGTAGGTACTGACAGATTCATCAGAACAATCATTTACCCTAGAAAAATCTTTCTCTATACTGTAATGAAGAATCATAATAATGTATTTATTAAAAAATAACATCTAGAGCTCGTCCCAATCCAGGGATTCAACCAAATCATCGTTCATCATATTCTTTAGTACATTTCACCACGGGTTTACTTCACATTCAAATGGATAAATAACTATACTGAATTTTTCACGCACTGAACTCTAATGAATACATAATCTATTTTATGTATTAATAATCCATTATTTAGCAACAAATCGATCAAAAACATCTCATTAGTATGGTGGATGTTTCCTCATAAAAAAACTAACAAAAATTTTATTCCCTTCGTTTAACATTTGGAATTCCACTGTGAAGGCATGTCTTGAGAAAGCAATAAGGGCATAGAAACTTGTTTATCATTAAATATCCCATTGAATGGTTTCTCAGGAAGGAAATCATTTCATATTCCATAAAAATCATAGTTAACATAGTTACTTTGGGTTCTAGACATTTATTAAAACCAAAATCATAGAGTAGGAAATAGTTATCATATTGGGGAACCGCATAATTATAAAAATTCTACTTATATGATGTCTAAATTATGAAACCTTCTTTAATCTTTGACACCATTGGTTTATACATGGATATTCATAGAAAAAATCTATTTAAATCCATTATTATTATTTTTGATGAGTTTTTGAATTTCTAAAGCATATACCCTTGGAGTGTCAAACCATGTATACATCAAGGCCCATTGTTGTGTACATGATTACCTCGAGTCGGACACGAAATATCTTGTTTTAGTTTTTACCCTTAGGAAAATATTTTCTAAATCCACATCAACATTTAGTATTTAAATAGGGATATATTTCATGGAAACCATTCACTCTATCCATCATCCAAATTCTAGAACATTTTCTTACACTATTCTTTATCCATATACTTAGACTTATACATGTACTTATGGTTCCCACTATAGTTTTATCAAAAAAAGATTCAAAAAGATAAATAAACACTTCCCTTGATACAAAACATAATGAACCACTTTTTTCAAACATTAACATTTCATAAAATTTGTGTAATACATACACCATAATACATGTAGATACCCAAAGACCATACTAGTCTAGTTACATTGGAAACAGTGTAAAAACCCTGATACATAACTGAGCTACATCATCTCCCTCTAGGTTCTTATTGATATGAAACCAACACAGAAACATAAAAAATAATACATGTATTATTATCCTAGGGGAAGGAAACATAAAAAGTGTTGAGCTCAATTTCTATGTGAAGGTAATCAAGGGAGACATGTAAGAAAAATAATGAGCATAAGGGTATGAGATCAAGATCATTACAAAATAATATAATATCCTACATATCAAAGATAATTTAAAACAATTATAGCATAAATCATGGAAGTTCATTAGAAATTAATCATAATGAAGTAAATAAAAAAAGATATGAAAGTATAATATATGAATAAAACAATGAATGGGGGCAGACACATAAGAATATATAATTATTTGTATTGTAGCATAAGCTTTGATGATCAGAACATATTAATGGAAAAATTACTCTATTGAGTTTTGTTTATCACCCTCTTCTTTCCCTATATTAATGAAATTACTTCTCCTATCATTCCATCCATGTATTAATGAACCATGTTCATTTATTTTTTAAGCCCTGTAATATTGAACCACGAAAATTTATCATTCTATCGATGTATATCTCATGAGATATAAATCATTACACAAATCATTTGCGGGAGATATAGTTTTCACCCATATCATGGTAAAATCATAATAACATTTTCTAGTTGATCGTAAATAACCATAAAATAACCTATGAAATGTAATCAGTATTATCAAAATGTAATCGTACCCAAACATACAAAAATAGAAAGGGTTTAAAATCATTTCCTCATAAACATATCCTATGAAATGTAGTGGGTTTAAAAATAATATAATCCCATGAATGAGAAAAGAGTTTCACAAATATCACTGAATAGAAACATAATCCATTAAAGGAATTAATATTAGTTTTAAAATTTGATAATTTACTAATAAGGAATGAGTAAAACCAATAGTTGTTATCTTATATGGTAAATAATGTTTATATATTTTTTAAAATCATTTCTTGAGGAAAATATCATTTCTACCTTAAAAAATGGTTTTTGAAACATGAAACATTTTTTAATGAAATTTTCTCTAAAAATAGAATTTTAATATTATAAGGTAAAATTTAAAAACTATTATATGGTTATAAAACACTTTTTCATTGAAAATGTGATTTAATGGTTCTTTGAAAAAAAATTGAATCCATTTCAGTAAACATTGTTTTTTATTACAGTCGATTAATCACTGAAGATAAAGACAATAATATTTTACATATAAACATTACCCTTTATACCAAATAATGTAAAAATGGTTCTACATCATGGGAAAATCTTTAACAAATAGAGCAGAAAAAATCATGAATATTCTTGAGAGATGCGTCATACTATTTCATCAATTAAGCATAACAATATCGAAAACGGATGAGATAGTATCAATAATATATTACTGCATGGTTACATGGGATCATACATTCATGTAAGAAAAGAAAAATTCATGAAGCATAAAATATCATTAAAATGATTATATTCATTATATAACATGTTAAATTGAATTATATACACCTAAAAATGGGGTTTTGGTTCATAAAAAAACATCTGTCTCAAATAAGGAAAATTGAGGCAAAACTATTTTATCAATTTGTTAACATTTGAAACATAAATACAATGAAAAAAGATCACAAATGGAATAAGTAAATGAATGTAAATTTAATTATCGAAATCATTAAATATATTCGGGGGAAATATACACACCTCAAAAAAAATTACTGTTGAATAAATCATGTATCTCACTGGAAAAAAGTGAGATAAAATCCCCTTACCATATCTCTTCACTCTCATCGTACTCATTAAAGCCACTTGTATAACAAAAATAAATTTGTTAAAATATTTTAATGAAAAATATTGTTATATTTCATACCATATATGTTATTATTACAACCTTATATTGTCTGTTATTCATCCATCTGATGTTAGGGTTTCTCTTTAGATAATATTCTCTTAGTTCTATGTATGTGTCTTAATTTGTTATATCATTGGTCATAATATATATATGATGATTCCAAAACTTAAAAAATGATATAAATATACAATATGTCTATTATATGTTTATTATAACAATATATATTATATATAAGTAAGAAATTCAATACACAATTCATGGATATGGTAATTCATTCATAAACATGAACACTATATCTGTTTTCATTGACATATTGAATGAAAGAAGGAAAATGAAAAATATGTATAAATGTATATAATATCCTTAAATTATCATTATAATGTTATATATATCATATTAGATCACCCAAACCATCCATAAAAATCCTATGTGGTGTATGAATGAACCACATTACTTTGAGGGGCCTGTAGCCCTAACATCCACAAACGAAATTATCATATCAACACCAAATGGAAAGTGAAAATATATTTGTTTTAAATAGAATAATGAAGAATAATGAAATAAAAAATATAATATATAACAATTAAAAATATATTTTCCATAATAATTTCCTCCATTATAGGTGGTAAAAGAAAAATGAACAATCATCATTTAGTGTGGCGATAGTTTGCTGTCGACGTAAATAGTATGTTCATTACCCATTTGATGTCAGTGTGTGTATGTGGAGGATGAAAATTACAATAATAATATACTTTTATTTTGAAGATATTTTTTTTATACAATCATGAAATAAATATATTGGAGGGTGGAGAAGTAAAATTAAATGAAGGAACTTGAGAATGGTGTTACCTCTAAATTGAGTAACTCATTTTGGTTTGCAGAAAAAGGGTTCCTTGGAAGCCTTCCTTCCCAATGGTTCGATTCAAGGATTAAGGGGTCAATTATTGGAAGTATAATGGGAAGATGTTTTATAATCCTAATAGGACTGAGTGGAGTGATGAAGATAGAAATGTTGTGGCCTTTTATATAGAATATAAATGACACACTTGGAATTTGTTTTGAATCTTGTCAGGTGAACAAACATTTTTATGGAACATAAGTCATACCAAACCAATTGATGTAATTAATATTGAATATAAGGTTTAGTCTTCAATTAAGCTTAATTTTACCTTAATTGATGTAATTAATTTTAATCAATTTCATTTATATTTTTGTTCATAAACTAATATGGTCTCAATGGAAATTATAAATTATGATGATTCAAAATATATAATCCAATTTTCAAAATTCTAATCACATATGTGTAAAAATGTTATTTAAAATTAAACATGCAGTCAATTCGCAATGCAGTTTTTTAAAGTTAAAATGATCAACATTTTTCTATGTTTTTATATCCAATTTCAATGAAAAATTGATTACATAAAATTAATTTGGATTAAATTATAATATTATAATCGATGTAAAATTTTATACAAAATTAAAAAAATATAACCTTATTAAAAAATTATATGAAAAGGTATTATTGAATTAAAATTCATTATTATTTTCACTATTCAACCAAAAATGATGTTTCTCAAAAAACCCCCAAGTTTTACCACTAAAATTATTGCAACATTGTAAATTCCAAATTGATGTTTAGTTAATAAAATTAAATTTATAAATATTTCCAAAATTAATTTATTAATTTTCCAAATAAGAATATTAAAAGCAGTTTAGGCGAGAAAAGAGTATTCTTAAACATAAAAGTAGTTTACCAAAAATAACATCATTCACTATAAACATGATACAGGCGGAGTACGGTCGGGTTGGTTTTGCCCTAAAAACCAACCGGGCCCCTGGGACGAAAATGCCAATAACTCTCAGACCGGGCGTCCGATTGACGCGCCGTCTGTCGCGTTGAGATCCTGTTGTCGATACGGAACTTTGGATACATCAACTTCGGACTACGTGTCAGTTGATGTATCAGCCCCTCGGCTCGTGGAGCGGACCCTCCTAAACGAGCTCGCTACGTGCGGGAACCCTAGCGCTGGCTGTGACCTCGACGACAGAGCAGAGATCCTCCGTGGACTGCGACGACGGCAGAGCAGAGATCCTCCGTGGACTGCGACGACGGCAGAGCAGAGATCCTCCGTGGACTGCGACGACGGCAGAGCAGAGATCCTCCGTGGACTGCTACGACGGCAGAGCAGAGATCCTTCGTGGACTGCGGCGACGACTGTGCAGAGATCCTCAGTGGACTGCGTCGACTACTGCACTCAGCGATCCTACGCGGATCAGTGCCCGATCCTGTGTGGGTCCTACTACCGGTTCTGTGTGAGCCACTGCCTACCGGTTCTGTGTGAGCCACTGCCTACAGGTTCTGTGTGAGCCCGATCCTGTGTGGGTCTTCTACGGGGGTTAGTACCTATCGATCCTTCGTGGGTCCGACGACTTAGACGGATCAGTGATCGTCTTTGACGTCATCTGAAAAAGTATACCTGGTTGAGCTGAATCTTATGTTACTCTCCTTTGTGGATTGTGTTGAACTATCCTTTGTGGATTTACTGTTTACTCTCCTTGTGGATTTGAGTCTTGCTTTCCTTTGTGGATTGAGTTGTTCTTGAGCTCGTGAGCAGAGCTAGAATTGGGGACTTAGGTATATGTATGGGCATATACCTAAGTCGAGTCAGATGTTACTTCGTGATTGCATCTTTCTTTTGTGCTATATCCTTTGTGGATTTCGGGAGACCTTCGGGGGTCTCGGGGTCCTTACTGAGTAGTTGTACTCACCCCTGCACGGGCTATGCCCGCACTTCGTGGTGTTGGTTGCAGACGACGGACAGCGCTGATCGCGGTTGGGGCGTGGAGCAGGACGGTACCTGGAGGTGGACCACTGGGCGGGACGTGCTCAGAGCGGACGTGGGGCCCGAGGAGCTTGGAGGCTATCTGTACCCACCCTTCAGGTGGGATTGCCAGTGGACGACACGAGGCCGCCGTCTTTTCTTCAGTTGCTGTACTTTACTTTTCAGTTGTACTTTACAGTTGGGCTTGTATTTCCGGCCCCTTTACTTTTCTGCACTTTACTTTCCGCTTGCTGACTCTGTGTGGTTGTTACTTATAAAGGCAATGCCTTCCCTGTTTACTGGGATTTTACGCCTTGGTGCTAGTCGCCAGCCCCTGGCCTATGGAAGGCGGGTTTGGGGTAGTCACGGCACGGGCCCCGAGGACGGGTCGTGACAATTATAATTCATATGGGATTTATGGAGAAAAATCAAATCCATCTCTATGGTGAAATCAAAATCAATAAAATTAAGAATGACATTATTTTCAAGAAACAGATTCCTATAAACATCAACTATAGTAGAATCACATACTAGAGATACAATCATCGTACCATTGAGGATTTTCACTGATAATTAAATATATAATTTTATTTTTGGAAACTTCACACCAAATAAAATTAATTGGATATGAATGGGTGGATAGACTAGTAATAAAATACGACATTACTAATACTTTAGTTGATGGTAAGTGTACCATTCATCATGTAGTTATTGAACCCCTTATCATAAATAGATATTGTATGAGATTTATCTATGTGCTTCATATTATTTGGATATTGGCATCGATCATCATGACCATCACTTGTGTTTGGGAAGTTGTTATCATAATGTTCATTCACTTTATACTTCTAGTACTAAATTTCAAGAGGTTCATTCTGCGTATCATTTACTCCATTAGTAATTTGAGATAAATTATTCCAATCATTTAGAAAATCAACTATCTAGTGGCCTTATTTTATACAAAAAGAAACACTTGTTAGAATGCTTAATGAAATTTCCTTCATTATTCTTTCCAAAAATTTAGAATAATGGAATTATCATATTCTTTTCTTCATGGCTTTTATATTTTACATTAAGCATTGTCTTCCTCTTCTTGTCAAAACCATGAGATTGGTATGTAACTCTATCTACCATATCAACCTTGATATCATAATAGAAAGTTTCTTGATATATACTATATTATATTATGGATAACTCAATTATCAGACTTGGATTTAATCCATTGAAGAACCTATCATCTTTACATTTAGGTTTGATGAATAATTCCAAAAGACTACCTCTCATGTTTTGTGAAATTATCCTCATATGTACCAAAAGATTTATCATCACTTTAATTTAACTCAAGTAACTATTACTCTATCTTGTTACAATGAATCACGAAAAGTACTTATTAAAAAATAAGTTCATGGACTCATTCTAATCCATGGATTCAAACTCATCTTTCGTCCGTCTATTCTTTATTAGAGTTTAACATTGATCAGATTCACCTACTAATCGATAAGTAACCAGAAATATGTTCTAATTCTTTGAATACTAAAGGATGGAGAATATGATTATATATGTACAAATAAATTTTTCAACTTTAGGTTTATCAAACGAACCTATGAATGAAGGTGGATGTTTACACCTAAAATACTTAAAATAATATCATTCCCTCCTTTTCTCATTATGATGTCCTCCATGACATAAATATTGAGAGAGAAATGTGAGTATGTAAATGTAGTTTTTCTATCTAGCTACAATTTTATTTGGATTCATAGGAGTAAAATCATAGAACTGTTTATTATAATTATCATTAATGGGGTTATTTCAGGATCTATCCATTTTCTAAAACCAAATTCATAGCGTATGAAATAATTATTTTAATGAGGAACCACATAATCATGAAAAATAACTTATAAGATCTCAGAATTATTAAACCATACATAATATATGACACATTAGATTCATTATAGGTTATTGATATCCCACTTATATTTAATTTTTTCTTGATTTTTTATTAAAATTTTGTGAATTTACAGTGCATATCCCCTAGGAGTGTCAAACAAGGTGTGTAGTGAGGCCCATTTTCATATACTGGATTACACCATGCTAGGCCAAAAAAATCATGCCCAAGTTTTTACCCCTAAATTCTTTTTTATATGATCCCCATAGCCATGTAGTATTTAAAATGGTATGTATTTAGTGGAAGACACTAACTCTCTCCTTCCCCAAAATTATAGGATACAATTTTATAATTTCATTATCCTTCTATTTATCCTTATACATGTCCACAGGTATCTCCCAAATTTTTTCTTATTCTATATTTAAATGTTAATATGAACATTTTGCATTATACAATATTAACGACCCTCTCTTTTCAAAAATTAACATTATATAACATTTTCATAATACATAAAACATTATACAAATAGATTCCCAATACCATAGTATTCTAGTGCCATTGGAAATAGGGAATCATAATCATTGATATATATATGTGAGATACACTATATCTAACTAGGTTTTTGATGACAAGAACCCATATTATACACAAAAGTAATTATACATATATACATCACATGGGGGAAGGAAACATAAAAATGTGTGACCTCAAATGCTAAATAAGGGAATAAAAATTAGATATGTAAGCTTAATAAGGAGAATAATGTTATGATAGAATGTTCATGATAATAAAATATCATACCATGAAAATCAAAGACCATATACACATGTCATGGAAAAATGCTTTGCATCTCATAAGACATGAATCATAATGATATAAAATCATAAGAGGTGAATATATTAAAAAGAATGGGGCATGGAATTGTGGTAGAAATATATGAACATGTAATGATTTCCATAGTATTCAATGAAATGATGTGGAGACCAAATTAGAGGAAATATTATTTACCAGAACTGGGTGCACACCCCATTGTAGTCCTGTTTTACAGAACTAATTTCACCACTCTTTTCAGACATATTACAACATCAAGTTCATTTCCCATTCAATCCTAGTAATACTGAATCAATTATATTTCTTTTTTCCATCCATGTCTATCTCATGAGATATAAATTGTTACCAAATTCATTATAGGTAGATATTGTCCCCACCATCTCATATTAAAATCATTCATACATGTGCCACATGATCAAAAATAAAAATATTGTAACACATGAAATGAAATGGGTGTTAAAAACATGTAATAATTTAATAAGCTATGGAAAGAGATATTTTTCAAAATCATTTCATCATAAACATAACTCATGTAAAGAATATGGTTTTAAAATCATATAACCCATGAATGAAAAATGTGTTGCAAAAACATAATATCATAAAAACTCAAGTCATTCCAAGATTGAATTTAATATAAAAATTTAATAATTTCACCATAAAGGCATGTGTAAACCCAACATTTGTTCTCTTATATGGGAAATAATGTTTAAAGCACTTTTAAAATCAATTAATGAACAAAATACCGTTTCTTCATTGAAAAATTCTTTTTCAAACTTAAAATATTTTTGAAAACAATTTTATTTTATAATATCCTTGAAAAATTAAAATTGAATCATTGAAATTTTGAAAAAATAAAAAAAAAAATTCTGTCAAATTGGTATTCAATTCTATTTTAAAAAAATTAAAATATTTTTGAAAACATGGTTTTTGAATACAATAGGCATCCGACCGAAGAATGAGAGGGATGATTCTACATAAAAGCAATAACCTAATCAAAAAATAGTAGATAAAATGTACTAATACAACAAGATATCATGGAAAATATAGGATAAATAAATTCTTGAATATTTATGAGAGGTGGATCATATGATTTCATCAATAAATCACAACAATCTCCCAAATTGAGGAGATTATTTCAATAAACTATTACAATTTTCATACATTGAATCATACACTTCATGTAAGTAATTGAATATAAATTAAACATAAAACATCATTAAAATAAGTATATTCCTTATATAAAATGTATAATTTAAGTATATATTCCTATAAATAGATTTTATGTGCATAACCAAACATGTGTCTCGGTGAAAAAAATTGGGACAAAACATTATTACTGATTTGTTAAATTTTGAAACTAAAACCCATTAAAATAAGGATTATAAAATTGATATGTAATTACCCACAAATTTATTTATATGAATCATTGAACATGTCCATGAGAAATATATACACCCCAAAAAAATTAATGGGTAGGGAATAAAGCATGTATCTAAAAGAAATAAAAAATTGAGATTAAATCCTCTTACCTTTTTCCTTGACTGTCATAATTCTCTTTCTAGAAACCTGTATAATAAATATAAATATATTGTACATCATTTATAGAACAATATTATTATATATAATACCATATATGGTTTTATTATAAACTTATATTACCCTGTTTTTAACCATCCAATGTTAATGTTTCACTTAAGATAATATTGGATTTGTTTTTCACATGGGTGTTGATTTGTTATATCATTGGTCCTTATAATTATATCATGATTCCAAAATGTAAACCATCATATAAATATCATGTGTAAATATTTTATATTTATTATAAAAATATATATAATATAAACTTAAGAAGTGGAATACACCGTTCATGGAGACAGTATGTTTTACATATTCACGAACGTTGTTCCTGTTTTTATTATCGTATTAAAAGAATGAATGAATATTACCTATATATATTTTTATATAATATCATTAAAAATGAATTATATTGATATATATATATATATAATATAAGTTCACTAAATCCATCATTAGTATATTCTATGTATTGTGTGAATGTATCACGTTGCATTGAGGGGGCAGTAGTCCACACGACCTGAAATGGAATTATCATATGAACACCAAATAGAAATTATAATAGATATATGTTATAAAATGTATAAATAATATTAAGGGAATAATAAATATAATATATATCATATATAATCATATTTTCAATCAAAATTTCCACCATGAGAGGTTGCAAAGCGAATATAAACAATCATAGTTTAGTGCGGCGATAGTTCACCATGCAAATAAATAGTACATTCGATACAATTAAATTGAGGGGTATGTAATTGTAGTTTTATCCTTACAATAACAAAATAATAGTATAGTTATGATACTATTTTTGTTATAAAATAATGAAATAATGATAGTTCAGGGGTGGAGAAGGAAAATAAAATAATGTAGATTGAGAGAATGAGTTACCTATTAATTGGGTAACACCTTTTGGTTTGTGCCAAAAGGCTTCCATGGAAGACATTATTACATAGAGGAGGTTAAAGAAGTAATGGAGGGATGTTGAGAAGTATATTTGGTTTATAGTGACTTAACATAATAGGTTTGAGAGGTTTCATTAATAGGGATAGGTGGAGGCCTTTTATGATAAAAGGAGAGGACAAACTTGGCATTCATTAAAAAGGGTGGGTGTACCCACATTTTTTACCAAAATAAGTCATACCAATAAAACAAAATTCCACAATGGAAGGTTTATGTAAAATTAATTTCCATTAAATTCGTTTTGTACAGGTCTATAAGACTTTTTTGGTCTTAAATGTAAGTTTCAACCCTTAATAAGCTCAATTTTACCTTATTCAATTAAATAAATTTTAATCACTTTCACTAATATATTTAGTAAATATCATATTTAACCATTTTTAAATTATATTTTATGGTGATTATAAATATATAATCCATTTTTCCATTTTATAATCATAGGAGAGGACGATATTAATTTATAATTAATTATTCAGTTAGGTCAATAATAATGGGTTTTAATGTAAAAATGATCAAATATTTTCTATGCTTTTAGGTCAAATTTCAATGAGAAATTGGTTCCAATTAACTGAATTAGATTAATTGATAAAAATATAACATAATTGAACTTTTAAACCAAAATAAAATATAATTTATCATTATAAATAAATCACACTAGAAATATTTTTATACATAAAAACATGTTTTTTCATTATTAATAAAAAATGAATTTTCTCAGGAAAAATATTAACATTTCAGCCTAATATTATTTAGACATTAAAAATTTAAAATGATGTATATTTTTTCCAGTTATATTTCTAAATATTGTTGAAATTGATTTTCAAATTTTTCAAATAAGGACAATAAATTAATGTTAATCAAGAAAACAATATTTTGAAATGTAGAAGGATATTACATAAAATCCTATCATTCAAATTCAATATGTTTTATTTATATAAAAAAATTATAAAGAAATATTTTAAAAGTTGTTATTACTATTAATACTATTATGTTTAATAGATATGTTATAATTATCTTGATTAAATAATTATAAAATTACGATGATTATTCATTGAATCATCAATGTTGCCGGTAACATACACTAAGTTGATGTTTTCTGTATTGTACACCAATTTGGATCTGTATGACGTATACCAAATCATTTCCATGTGAATGGAATTTTTGATATATGACATTGAAATTCATAAATTATAACTTAGTTTAATCTAAAAGAGGTCCATAAATCATGTGGATTTACATTCAACCCCCACTCCCCACCCCAAAAAAAGAATTTCACCCTCCAAATACATCACTAAGGTAAAAAATGGGGATACTTCGGGTTCTTCATTTCCACATGTTAATATAGATCTTCCTATACTTGTTGATTTCAACAACAAAAACGTTGAACAATTTAGTGGTCTTGTTTTGTATAACTCTCTCAGAGTGATCAATAATTTCAATAGGTTGTTCCATGTAAGAAAAATCATAAAACATAAGTATAACCTCTGAGTTCAATAAATGTCAAGGTTCATGTATTTACTTCCTCAAAAGAGATACATGAAAAACATCATAGACATTAGAGATATTTTTAGGAAGTTCCAAGTAATAGGTTAATGTCTCGATACGTTTCGGAATCTCAATGTGATTGATATACCTAGGGATTGGAATAATTTCATCTTGAATCTCATTACATTCTTATAGGGAGATATTTATAGAAAATATTTTCACATAATAGAAATTCTAGGACACATCAGTGGTAATAAAAATAAATTTTCCACTAACATTGAACTTCATTGATATACTATTGAATGGTTTTATCCTTCTCGACTATTTATTTAGTGATCTCAAATCCCAATAGCTTTCTTTATCCAAACCCATACCATAACAATGGATTTCAATATTTCTTCCCATAGAGATCATCATAATGTGCCACCTAAATTCGTGAGTAAAGGATATTTTTATAAGACTCTCAACAAGAGGATGGTGTTGATCCCATCCTTATTTGAAATACAGAGATCATGATCTCTATATATCCTCTAGGATTTTAATTTTCCATTCAGACTAACCATCACTCTAAGGATTATTACCAGTGAATAAACTAAATTATATATCATGTTCTTACTAAAGTGTTTTCCAAAACATTGAGGTAATTCTCAGATCAAGATGTAATACAATAAAATGTGGTACTCCATGTATACTTAAAAATTCATTAATATATATCCTAGAAATTTGATATAGAGAGATGTCTTCTCTGATAGAGATGATATGTGTGGATTTATTAAAGATATCAACTGCAACACATATTTAATTGAACCCTTTATAAATATGGGTAGTTCAACAACAGAATACATTATAATTTTCACACATTTCCATTCTAGTATAGGTAATTGATAAAAAATACATATTGACTTTTTTTATTCATCATTCACATATTGGCATACAAAGCCTTGAGATATAAACTCATTGATAACTCTCTTCATTACATCCAAATAGAAGTATTAGTTCTTATCCACATACATCATTGTACTTCAACGATTAATATAGAATAAAGAACTGTGATCATCCTATAATATATCCTTTTTCAAATATATTATGGAAGGAATATATACATAGTTTCTTAACCTTTTTATTCAATTATTATGAAGTTTAAACTCTAGAACTATTGTGAAATTATTTTCCTTCTCTTCATCTACCTTATTTGACACCCAAATCTTCACTACGCTAGAGGGATGAACATTCATTGGAGATAGATAATATTTTTCTATTCCTTCAGGATTTCCATATCCATCATTTGTATATCAATAAATATTGGATCTTTTGTCATCATAATTATGGATAATATAGAATGACCTTTCTACCTCAAAGAATCATCCACCACGTTCACTTTACTTGGATGGTAATGTATTGAGAAGTTGTAATACTTTATCTACTATAACCATCCTCTATGGTGTATTTTTGACTCCATATATTTGAATATATATTTCATAATTTTATGATCAAAATTTATTTGAAACATTTATCCATAAATTAATATAATCGCATTATTCATGAAAAAACTACTTTTGTTATCTCCAAATCAAGTGATGAGTCATTTTTCTCATGAATCTTCGACCATCATGAGGCATAGACAATAACCATTGTATTATATATAATAACATATCACATACCCTTCTTAAATTCAACACTAATGATTATAAAACCATCACCACCATAGGGTAAGTTAAGAATAGCTTCACCAACTACCTTCTCATCAGTTACTTAAAATTGTCCTTAGATTCATCTATCCAGATAAACATGGCACCATTCGAAGTTAACTTTGTCAGAGGATAATATAGATTTGATAAATTCTATACAAACGACCGAGAATTTCCATCTAAAAAAATAAATCTAGGGATATCAGTCACCATGGATGGTATAGGACAACATTCAATTACTTTTTCCATTGATGGATCTACATTTATACCATCGCTGGAGATTATGTGACCAAAAAATAAATCCTTTTTCAGCCAAAATTTACACTATGTAAACTTTTCTTATAAATTTCACTTCTTTAGGGTATTTAGTACAATTCTCACATGATATTCACACACTTCCTTTATCTATTAATATATAAAATAGTATCTATAAATACTACAAAAAAATAATGAAGGAAATCCCTAAAGACTCTTTTACTAAAATTAATGAAGATATCATTTGAATTAACAAAACTAAAAGACATCACTATATATTTATTGTGATCATACATAGAATAGAATTATATCTTGGGAATATCCTACTTCTTGAACCATAATTGATGATATCTTGAATGAATGTGAATCATGGAATGGTATTGAGATCTTTATAGTTGATCAAAGAAGTCATCAATATGGGGAAGATGATACTTATTCTAGATCGTGATCTTGCTCAACTCTTGATAATCAATGAACCATCACATTGATCCATCATTAATTTTTCAAAATAAGAATATGTGAACCCGAAGGTGACACACATGGCCTAATGAATCAATAATCATGGTTTTCATGGATTTGATTCTTACATTACTATCACTCAATAACATCCATTCTATAAGGAGTCTTTGAAATTGAGAAGGAACCAGGTGTGAGTTCTATTTAGAACTGAACATCACATTTTGGTGGAAGTCACAGAAACTATTCATGAAAGACATCCTTCAAATACCAAACAATAGGCATCTCAAAGATATCGATTTTCTCCCGAACCATTTTAGATAAAAAACCATTTTTAATTGAAATCATGATCCATAAAGAGGATGTAATCTCCATAGGAATTTTTTTATTATCATCACATTGATGGATGATTATAGGAGGGTTTGAAATATCAAATTTACCTTCCATTCATTAAAAATTGTTGTGGGATTTTTTCATAGAGATACAATACATACCTAATATGGAATCAAATTTAACCAATGGAAGAATAAAAGGATTTTTATTAAGTAAAATCCCATAATCATCCACCAGATATGAATTAGAGACATGAAACGCAATAATCATAACATTAGCGGTTCAAACTAATAACTCCACATATAATTGTTTATGTCAAATTATAAGACTCTTTTAAAATTTGTTAGATATGAAATAGTTGGAATATTGTGAAAAAATATGACATTAGTATTTCTAGAGTGTATGGTAAGTTTACCTTTCATCACGTTTTTATTTCACCCCACATCAGAAATAGTAATTGGGTGAGATTTATACTTCTCCATTAGATTTGGTGGTTGTAGACGTCGATCATCACCAACATCCATTGTATTTTGGAAATGGTTAGCATAATTCACATTTTCCATACACTTGTAGCACTGAATCATGCGATGTTCATTCTATGAAGCTTTCTCTCCACTAGTATTTTGAGTTAACTTTGTCCCATATTTTCATCAATAAACTACATTGTTTCATTCCATTCTACACATAAAACACATATTAGATGCTTTAAGGGAATTTACACCATGCTTCTTCTAACACATAGAGAATAAATGAAATACCATCTTCTTTTCTTCATAGATTTTATATTTTCCTTAAAACTCTATCTTCCTATTTTTGTCAAAACCATGTTATTGATACATAACTCCAACCTCCATTTCAACCTTGATTGCACAACACACAATCTATTGGTTTCTAATAATGTATATTATAGACAACACCCTTAGAAGATGTGTCTTTATGCCACTAAAGATCCTACCAACTTTTATTTCAGATTGGATGATAATTTTCAAAGTGTACATCACAAGTCTTGTGAAATTAGCCTCGTAGGTACTGACAGATTCATCAGAACAATCATTTACCCTAGAAAAATCTTTCTCTATACTGTAATGAAGAATCATAATAATGTATTTATTAAAAAATAACATCTAGAGCTCGTCCCAATCCAGGGATTCAACCAAATCATCGTTCATCATATTCTTTAGTACATTTCACCACGGGTTTACTTCACATTCAAATGGATAAATAACTATACTGAATTTTTCACGCACTGAACTCTAATGAATACATAATCTATTTTATGTATTAATAATCCATTATTTAGCAACAAATCGATCAAAAACATCTCATTAGTATGGTGGATGTTTCCTCATAAAAAAACTAACAAAAATTTTATTCCCTTCGTTTAACATTTGGAATTCCACTGTGAAGGCATGTCTTGAGAAAGCAATAAGGGCATAGAAACTTGTTTATCATTAAATATCCCATTGAATGGTTTCTCAGGAAGGAAATCATTTCATATTCCATAAAAATCATAGTTAACATAGTTACTTTGGGTTCTAGACATTTATTAAAACCAAAATCATAGAGTAGGAAATAGTTATCATATTGGGGAACCGCATAATTATAAAAATTCTACTTATATGATGTCTAAATTATGAAACCTTCTTTAATCTTTGACACCATTGGTTTATACATGGATATTCATAGAAAAAATCTATTTAAATCCATTATTATTATTTTTGATGAGTTTTTGAATTTCTAAAGCATATACCCTTGGAGTGTCAAACCATGTATACATCAAGGCCCATTGTTGTGTACATGATTACCTCGAGTCGGACACGAAATATCTTGTTTTAGTTTTTACCCTTAGGAAAATATTTTCTAAATCCACATCAACATTTAGTATTTAAATAGGGATATATTTCATGGAAACCATTCACTCTATCCATCATCCAAATTCTAGAACATTTTCTTACACTATTCTTTATCCATATACTTAGACTTATACATGTACTTATGGTTCCCACTATAGTTTTATCAAAAAAAGATTCAAAAAGATAAATAAACACTTCCCTTGATACAAAACATAATGAACCACTTTTTTCAAACATTAACATTTCATAAAATTTGTGTAATACATACACCATAATACATGTAGATACCCAAAGACCATACTAGTCTAGTTACATTGGAAACAGTGTAAAAACCCTGATACATAACTGAGCTACATCATCTCCCTCTAGGTTCTTATTGATATGAAACCAACACAGAAACATAAAAAATAATACATGTATTATTATCCTAGGGGAAGGAAACATAAAAAGTGTTGAGCTCAATTTCTATGTGAAGGTAATCAAGGGAGACATGTAAGAAAAATAATGAGCATAAGGGTATGAGATCAAGATCATTACAAAATAATATAATATCCTACATATCAAAGATAATTTAAAACAATTATAGCATAAATCATGGAAGTTCATTAGAAATTAATCATAATGAAGTAAATAAAAAAAGATATGAAAGTATAATATATGAATAAAACAATGAATGGGGGCAGACACATAAGAATATATAATTATTTGTATTGTAGCATAAGCTTTGATGATCAGAACATATTAATGGAAAAATTACTCTATTGAGTTTTGTTTATCACCCTCTTCTTTCCCTATATTAATGAAATTACTTCTCCTATCATTCCATCCATGTATTAATGAACCATGTTCATTTATTTTTTAAGCCCTGTAATATTGAACCACGAAAATTTATCATTCTATCGATGTATATCTCATGAGATATAAATCATTACACAAATCATTTGCGGGAGATATAGTTTTCACCCATATCATGGTAAAATCATAATAACATTTTCTAGTTGATCGTAAATAACCATAAAATAACCTATGAAATGTAATCAGTATTATCAAAATGTAATCGTGCCCAAACATACAAAAATAGAAAGGGTTTAAAATCATTTCCTCATAAACATATCCTATGAAATGTAGTGGGTTTAAAAATAATATAATCCCATGAATGAGAAAAGAGTTTCACAAATATCACTGAATAGAAACATAATCCATTAAAGGAATTAATATTAGTTTTAAAATTTGATAATTTACTAATAAGGAATGAGTAAAACCAATAGTTGTTATCTTATATGGTAAATAATGTTTATATATTTTTTAAAATCATTTCTTGAGGAAAATATCATTTCTACCTTAAAAAATGGTTTTTGAAACATGAAACATTTTTTAATGAAATTTTCTCTAAAAATAGAATTTTAATATTATAAGGTAAAATTTAAAAACTATTATATGGTTATAAAACACTTTTTCATTGAAAATGTGATTTAATGGTTCTTTGAAAAAAAATTGAATCCATTTCAGTAAACATTGTTTTTTATTACAGTCGATTAATCACTGAAGATAAAGACAATAATATTTTACATATAAACATTACCCTTTATACCAAATAATGTAAAAATGGTTCTACATCATGGGAAAATCTTTAACAAATAGAGCAGAAAAAATCATGAATATTCTTGAGAGATGCGTCATACTATTTCATCAATTAAGCATAACAATATCGAAAACGGATGAGATAGTATCAATAATATATTACTGCATGGTTACATGGGATCATACATTCATGTAAGAAAAGAAAAATTCATGAAGCATAAAATATCATTAAAATGATTATATTCATTATATAACATGTTAAATTGAATTATATACACCTAAAAATGGGGTTTTGGTTCATAAAAAAACATCTGTCTCAAATAAGGAAAATTGAGGCAAAACTATTTTATCAATTTGTTAACATTTGAAACATAAATACAATGAAAAAAGATCACAAATGGAATAAGTAAATGAATGTAAATTTAATTATCGAAATCATTAAATATATTCGGGGGAAATATACACACCTCAAAAAAAATTACTGTTGAATAAATCATGTATCTCACTGGAAAAAAGTGAGATAAAATCCCCTTACCATATCTCTTCACTCTCATCGTACTCATTAAAGCCACTTGTATAACAAAAATAAATTTGTTAAAATATTTTAATGAAAAATATTGTTATATTTCATACCATATATGTTATTATTACAACCTTATATTGTCTGTTATTCATCCATCTGATGTTAGGGTTTCTCTTTAGATAATATTCTCTTAGTTCTATGTATGTGTCTTAATTTGTTATATCATTGGTCATAATATATATATGATGATTCCAAAACTTAAAAATGATATAAATATACAATATGTCTATTATATGTTTATTATAACAATATATATTATATATAAGTAAGAAATTCAATACACAATTCATGGATATGGTAATTCATTCATAAACATGAACACTATATCTGTTTTCATTGACATATTGAATGAAAGAAGGAAAATGAAAAATATGTATAAATGTATATAATATCCTTAAATTATCATTATAATGTTATATATATCATATTAGATCACCCAAACCATCCATAAAAATCCTATGTGGTGTATGAATGAACCACATTACTTTGAGGGGCCTGTAGCCCTAACATCCACAAACGAAATTATCATATCAACACCAAATGGAAAGTGAAAATATATTTGTTTTAAATAGAATAATGAAGAATAATGAAATAAAAAATATAATATATACCAATTAAAAATATATTTTCCATAATAATTTCCTCCATTATAGGTGGTAAAAGAAAAATGAACAATCATCATTTAGTGTGGCGATAGTTTGCTGTCGACGTAAATAGTATGTTCATTACCCATTTGATGTCAGTGTGTGTATGTGGAGGATGAAAATTACAATAATAATATACTTTTATTTTGAAGATATTTTTTTTATACAATCATGAAATAAATATATTGGAGGGTGGAGAAGTAAAATTAAATGAAGGAACTTGAGAATGGTGTTACCTCTAAATTGAGTAACTCATTTTGGTTTGCAGAAAAAGGGTTCCTTGGAAGCCTTCCTTCCCAATGGTTCGATTCAAGGATTAAGGGGTCAATTATTGGAAGTATAATGGGAAGATGTTTTATAATCCTAATAGGACTGAGTGGAGTGATGAAGATAGAAATGTTGTGGCCTTTTATATAGAATATAAATGACACACTTGGAATTTGTTTTGAATCTTGTCAGGTGAACAAACATTTTTATGGAACATAAGTCATACCAAACCAATTGATGTAATTAATATTGAATATAAGGTTTAGTCTTCAATTAAGCTTAATTTTACCTTAATTGATGTAATTAATTTTAATCAATTTCATTTATATTTTTGTTCATAAACTAATATGGTCTCAATGGAAATTATAAATTATGATGATTCAAAATATATAATCCAATTTTCAAAATTCTAATCACATATGTGTAAAAATGTTATTTAAAATTAAACATGCAGTCAATTTGCAATGCAGTTTTTTAAAGTTAAAATGATCAACATTTTTCTATGTTTTTATATCCAATTTCAATGAAAAATTGATTACATAAAATTAATTTGGATTAAATTATAATATTATAATTGATGTAAAATTTTATACAAAATTAAAAAAATATAACCTTATTAAAAAATTATATGAAAAGGTATTATTGAATTAAAATTCATTATTATTTTCACTATTCAACCAAAAATGATGTTTCTCAAAAAACCCCCAAGTTTTACCACTAAAATTATTGCAACATTGTAAATTCCAAATTGATGTTTAGTTAATAAAATTAAATTTATAAATATTTCCAAAATTAATTTATTAATTTTCCAAATAAGAATATTAAAAGCAGTTTAGGCGAGAAAAGAGTATTCTTAAACATAAAAGTAGTTTACCAAAAATAACATCATTCACTATAAACATGATACAGGCGGAGTACGGTCGGGTTGGTTTTGCCCTAAAAACCAACCGGGCCCCTGGGACGAAAATGCCAATAACTCTCAGACCGGGCGTCCGATTGACGCGCCGTCTGTCGCGTTGAGATCCTGTTGTCGATACGGAACTTTGGATACATCAACTTCGGACTACGTGTCAGTTGATGTATCAACCCCTCGGCTCGTGGAGCGGACCCTCCTAAACGAGCTCGCTACGTGCGGGAACCCTAGCGCTGGCTGTGACCTCGACGACAGAGCAGAGATCCTCCGTGGACTGCGACGACGGCAGAGCAGAGATCCTCCGTGGACTGCGACGACGGCAGAGCAGAGATCCTCCGTGGACTGCGACGACGGCAGAGCAGAGATCCTCCGTGGACTGCGACGACGGCAGAGCAGAGATCCTTCGTGGACTGCGGCGACGACTGTGCAGAGATCCTCAGTGGACTGCGTCGACTACTGCACTCAGCGATCCTACGCGGATCAGTGCCCGATCCTGTGTGGGTCCTACTACCGGTTCTGTGTGATCCACTGCCTACCGGTTCTGTGTGAGCCACTGCCTACAGGTTCTGTGTGAGCCCGATCCTGTGTGGGTCTTCTGCGGGGGTTAGTACCTATCGATCCTTCGTGGGTCCGACGACTTAGACGGATCAGTGATCGTCTTTGACGTCATCTGAAAAAGTATACCTGGTTGAGCTGAATCTTATGTTACTCTCCTTTGTGGATTGTGTTGAACTATCCTTTGTGGATTTACTGTTTACTCTCCTTGTGGATTTGAGTCTTGCTTTCCTTTGTGGATTGAGTTGTTCTTGAGCTCGTGAGCAGAGCTAGAATTGGGGACTTAGGTATATGTATGGGCATATACCTAAGTCGAGTCAGATGTTACTTCGTGATTGCATCTTTCTTTTGTGCTATATCCTTTGTGGATTTCGGGAGACCTTCGGGGGTCTCGGGGTCCTTACTGAGTAGTTGTACTCACCCCTGCACGGGCTATGCCCGCACTTCGTGGTGTTGGTTGCAGACGACGGACAGCGCTGATCGCGGTTGGGGCGTGGAGCAGGACGGTACCTGGAGGTGGACCACTGGGCGGGACGTGCTCAGAGCGGACGTGGGGCCCGAGGAGCTTGGAGGCTATCTGTACCCACCCTTCAGGTGGGATTGCCAGTGGACGACACGAGGCCGCCGTCTTTTCTTCAGTTGCTGTACTTTACTTTTCAGTTGTACTTTACAGTTGGGCTTGTATTTCCGGCCCCTTTACTTTTCTGCACTTTACTTTCCGCTTGCTGACTCTGTGTGGTTGTTACTTATAAAGGCAATGCCTTCCCTGTTTACTGGGATTTTACGCCTTGGTGCTAGTCGCCAGCCCCTGGCCTATGGAAGGCGGGTTTGGGGTAGTCACGGCACGGGCCCCGAGGACGGGTCGTGACAATTATAATTCATATGGGATTTATGGAGAAAAATCAAATCCATCTCTATGGTGAAATCAAAATCAATAAAATTAAGAATGACATTATTTTCAAGAAACAGATTCCTATAAACATCAACTATAGTAGAATCACATACTAGAGATACAATCATCGTACCATTGAGGATTTTCACTGATAATTAAATATATAATTTTATTTTTGGAAACTTCACACCAAATAAAATTAATTGGATATGAATGGGTGGATAGACTAGTAATAAAATACGACATTACTAATACTTTAGTTGATGGTAAGTGTACCATTCATCATGTAGTTATTGAACCCCTTATCATAAATAGATATTGTATGAGATTTATCTATGTGCTTCATATTATTTGGATATTGGCATCGATCATCATGACCATCACTTGTGTTTGGGAAGTTGTTATCATAATGTTCATTCACTTTATACTTCTAGTACTAAATTTCAAGAGGTTCATTCTGCGTATCATTTACTCCATTAGTAATTTGAGATAAATTATTCCAATCATTTAGAAAATCAACTATCTAGTGGCCTTATTTTATACAAAAAGAAACACTTGTTAGAATGCTTAATGAAATTTCCTTCATTATTCTTTCCAAAAATTTAGAATAATGGAATTATCATATTCTTTTCTTCATGGCTTTTATATTTTACATTAAGCATTGTCTTCCTCTTCTTGTCAAAACCATGAGATTGGTATGTAACTCTATCTACCATATCAACCTTGATATCATAATAGAAAGTTTCTTGATATATACTATATTATATTATGGATAACTCAATTATCAGACTTGGATTTAATCCATTGAAGAACCTATCATCTTTACATTTAGGTTTGATGAATAATTCCAAAAGACTACCTCTCATGTTTTGTGAAATTATCCTCATATGTACCAAAAGATTTATCATCACTTTAATTTAACTCAAGTAACTATTACTCTATCTTGTTACAATGAATCACGAAAAGTAATTATTAAAAAATAAGTTCATGGACTCATTCTAATCCATGGATTCAAACTCATCTTTCGTCCGTCTATTCTTTATTAGAGTTTAACATTGATCGGATTCACCTACTAATCGATAAGTAACCAGAAATATGTTCTAATTCTTTGAATACTAAAGGATGGAGAATATGATTATATATGTACAAATAAATTTTTCAACTTTAGGTTTATCAAACGAACCTATGAATGAAGGTGGATGTTTACACCTAAAATACTTAAAATAATATCATTCCCTCCTTTTCTCATTATGATGTCCTCCATGACATAAATATTGAGAGAGAAATGTGAGTATGTAAATGTAGTTTTTCTATCTAGCTCCAATTTTATTTGGATTCATAGGAGTAAAATCATAGAACTGTTTATTATAATTATCATTAATGGGGTTATTTCAGGATCTATCCATTTTCTAAAACCAAATTCATAGCGTATGAAATAATTATTTTAATGAGGAACCACATAATCATGAAAAATAACTTATAAGATCTCAGAATTATTAAACCATACATAATATATGACACATTAGATTCATTATAGGTTATTGATATCCCACTTATATTTAATTTTTTCTTGATTTTTTATTAAAATTTTGTGAATTTACAGTGCATATCCCCTAGGAGTGTCAAACAAGGTGTGTAGTGAGGCCCATTTTCATATACTGGATTACACCATGCTAGGCCAAAAAAATCATGCCCAAGTTTTTACCCCTAAATTCTTTTTTATATGATCCCCATAGCCATGTAGTATTTAAAATGGTATGTATTTAGTGGAAGACACTAACTCTCTCCTTCCCCAAAATTATAGGATACAATTTTATAATTTCATTATCCTTCTATTTATCCTTATACATGTCCACAGGTATCTCCCAAATTTTTTCTTATTCTATATTTAAATGTTAATATGAACATTTTGCATTATACAATATTAACGACCCTCTCTTTTCAAAAATTAACATTATATAACATTTTCATAATACATAAAACATTATACAAATAGATTCCCAATACCATAGTATTCTAGTGCCATTGGAAATAGGGAATCATAATCATTGATATATATATGTGAGATACACTATATCTAACTAGGTTTTTGATGACAAGAACCCATATTATACAAAAAAGTAATTATACATATATACATCACATGGGGGAAGGAAACATAAAAATGTGTGACCTCAAATGCTAAATAAGGGAATAAAAATTAGATATGTAAGCCTAATAAGGAGAATAATGTTATGATAGAATGTTCATGATAATAAAATATCATACCATGAAAATCAAAGACCATATACACATGTCATGGAAAAATGCTTTGCATCTCATAAGACATGAATCATAATGATATAAAATCATAAGAGGTGAATATATTAACAAGAATGGGGCATGGAATTGTGGTAGAAATATATGAACATGTAATGATTTCCATAGTATTCAATGAAATGATGTGGAGACCAAATTAGTGGAAATATTATTTACCAGAACTGGGTGCACACCCCATTGTAGTCCTGTTTTACAGAACTAATTTCACCACTCTTTTCAGACATATTACAACATCAAGTTCATTTCCCATTCAATCCTAGTAATACTGAATCAATTATATTTCTTTTTTCCATCCATGTCTATCTCATGAGATATAAATTGTTACCAAATTCATTATAGGTAGATATTGTCCCCACCATCTCATATTAAAATCATTCATACATGTGCCACATGATCAAAAATAAAAATATTGTAACACATGAAATGAAATGGGTGTTAAAAACATGTAATAATTTAATAAGCTATGGAAAGAGATATTTTTCAAAATCATTTCATCATAAACATAACTCATGTAAAGAATATGGTTTTAAAATCATATAACCCATGAATGAAAAATGTGTTGCAAAAACATAATATCATAAAAACTCAAGTCATTCCAAGATTGAATTTAATATAAAAATTTAATAATTTCACCATAAAGGCATGTGTAAACCCAAAATTTGTTCTCTTATATGGGAAATAATGTTTAAAGCACTTTTAAAATCAATTAATGAACAAAATACCGTTTCTTCATTGAAAAATTCTTTTTCAAACTTAAAATATTTTTGAAAACAATTTTATTTTATAATATCCTTGAAAAATTAAAATTGAATCATTGAAATTTTGAAAAAAAAAAAAAAAAAAATTCTGTCAAATTGGTATTCAATTCTATTTTAAAAAAATTAAAATATTTTTGAAAACATGGTTTTTGAATACAATAGGAATCCGACCGAAGAATGAGAGGGATGATTCTACATAAAAGCAATAACCTAATCAAAAAATAGTAGATAAAATGTACTAATACAACAAGATATCATGGAAAATATAGGATAAATAAATTCTTGAATATTTATGAGAGGTGGATCATATGATTTCATCAATAAATCACAACAATCTCCCAAATTGAGGAGATTATTTCAATAAACTATTACAATTTTCATACATTGAATCATACACTTCATGTAAGTAATTGAATATAAATTAAACATAAAACATCATTAAAATAAGTATATTCCTTATATAAAATGTATAATTTAAGTATATATTCCTATAAATAGATTTTATGTGCATAACCAAACATGTGTCTCGGTGAAAAAAATTGGGACAAAACATTATTACTGATTTGTTAAATTTTGAAACTAAAACCCATTAAAATAAGGATTATAAAATTGATATGTAATTACCCACAAATTTATTTATATGAATCATTGAACATGTCCATGAGAAATATATACACCCCAAAAAAATTAATGGGTAGGGAATAAAGCATGTATCTAAAAGAAATAAAAAATTGAGATTAAATCCTCTTACCTTTTTCCTTGACTGTCATAATTCTCTTTCTAGAAACCTGTATAATAAATATAAATATATTGTACATCATTTATAGAACAATATTATTATATATAATACCATATATGGTTTTATTATAAACTTATATTACCCTGTTTTTAACCATCCAATGTTAATGTTTCACTTAAGATAATATTGGATTTGTTTTTCACATGGGTGTTGATTTGTTATATCATTGGTCCTTATAATTATATCATGATTCCAAAATGTAAACCATCATATAAATATCATGTGTAAATATTTTATATTTATTATAAAAATATATATAATATAAACTTAAGAAGTGGAATACACCGTTCATGGAGACAATATGTTTTACATATTCACGAACGTTGTTCCTGTTTTTATTATCGTATTAAAAGAATGAATGAATATTACCTATATATATTTTTATATAATATCATTAAAAATGAATTATATTGATATATATATATATATAATATAAGTTCACTAAATCCATCATTAGTATATTCTATGTATTGTGTGAATGTATCACGTTGCATTGAGGGGGCAGTAGTCCACACGACCTGAAATGGAATTATCATATGAACACCAAATAGAAATTATAATAGATATATGTTATAAAATGTATAAATAATATTAAGGGAATAATAAATATAATATATATCATATATAATCATATTTTCAATCAAAATTTCCACCATGAGAGGTTGCAAAGCGAATATAAACAATCATAGTTTAGTGCGGCGATAGTTCACCATGCAAATAAATAGTACATTCGATACAATTAAATTGAGGGGTATGTAATTGTAGTTTTATCCTTACAATAACAAAATAATAGTATAGTTATGATACTATTTTTGTTATAAAATAATTAAATAATGATAGTTCAGGGGTGGAGAAGGAAAATAAAATAATGTAGATTGAGAGAATGAGTTACCTATTAATTGGGTAACACCTTTTGGTTTGTGCCAAAAGGCTTCCATGGAAGACATTATTACATAGAGGAGGTTAAAGAAGTAATGGAGGGATGTTGAGAAGTATATTTGGTTTATAGTGACTTAACATAATAGGTTTGAGAGGTTTCATTAATAGGGATAGGTGGAGGCCTTTTATGATAAAAGGAGAGGACAAACTTGGCATTCATTAAAAAGGGTGGGTGTACCCACATTTTTTACCAAAATAAGTCATACCAATAAAACAAAATTCCACAATGGAAGGTTTATGTAAAATTAATTTCCATTAAATTCGTTTTGTACAGGTCTATAAGACTTTTTTGGTCTTAAATGTAAGTTTCAACCCTTAATAAGCTCAATTTTACCTTATTCAATTAAATAAATTTTAATCACTTTCACTAATATATTTAGTAAATATCATATTTAACCATTTTTAAATTATATTTTATGGTGATTATAAATATATAATCCATTTTTCCATTTTATAATCATAGGAGAGGACGATATTAATTTATAATTAATTATTCAGTTAGGTCAATAATAATGGGTTTTAATGTAAAAATGATCAAATATTTTCTATGCTTTTAGGTCAAATTTCAATGAGAAATTGGTTCCAATTAACTGAATTAGATTAATTGATAAAAATATAACATAATTGAACTTTTAAACCAAAATAAAATATAATTTATCATTATAAATAAATCACACTTGAAATATTTTTATACATAAAAACATGTTTTTTCATTATTAATAAAAAATGAATTTTCTCAGGAAAAATATTAACATTTCAGCCTAATATTATTTAGACATTAAAAATTTAAAATGATGTATATTTTTTCCATTTATATTTCTAAATATTGTTGAAATTGATTTTCAAATTTTTCAAATAAGGACAATAAATTAATGTTAATCAAGAAAACAATATTTTGAAATGTAGAAGGATATTACATAAAATCCTATCATTCAAATTCAATATGTTTTATTTATATAAAATAATTATAAAGAAATATTTTAAAAGTTGTTATTACTATTAATACTATTATGTTTAATAGATATGTTATAATTATCTTGATTAAATAATTATAAAATTACGATGATTATTCATTGAATCATCAATGTTGCCGGTAACATACACTAAGTTGATGTTTTCTGTATTGTACACCAATTTGGATCTGTATGACGTATACCAAATCATTTCCATGTGAATGGAATTTTTGATATATGACATTTAAATTCATAAATTATAACTTAGTTTAATCTAAAAGAGGTCCATAAATCATGTGGATTTACATTCAACCCCCACTCCCCACCCCAAAAAAAGAATTTCACCCTCCAAATACATCACTAAGGTAAAAAATGGGGATACTTCGGGTTCTTCATTTCCACATGTTAATATAGATCTTCCTATACTTGTTGATTTCAACAACAAAAACGTTGAACAATTTAGTGGTCTTGTTTTGTATAACTCTCTCAGAGTGATCAATAATTTCAATAGGTTGTTCCATGTAAGAAAAATCATAAAACATAAGTATAACCTCTGAGTTCAATAAATGTCAAGGTTCATGTATTTACTTCCTCAAAAGAGATACATGAAAAACATCATAGACATTAGAGATATTTTTAGGAAGTTCCAAGTAATAGGTTAATGTCTCGATACGTTTCGGAATCTCAATGTGATTGATATACCTAGGGATTGGAATAATTTCATCTTGAATCTCATTACATTCTTATAGGGAGATATTTATAGAAAATATTTTCACATAATAGAAATTCTAGGACACATCAGTGGTAATAAAAATAAATTTTCCACTAACATTGAACTTCATTGATATACTATTGAATGGTTTTATCCTTCTCGACTATTTATTTAGTGATCTCAAATCCCAATAGCTTTCTTTATCCAAACCCATACCATAACAATGGATTTCAATATTTCTTCCCATAGAGATCATCATAATGTGCCACCTAAATTCGTGAGTAAAGGATATTTTTATAAGACTCTCAACAAGAGGATGGTGTTGATCCCATCCTTATTTGAAATATAGAGATCATGATCTCTATATATCCTCTAGGATTTGAATTTTCCATTCAGACTAACCATCACTCTAAGGATTATTACCAGTGAATAAACTAAATTATATATCATGTTCTTACTAAAGTGTTTTCCAAAACATTGAGGTAATTCTCAGATCAAGATGTAATACAATAAAATGTGGTACTCCATGTATACTTAAAAATTCATTAATATATATCCTAGAAATTTGATATAGAGAGATGTCTTCTCTGATAGAGATGATATGTGTGGATTTATTAAAGATATCAACTGCAACACATATTTAATTGAACCCTTTATAAATATGGGTAGTTCAACAACAGAATACATTATAATTTTCACACATTTCCATTCTAGTATAGGTAATTGATAAAAAATACATATTGACTTTTTTTATTCATCATTCACATATTGGCATACAAAGCCTTGAGATATAAACTCATTGATATCTCTCTTCATTACATCCAAATAGAAGTATTAGTTCTTATCCACATACATCATTGTACTTCAACGATTAATATAGAATAAAGAACTGTGATCATCCTATAATATATCCTTTTTCAAATATATTATGGAAGGAATATATACATAGTTTCTTAACCTTTTTATTCAATTATTATGAAGTTTAAACTCTAGAACTATTGTGAAATTATTTTCCTTCTCTTCATCTACCTTATTTGACACCCAAATCTTCACTACGCTAGAGGGATGAACATTCATTGGAGATAGATAATATTTTTCTATTCCTTCAGGATTTCCATATCCATCATTTGTATATCAATAAATATTGGATCTTTTGTCATCATAATTATGGATAATATAGAATGACCTTTCTACCTCAAAGAATCATCCACCACGTTCACTTTACTTGGATGGTAATGTATTGAGAAGTTGTAATACTTTATCTACTATAACCATCCTCTATGGTGTATTTTTGACTCCATATATTTGAATATATATTTCATAATTTTATGATCAAAATTTATTTGAAACATTTATCCATAAATTAATATAATCGCATTATTCATGAAAAAACTACTTTTGTTATCTCCAAATCAAGTGATGAGTCATTTTTCTCATGAATCTTCGACCATCATGAGGCATAGACAATAACCATTGTATTATATATAATAACATATCACATACCCTTCTTAAATTCAACACTAATGATTATAAAACCATCACCACCATAGGGTAAGTTAAGAATAGCTTCACCAACTACCTTCTCATCAGTTACTTAAAATTGTCCTTAGATTCATCTATCCAGATAAACATGGCACCATTCGAAGTTAACTTTGTCAGAGGATAATATAGATTTGATAAATTCTATACAAACGACCGAGAATTTCCATCTAAAAAAATAAATCTAGGGATATCAGTCACCATGGATGGTATAGGACAACATTCAATTACTTTTTCCATTGATGGATCTACATTTATACCATCGCTGGAGATTATGTGACCAAAAAATAAATCCTTTTTCAGCCAAAATTTACACTATGTAAACTTTTCTTATAAATTTCACTTCTTTAGGGTATTTAGTACAATTCTCACATGATATTCACACACTTCCTTTATCTATTAATATATAAAATAGTATCTATAAATACTACAAAAAAATAATGAAGGAAATCCCTAAAGACTCTTTTACTAAAATTAATGAAGATATCATTTGAATTAACAAAACTAAAAGACATCACTATATATTTATTGTGATCATACTTAGAATAGAATTATATCTTGGGAATATCCTACTTCTTGAACCATAATTGATGATATCTTGAATGAATGTGAATCATGGAATGGTATTGAGATCTTTATAGTTGATCAAAGAAGTCATCAATATGGGGAAGATGATACTTATTCTAGATCGTGATCTTGCTCAACTCTTGATAATCAATGAACCATCACATTGATCCATCATTAATTTTTCAAAATAAGAATATGTGAACCCGAAGGTGACACACATGGCCTAATGAATCAATAATCATGGTTTTCATGGATTTGATTCTTACATTACTATCACTCAATAACATCCATTCTATAAGGAGTCTTTGAAATTGAGAAGGAACCAGGTGTGAGTTCTATTTAGAACTGAACATCACATTTTGGTGGAAGTCACAGAAACTATTCATGAAAGACATCCTTCAAATACCAAACAATAGGCATCTCAAAGATATCGATTTTCTCCCGAACCATTTTAGATAAAAAACCCTTTTTAATTGAAATCATGATCCATAAAGAGGATGTAATCTCCATAGGAATTTTTTTATTATCATCACATTGATGGATGATTATAGGAGGGTTTGAAATATCAAATTTACCTTCCATTCATTAAAAATTGTTGTGGGATTTTTTCATAGAGATACAATACATACCTAATATGGAATCAAATTTAACCAATGGAAGAATAAAAGGATTTTTATTAAGTAAAATCCCATAATCATCCACCAGATATGAATTATAGACATGAAACGCAATAATCATAACATTAGCGGTTCAAACTAATAACTCCACATATAATTGTTTATGTCAAATTATAAGACTCTTTTAAAATTTGTTAGATATGAAATAGTTGGAATATTGTGAAAAAATATGACATTAGTATTTCTAGAGTGTATGGTAAGTTTACCTTTCATCACGTTTTTATTTCACCCCACATCAGAAATAGTAATTGGGTGAGATTTATACTTCTCCATTAGATTTGGTGGTTGTAGACGTCGATCATCACCAACATCCATTGTATTTTGGAAATGGTTAGCATAATTCACATTTTCCATACACTTGTAGCACTGAATCATGCGATGTTCATTCTATGAAGCTTTCTCTCCACTAGTATTTTGAGTTAACTTTGTCCCATATTTTCATCAATAAACTACATTGTTTCATTCCATTCTACACATAAAACACATATTAGATGCTTTAAGGGAATTTACACCATGCTTCTTCTAACACATAGAGAATAAATGAAATACCATCTTCTTTTCTTCATAGATTTTATATTTTCCTTAAAACTCTATCTTCCTATTTTTGTCAAAACCATGTTATTGATACATAACTCCAACCTCCATTTCAACCTTGATTGCACAACACACAATCTATTGGTTTCTAATAATGTATATTATAGACAACACCCTTAGAAGATGTGTCTTTATGCCACTAAAGATCCTACCAACTTTTATTTCAGATTGGATGATAATTTTCAAAGTGTACATCACAAGTCTTGTGAAATTAGCCTCGTAGGTACTGACAGATTCATCAGAACAATCATTTACCCTAGAAAAATCTTTCTCTATACTGTAATGAAGAATCATAATAATGTATTTATTAAAAAATAACATCTAGAGCTCGTCCCAATCCAGGGATTCAACCAAATCATCGTTCATCATATTCTTTAGTACATTTCACCACGGGTTTACTTCACATTCAAATGGATAAATAACTATACTGAATTTTTCACGCACTGAACTCTAATGAATACATAATCTATTTTATGTATTAATAATCCATTATTTAGCAACAAATCGATCAAAAACATCTCATTAGTATGGTGGATGTTTCCTCATAAAAAAACTAACAAAAATTTTATTCCCTTCGTTTAACATTTGGAATTCCACTGTGAAGGCATGTCTTGAGAAAGCAATAAGGGCATAGAAACTTGTTTATCATTAAATATCCCATTGAATGGTTTCTCAGGAAGGAAATCATTTCATATTCCATAAAAATCATAGTTAACATAGTTACTTTGGGTTCTAGACATTTATTAAAACCAAAATCATAGAGTAGGAAATAGTTATCATATTGGGGAACCGCATAATTATAAAAATTCTACTTATATGATGTCTAAATTATGAAACCTTCTTTAATCTTTGACACGATTGGTTTATACATGGATATTCATAGAAAAAATCTATTTAAATCCATTATTATTATTTTTGATGAGTTTTTGAATTTCTAAAGCATATACCCTTGGAGTGTCAAACCATGTATACATCAAGGCCCATTGTTGTGTACATGATTACCTCGAGTCGGACACGAAATATCTTGTTTTAGTTTTTACCCTTAGGAAAATATTTTCTAAATCCACATCAACATTTAGTATTTAAATAGGGATATATTTCATGGAAACCATTCACTCTATCCATCATCCAAATTCTAGAACATTTTCTTATACTATTCTTTATCCATATACTTAGACTTATACATGTACTTATGGTTCCCACTATAGTTTTCTCAAAAAAAGATTCAAAAAGATAAATAAACACTTCCCTTGATACAAAACATAATGAACCACTTTTTTCAAACATTAACATTTCATAAAATTTGTGTAATACATACACCATAATACATGTAGATACCCAAAGACCATACTAGTCTAGTTACATTGGAAACAGTGTAAAAACCCTGATACATAACTGAGCTACATCATCTCCCTCTAGGTTCTTATTGATATGAAACCAACACAGAAACATAAAAAATAATACATGTATTATTATCCTAGGGGAAGGAAACATAAAAAGTGTTGAGCTCAATTTCTATGTGAAGGTAATCAAGGGAGACATGTAAGAAAAATAATGAGCATAAGGGTATGAGATCAAGATCATTACAAAATAATATAATATCCTACATATCAAAGATAATTTAAAACAATTATAGCATAAATCATGGAAGTTCATTAGAAATTAATCATAATGAAGTAAATAAAAAAAGATATGAAAGTATAATATATGAATAAAACAATGAATGGGGGCAGACACATAAGAATATATAATTATTTGTATTGTAGCATAAGCTTTGATGATCAGAACATATTAATGGAAAAATTACACTATTGAGTTTTGTTTATCACCCTCTTCTTTCCCTATATTAATGAAATTACTTCTCCTATCATTCCATCCATGTATTAATGAACCATGTTCATTTATTTTTTAAGCCCTGTAATATTGAACCACGAAAATTTATCATTCTATCGATGTATATCTCATGAGATATAAATCATTACACAAATCATTTGCGGGAGATATAGTTTTCACCCATATCATGGTAAAATCATAATAACATTTTCTAGTTGATCGTAAATAACCATAAAATAACCTATGAAATGTAATCAGTATTATCAAAATGTAATCGTACCCAAACATACAAAAATAGAAAGGGTTTAAAATCATTTCCTCATAAACATATCCTATGAAATGTAGTGGGTTTAAAAATAATATAATCCCATGAATGAGAAAAGAGTTTCACAAATATCACTGAATAGAAACATAATCCATTAAAGGAATTAATATTAGTTTTAAAATTTGATAATTTACTAATAAGGCATGAGTAAAACCAATAGTTGTTATCTTATATGGTAAATAATGTTTATATATTTTTTAAAATCATTTCTTGAGGAAAATATCATTTCTACCTTAAAAAATGGTTTTTGAAACATGAAACATTTTTTAATGAAATTTTCTCTAAAAATAGAATTTTAATATTATAAGGTAAAATTTAAAAACTATTATATGGTTATAAAACACTTTTTCATTGAAAATGTGATTTAATGGTTCTTTGATAAAAAATTGAATCCATTTCAGTAAACATTGTTTTTTATTACAGTCGATTAATCACTGAAGATAAAGACAATAATATTTTACATATAAACATTACCCTTTATACCAAATAATGTAAAAATGGTTCTACATCATGGGAAAATCTTTAACAAATAGAGCAGAAAAAAACATGAATATTCTTGAGAGATGCGTCATACTATTTCATCAATTAAGCATAACAATATCGAAAACGGATGAGATAGTATCAATAATATATTACTGCATGGTTACATGGGATCATACATTCATGTAAGAAAAGAAAAATTCATGAAGCATAAAATATCATTAAAATGATTATATTCATTATATAACATGTTAAATTGAATTATATACACCTAAAAATGGGGTTTTGGTTCATAAAAAAACATCTGTCTCAAATAAGGAAAATTGAGGCAAAACTATTTTATCAATTTGTTAACATTTGAAACATAAATACAATGAAAAAAGATCACAAATGGAATAAGTAAATGAATGTAAATTTAATTATCGAAATCATTAAATATATTCGGGGGAAATATACACACCTCAAAAAAAATTACTGTTGAATAAATCATGTATCTCACTGGAAAAAAGTGAGATAAAATCCCCTTACCATATCTCTTCACTCTCATCGTACTCATTAAAGCCACTTGTATAACAAAAATAAATTTGTTAAAATATTTTAATGAAAAATATTGTTATATTTCATACCATATATGTTATTATTACAACCTTATATTGTCTGTTATTCATCCATCTGATGTTAGGGTTTCTCTTTAGATAATATTCTCTTAGTTCTATGTATGTGTCTTAATTTGTTATATCATTGGTCATAATATATATATGATGATTCCAAAACTTAAAAAATGATATAAATATACAATATGTCTATTATATGTTTATTATAACAATATATATTATATATAAGTAAGAAATTCAATACACAATTCATGGATATGGTAATTCATTCATAAACATGAACACTATATCTGTTTTCATTGACATATTGAATGAAAGAAGGAAAATGAAAAATATGTATAAATGTATATAATATCCTTAAATTATCATTATAATGTTATATATATCATATTAGATCACCCAAACCATCCATAAAAATCCTATGTGGTGTATGAATGAACCACATTACTTTGAGGGGCCTGTAGCCCTAACATCCACAAACGAAATTATCATATCAACACCAAATGGAAAGTGAAAATATATTTGTTTTAAATAGAATAATGAAGAATAATGAAATAAAAAATATAATATATAACAATTAAAAATATATTTTCCATAATAATTTCCTCCATTATAGGTGGTAAAAGAAAAATGAACAATCATCATTTAGTGTGGCGATAGTTTGCTGTCGACGTAAATAGTATGTTCATTACCCATTTGATGTCAGTGTGTGTATGTGGAGGATGAAAATTACAATAATAATATACTTTTATTTTGAAGATATTTTTTTTATACAATCATGAAATAAATATATTGGAGGGTGGAGAAGTAAAATTAAATGAAGGAACTTGAGAATGGTGTTACCTCTAAATTGAGTAACTCATTTTGGTTTGCAGAAAAAGGGTTCCTTGGAAGCCTTCCTTCCCAATGGTTCGATTCAAGGATTAAGGGGTCAATTATTGGAAGTATAATGGGAAGATGTTTTATAATCCTAATAGGACTGAGTGGAGTGATGAAGATAGAAATGTTGTGGCCTTTTATATAGAATATAAATGACACACTTGGAATTTGTTTTGAATCTTGTCAGGTGAACAAACATTTTTATGGAACATAAGTCATACCAAACCAATTGATGTAATTAATATTGAATATAAGGTTTAGTCTTCAATTAAGCTTAATTTTACCTTAATTGATGTAATTAATTTTAATCAATTTCATTTATATTTTTGTTCATAAACTAATATGGTCTCAATGGAAATTATAAATTATGATGATTCAAAATATATAATCCAATTTTCAAAATTCTAATCACATATGTGTAAAAATGTTATTTAAAATTAAACATGCAGTCAATTCGCAATGCAGTTTTTTAAAGTTAAAATGATCAACATTTTTCTATGTTTTTATATCCAATTTCAATGAAAAATTGATTACATAAAATTAATTTGGATTAAATTATAATATTATAATCGATGTAAAATTTTATACAAAATTAAAAAAATATAACCTTATTAAAAAATTATATGAAAAGGTATTATTGAATTAAAATTCATTATTATTTTCACTATTCAACCAAAAATGATGTTTCTCAAAAAACCCCCAAGTTTTACCACTAAAATTATTGCAACATTGTAAATTCCAAATTGATGTTTAGTTAATAAAATTAAATTTATAAATATTTCCAAAATTAATTTATTAATTTTCCAAATAAGAATATTAAAAGCAGTTTAGGCGAGAAAAGAGTATTCTTAAACATAAAAGTAGTTTACCAAAAATAACATCATTCACTATAAACATGATTTATTTATATAAAAGAATTTTAAATTATAATTTGAAATTATTTATTACTATTTATATTAATATATTTTACATCTATGTAATAATTATTTCATTTAAACAATTATAATAATTAGATGATATTTCATATAAACATCAGTGTTGCGTAAAATACACAATAATCGATACTCTTTGTATTTTATGCTGAGTTATTTCTATGTAAGGTAGACCAATTCATGCAATGTTATAATAATGTTTTACCTAGTGAATTGTAAAAAAATTAATATTAAATTTTTCGAAAAAAATTCTTCATACACACTCTGGGTGTTACATGTGTAGTTAGGACCAATACCACTTATCAGAGTTTTTACCCCAAGCTATATCTATCCCATAACCACGTCCAGTTTTAGTTACCATAGTTGCTACTATACATACATTTATACACACTATTGATACCCTGACCCGAGAAAGAAAAGAGAAGGTATCATGATAACATTACATTGGCATGATTACAAGGAGTCAAATCCAGAATGATAGAATAGCTTAGTTGTCATAGTAAAACTAATACATACATGATTATTGTATTACAAATGAATAAGCTATTTACAACATATTTTTTTCATTTTAGGATAAATATATTATTTCAATGATGATATACATAAATATATTTCAAAGTTCGCTTAAGGGAATCATATGAAAAGTATATAAAATAAACACGAGATCAAATTCTTAATAAGGGTATTGTACAACCGAAGAAATAATTAATCAATTAGAATAGTCAATATTGAATGGTAATAACTGAACACATAATCCTTTTAATCAATAAAATGATAATTATGTTTATAAACATTATAGAAAGAAAAATAATTATAAAGAAAAAAATTAAAATAACTAGAAAATGAAAAATAAATATGTCATGGTTGGAAACTGAGAACACATTCCATTTAATCAATAAACGGAAAATGAAATCATTCAATTGATATATCGATGTAAAATATCCTCAATAAATAAATTCATAATCCAAATGAATGTAATTATAAATTATTTAATGTCTTGTATGAGGCACATTAAAACCTATACTATGAAGACATTTCAAAAGATGGTTTCAAACCATAGGTTAAAAAATATTTAATTTACGAAACTAATTTTTCACTTGAGAACATGTCATGGAATTGATGGAAAATAAAATGGTTCGGCCCCACCATTCATAACATGTACAATGCGTACATTATATTGAGTAATTTATTTAATTAATAAAAAAATGGCATTTTAAATATCAAATTTAAATAAGAATACATATTTTACAATAATTCTTTAGAGGATGAAAACTAACAATAAGGGTTGTTGACGACGACGAATGGATATACCATTGGAATATCATTGAATAATTATTCATAAAAATAATCTGAAATCATTCCAAAGGACATTTGAAGTATTATAATCTTAATCCCCAATGAATTAAATGAAATTTCTAATATAATGAGAATAATTATATTAATGATATTAAATTTCAATGGAATGATTTTATGTAAATATGATATATTGTTTATGAAATAAACATATCCATGATAAAATATATGGATAATTTGGGGAAATTAAATTTCAAATAATCATTGCAAAAATAATATTTCGAAGGGGACTAACAAAGGAATGAAGGAAGTGAAATTCAATTATATCCCTGTAAAAATCAATAATACACCATCTTGAGGAAGAATTAGGTTGCTATCAATAAAAAATATTCCAAGTAGATTATAATAAATGGTTTTTTTCATTGATTAAATAAAAAGAATAACTTTAAAAAAGTTATTTAATAATATATCCATTTGTTTGGAAAAAAAATATATAAATATTTTCAATCAAATTAAAATTTGAAACAATATTTTCCAAAATCAATCCTTTTAAATTTTCAATGGAATCATCGTTTAATTATTGATAGGTAAATAAATTGATGTTTTATTAGGTCAAAAGAATATTCTTTTTACAGGGTAAATGTTTTAAAAACTGACCTCTTAAAATATATACAAGAAGATTCATTTGTAAACATTTGTGGTAGATAAAAATGGGTCAATGTTTCTTTATTTATAAAATTTGGAACGGATAAAAACATTTTGAATCGCTTTGGTGAGAATATGTTTTTTAAAAGAAATTATCATCCCCAACTAAAGAGATGAATTATGTCGAATTCTATTGAAAATATTTTTTATCACATTTTATGTTCCAATAAGTAGATAAATTGTAAAATTTCATGAATTTATCATAAATAACTAGAGGATAAAAATATTAAATATTTCTTGAAAATGATATAATAATTTCCATTGATGTAAACTCAAATAAAAACATTCCTGAACAAAATTGGATAGTAATGTAAACCCTTGAAAAGACAATAACATTAATATGTGAATAAAATAAATTAACTGATTATTTGTTTTAATTTAAAATCAAAATAAAACAAGTGTTAATATAAAAAAGGATAGTGAAATATGATTATAGAAATAATCATTTAATATTAATAGAACTAATAAATAATATAACACAGATAAATGATATTATGTTATGAAATTCTCTTCAACATGGTAAATTTTTATTCAAATAAAAATTGAAGAAATAATTAAAACTAAAACTCAAAATACAAGGAATATAAAATAATTAATTATATAATATATTAAACTAGTACGTACATACCCCAAAAAATATGTTAGTTTTGAATATGTCATTTATCTCGTAGATGTAAAAAGTGAGGTGAAAATATCTAACTATACATTTAATTTTGGGTGAACAACATTAAATTCAACGATAATGTTTTTAAACGTGTAAATAAATTATTATAGAAACATGTAAATATTTATGATATCATATTTGATCTTATTATAATACATTAATACTCATTTGTTTGTCTTCATTCTTTATTTTTACTATTTAGGGTGTTAAATTCATGGTTTATAAAGTATGTTTGAAATTTTCACTTGTTGTTCTTATCATGGATTCATAATATATAGATTGTAAAACATGATTTAAAAATCATATATATTCAGTGAATATGTATTTTTAATAAATCTTAAAATTGTATGATATGAAATGAAATGCACCGGTAAAGGGGACAATATGTCCTATATACCCATGAACACTATATTAATTTCATTTCTATATTAAAAGAAACAAAAATTATATTATATTTATATATATATTATAATTTTTGTGTCATGATTATGTCATATATTTAAATACGTTTTTTAATTCCATCTTTCATACGTTTTATATATAATGTTAACGAATTACATCGGATTTATGAGGTAGTAGTCCACACTTCCCTAAATGAGGTTATCGAATTTACAAAAAATGGAATGAATATGGTTATGTATTATTTATAAATTGAATAAAAATAATGACATTATTAAAATCATATATAATATATATATATATATATATGTTTTCCATGATAATTTTAAACCTTGATATGTGGTAAATGAAAAATTAAGTGCATCATTTTTCAAGGAGGTAGTTCATTGTATAGATAAATAGTAAATTTGATAACCAATAGATGAAAGTGTGTGTTAGTGTAGGTTGAAACATTAAAATAAAAACATATAAGTATATTGAGTATTATTTTTTGCAATATAATAATTCAATAAGAATAATTGATAAGTAGAGAATAACAATAAGATAAAGGATGTTAAGGAATAATGTTATCTCCTCTCTGGGTAAGTCTTTTGGGTTTGCACCAAAGGGATACCTTGGATGGAATTCTACCCAAAGCTAATATTATAGGATTAGAGGGGGAATTTTTAGAACATATTTGTGAAGATATTATTTGACCCAATGTGTCTTGATGGGTGTTAGTAAGTGGGGGTTTGAGTGCCTTTTTATAATGGGGGAGGAGTGGCATTCTTTATAATTTTTTAAAGGATAATTCCAACTATCTTTTTCTTAGGAATAGTAAATTACGTAATATATAACATGAAGTAAAAGTTATGTTATTTTACATATATGGTCATAAAATGTCGTTTGAAAATTGTATAGGTCATTTTGGCCTTTAAGTGTATGGTTTCATCCCTTGTTAAGATAACCTATCACATAATAGTTTTTATTAATTTTAATCACATTCATTATAATATCATTATAAAAAACTGAATTGAACATATTATAAATTATAATTTATGGTGATTCCATTTATATAATCCACTTTTGAAAATAATAAGGATTTTTTAGTATAAATTAATTTTAATTTAATCTCACACACGGTATGATAAAGCATGTTTTTATTGTAAAATGATCAAAAATTGAAAAAGTGTTTATATTAAATTTCAATGTAAAATAGGTTAAAATGACCTAATTTTGTTTAATTGATAAATAATTTATATTATTTAACTTTGAAATCTATTATAAATATAATTTAATCTTATAAATTTATAATATGAGAATGCATTTTTGAATTAATATTCAGTATTTTTCACTATTCAAAAAAATATGAAACATTAAAGATTAATAAAAAAATAACCCATAGTTAGTTAGTATGTTTTTATTTAAAAATTTATGTTTATTTTTACATATATAATTTAATTAATTTTAAAAAACAAGATTTAAATTAGGTTCACTGCTAATAGGAGATAAAATTGTCTTTATACAAATATAGGTTTTCGTGAGTAACATTGGGTTTTATATTTTCTAATTACTAGGAAATATATTGGATGAATGTAAAAACATTTTACTAAAAGTATAATATATATTCCCCAAAGTTATTTAATAATTTTCTAAACTGATGATTTAACAGAAAGGTTATATTTTATTATATTCAATAACAATGTCTTACTAATATATTGTCATTATATAAAATGTGTTCTTGAATAAAACCCATTATATCAAAGAATATTGTTATTTCGTGTAACAAGATAAAAATAAGAATTTTTTCATTACAATATATAGATTAAATTTATTTAAATTAATAATTATATTGTAAAGTCTTAGGATATTATATTCCCATACACTCTGGGGGTTTCATGTTATACACACTATTAGAAACAATGTTCATAATTTCAAATTTATAGGAATTATAAGAATAACTAAAATTTGAATATATAGTTTACACATACATCTAACAGAAATTAATTTGGGACTAATAAATTATAAATTATAATAGTATCCTTTTAAAAATAAAAGAAAATCATTCCCTAAAAATATTTTAATTTGCATGGATGTTTTTTATAAATAAATTAAAAAAATAACATATATAATGATATTAAGATACTTAATATATTATGTGTATAATTAAATATTTACACTCATCTTATATTTTTATAATCATGAAATTAGAATGAATCAAATTATAAGTTTAAATTGTTATTTTTCTAAAAACAAATTTGTTGACCATTTCCGAACTTATATGAAACATAATTTTTGATGAATTTATAATATTATATTGAAAAAATAAAATTATTTTTTGAAATCATATTTTTAAAATTATTAATGGGGTTAGTTTTTAGGATTATTTTGAAATTTGTTATGTTTTATTAATAATAAAAATAATAAAATTTAATTGAAAACTACAATTTCACTTAAATTATTAATAATTTTAGTTATATAATAAATTGGATTTAAAGAAAAACTAATTAAATATTATATCATTAAATCCAAAATTAGTCATTTGTATCAATTTTAAATTTAGTTTTGATATATAAACATTTTAATCATTTGAAATTTTTTTGTTTAAAAACCTGTTTTGTCATAATGTATATGAGATTAATTTTAAATAATAATTTCCAACTACAATGAGTGGAATTTTTATTTTTTTTCATAATTTTAATCATAATTATTTATAATTTATAATAATACAAAAAAAATTCCCAAAGAAAATAGTGACGTTTAAAAAAAACAATTACGGTATAAAAACATATACATTTTAAAAAAATATTTTCTAGAAATATTTATAACATTTTGAAAATCCACAACCTATCCTCTCTTCTTCAAACATTGAAAAATATTTATTCAACTAATAAAATCCAAAATCATATAATAAACTCTCTCTCATTGTCCAATAAACCAATTTTTTGCTGAAAAACAATCGTATAAAGGATTTTAATGCAAACCTAAGGAGGATGCCTGAAGAAGAGGCGTCGTTCATCATTGGGAATTCTTGTATTATTTTTTCCTCCATCCACTAAAATAATTATTGTATTATTATTATAAAATATCATCAGTATCATTTATATATTATGTTTTTTAATTATATGGTAATTACCCAAAACTATCTCCAAGTCCATCAGTTTGGTTACAAAATCCTTGTTCGTGTGTATGATGAACTATGACCTAGCAAACCAATGTTGTTACGTTTTAAATTATCACCACTAGAGGTTTAAAATAATGATGAATTATTGTTCATATTATATATATATATATGATATTAATGATATTATATTCATTTTTAAATTATTAAATCAATCATAACATCACATTTTCCATTTTTATGGAATATGAAAATGTTGTTCATTTGTATGGAAGACCATCACCATACAATGTGATGGGATTCATTCACTATTTACATTAATGGTACTAAATATGTGTTTAATGAAATTATTAGATATATATGAAATCAAAATAATGAAGTAATTAATATATATTGTTTACGTTTCTTTATTCCAATCCATCAAGAAAATGGAAACAACATTCATGTAAATGTATGACATCAACATGGATTTGTTAGTAAACTGAAAATAAAATTAGCTAATTACATCATATATGGACCAATATATAAAATTATTTTTCAATAATAGATGAATAATAAAAATATAGTTGTTATAAATTATGTCCAAATGAGTACAAATGAAAGAAATACTTCAGATAAGGACCCAACCATAAAACAAACATAATATTGAATTAACTTAATAATTCACAATTGGGTTCATTTCAGGTTTAGTGTTTTAAGGAATTAGTCCATATCTATTACATCAAATATCAAATATTACAAAGCTCACAGTTATACTAAGTATCCATTTTTTCACAATATAAAAACTCTTCAAAAAATTAGTGATTCATACTTCTATATTTTAGACCACATGAAGTTTCAATGATCTCATCCTTAAACCCATTCATCATTATGTCCTATGAAAAAACATGTCAAAACAACATGGTATGATCACAAACAACCAGTAAGATTATAAACTAAATAAGGAAAACATTATTCCATGAATTCATACATCTCCATGAAATCATACTTTTCAATATTTATTATACCTCACTAGATCATAAGATTTATCAATAAAAAATGGAAGTCATAAATCATAAAGGTAAATTGTGGCATCCATAACCTTCTTACACTGTAGCTTTTGCAGCTACATTGGTAGTTACATATGGTATAACCATCATAGTATGTTTAAAAATCTCTCAGAAAAAAACATTAATGTTTACCTACATCATGTTACTCAATGCATTAAAGACCAATATTTGGCCAACAATCTATAGGTTTATCACGACATAACCCATATATGAAAACAATTCCCAAGAACCATAACATAATCATAAAAAAAGGAAAGTTAAAATTTCAACATTTCAATCACAATATATCATTTAAATATATTGAAATAACCAATCCATTATCAATTTTTTTTACCAATATACATAAAATAGTATGTGGTATTTATATTCATTTTAAAAAACATTACATGTAGTTAAGGAAACCAAATAGCAAATAACACTCACGGTGGTGGAAGGTTTGTTGTCACCGAGAATGTTAAAAAACGAAACATTCCATTTTTTCATTTAGTAAAACACTACATAAAAAAATATTCCATTTGAATTAATTGAAATGTTTAAGGGTTTTATACACCATATATAATAATTTCATGTATATATCAAAATATTCATCAATAAATGGAGATTAAGATGATGTCCCTTACCTCGTGTCCGACTTGACAAGTTATTTCTTTAATCTCTAGAATAAAAACATAATTAATTTCAACATTCTTAGGTACATTTTTCATTTTTATTTCTCCTTCTATATTACTTATTACCCCGTTATAGACATTACAAGATTATTTAAGTTAATAACGGTCATTTTGTCTATATATGGTACTTGACTCCAAAATGAACTTCCTATAATTAAAGGTTGTCCGTGTGGTCAAAATTACATTATATCCAAAATGAAATTCATGATTTAGATATCATATATATCATATATATCTAGTATATATATATGTATTTATAACAGTACATAACATTTCAAGATATGAAATGAAATGAACCGTTCATGGAGATGGTAAGCCGTATATGTGCATAAATGCTACTTTCATTTCTATTTAATATTTAATGGAATAAAAAAATAATGATACATAGGTATATTAAATTACCTGTATTATATCATATATAATTTTTGTAACTCCATCCTTCACATGTTCCACATATTGAATGAACAAGTAATATCACTTTGAGGGGGCTGTAGTCAACACTTCCTCCAATGAAATTATCATATTTACCCATTCAAAAAACCATAAAGTTATGATATAAATGAAAAATATATAATCCTAGAGAAAATATAAATATAATATATATCATATATATATATAGTTCCATCATAACGGCCACCGTGAGAGGCAGTAGGAGATAATAGAACCATCATCGTTTTGTGAAACAACATTTTACCATACACAGAAACATTGTGTTTATATCCATTTAATGAAGGTATATGTAAGTGTAGTTGGATTAATTGTAATAAAAACAAAATTATATATTTAGGAAAATTTTTTATGTAAACCAATAATAAGAATAGAATAGAGAGTGAAAATGTAAAATAAAAGTTAAGAACTTGAGATAATATGTTACCTTTAAATCGGGTAACTCCCTTTGGTTTGAATGAAAAGACATTATTGAAGTTCTTTCTGCCTAGGGTAAAACATCTAGAAAAACTAGAGCGACCCTGAGAGCTTATTTGGATTCAGGTTGGATTATCCAAGAGGTTTTGAGATGTGTGAGTAGGGATTAGACGTGATATCTTTTTATAAGGGAGAGGGGCTCTTTCGGAATGTTTGAAAATATTATTTTATTATATAATGATTTTCTATTTATAATGGTAAAAAAATATTTAATTCTAAGATAAGGTGTTAATAAGTAGAAATAAAATCAATCTATTAGAATTGGATAGTTTTTGGAAAAAATTCAACGCTTTTATTTTTTATTTAATACTTTGTTAACTTATTTAACTTTTACGACGTCCCCTAATATATTCATATTATATGGTTAATATATTTACTATAATATGAAAAGAAACCAAATATGGATCATTAATGCAAATATATCATATATTTAATTTTTTTAATCATATATTTTTTAGACTATTTTATCATTTAATAAAATATTGATTGATTTAAAAACTATTTTATGTCCATTTTGATAATCTACGTGTCATGACTTTTTAAAAAATCCAAACCAAGATTATTATTTTGAAAAATATTCATTAATTCAAAGATAACAAGTCATATTGATCTATAAAATTATTTTATAGTATAAAAATGTTCAACATAAATTTATTTTAATATTTAAAATATATATTTTTTTGAATCTTTTATTAATGAAGCAATTAATACATCATCATTGTTTCAGAATTAAATATTTTTATTTATTTTCTAAATATTATAAATAAAATAAATGATGTAGGAAATAGTTTTATGTTTCCAAAAAATATTTATAGTTGAAGAGATAACTCATATAACCTCATATACAAATTGTTTTATTAAAACTATTCATGTTAATGATATTTTTGTCCTTACTTTAAATTAATTAACATAAATTGTCATTATCACTCCTAGTGGCTCCATGGGGACCCAAAGTCGACCCAAGTATGTCCATGGTTAGAAATGTATCATCAAATAGGTTTAGGACATGTGAAAGGATAATATATTATTAATATAATATTATTGTTCACTCTTATTTACCATATTTACCCTTTAACAATGGTAAATAATATATTTATTGAAGTAAATATTCATAATGTATAAAAATTTAAGTTACATATTTATAAAATTTGGAATATTAATTCCAAATATGGAATCCATTTTTCTAAATTCAAAATACAAAAGTGGAAGAAATTAATTTAAAAATAATTCTTGTTGTCAAAATGAAATGCGTTTTTTATAAAGTAGAAACATTCGAAATATTTACCATTGATTATGTCCAAATTAAGAGTGAAATTATATATAATGATCAAAATTGTATTAAATGTTAAATATATAATCCAATTATACTTTAAAACCAATTAAAATAACAATATATCTATATAAATAAATTATATTAAAAGACATTTTGGAATTAAAATGCAGCATTATTCACTATTCATTAAAAAAGGAACATTATTAGAAAAATTCTAAAATATAATCCAAAGTAAATTTTGATTTCCAAAACCTATAGAATAATGTTATTTTATAAAATAGAATATATAAAATTGACAAAAAATCTATTAAATTACGGTTCCCAATCAAAAGGTAATAAATTGACCTTTTAAAGAATATTAGAGTGTTTATTATTAAAATTGGATTCATTAACATTTTATGCTTCTAAATTTTGATGGATAAATGTAAAAAAATTGAAAAAACATGTTCAATTAAATTTTCATTAGTTCTGTTCATTCGAGCTAATAAAACGAGTATAATTTATCTACCATTTAAAATAATAATTTTATTATAATATTTTTCGGTTTAACTCAAAGTTGTGTGAAACATAATATTTCATAGAAACTCGTTATTTTGTGTTGGGTATTCCATCGAACATATAATCCACTTTAAAATTAAATTAATATTTAATTCACACATATTGAAAAATATGAAAATTTTATATTCTTTATTTACATGTGATGTTACATCCATCCCCCTTTTGGAAATTTCCACCTCACAATTTTATTCACATATCAAATAAATGGGGGTATTTATCCCTCATAGAATTCTTAGATTCCAATGTTGGCTCTTCAACCATATGGTTTTTTCCAAAATTGTTACCTATTAATTACCTTATTCTACAAATCTTGTTATCTTCGGTCAAGTATCAGGACTGGTTGTTCCTCATAAGAATGATTTCCTTCCAACTGAACTACCTTTAGACTCAAAACATGAGGTGAATCTGGGATATAGATTCTCAACATTTAAACATGAAAAGCATTCTATACCTGGGGAAAACAAAGAGGTAAGTATATTATGTATTCCACCGATACAACATTCTACAAGATTTCAAAGCGTCTAATGAACCTCGGACTCATCCTCCCCTTATTTCCAAAATGCATCACACTTTTCCATGGAGAAACATTGAGAATGACATGATCGCCTGCCTCAAAAAATGATCATTCTGCGAGTTATCCCCATAACATTTATTCCTACTCTGAGCTGTTCTCATGTGCTTCTCAGTCTACTAAACTTTCTCTACAATTTCTTCTACAAATTATGGTCTCATCAGTTTCCTTTCACATACTTTATCCCAAAAAGATGGAGATTCACATTTATTTCCATACAATGCTGCAAATGGTGACATTTGTACAGTAGAATGGAAATAATTATAATAATAAAATTCAACCAATGAATTTTGTTGGTCCGAACATCCCGGATAAACTATTAAGAAATCATGTATCATATCATCCAATATCTAAATTGTTCATTCTAACTACCCATATGATTATCGATGAAAAGTTGTACTAAAATTAAATTCTACACCCAATGAATTTTGAATGCCTTTACAAAAGATTGAAGTAAACCTGGGATCATGATCAAATACAATTGTGAGGGGAACTCTATGAAACCTGACTATCTATATAACATATAACCTAGGAAATTGATCTTGGGACAATTATCTCGAATAGGAAGGAAATGAGCAGATTCAGTCAATCAATCAACAGTAACCCAGATTGCATTGTTACCTCAATATGTTTTCAGTAATCCAACAATGAAGTCCATGGATATATGTTCCCATTTCCACTCTGGCATAGGTAAAGGCTAATTCATCCCTTTCTGTAACATCCACTCTGCTTTAAACTATTGACTAGTCCAACACTTCACAGTAATGTCAACAATATCTCTTATTCAGTACTTCCCTCCAGTAATACTCTCAATGATCTCTCTACATCTTAGTAATTTCCAGATGAACTAAAATTTGAGAACTAGGAGGTTCACATAATAAATATTTCTTCAACTTTGATTCATATGGAACATATGATCTCTTCCAAAACCTAAAAATAGCATAACTATCAATGATAAATTCAGGTAACTTACCCATCAGATCCAACTCAACCTTTTTCTTCAACTCATTTTCTTACTTGGGTGGTTGCATAATTATTTCAGATATAGATGATTTCAATGACACCTAAAACAAAATACAAGAATTTCTTGTACCCACAACTTTTATGCCAAAGTTCATCAAATCATTAATAAAATGATATTCTTCCAATTTTAGCATGGTTAATATAGCATTACTCTTATGAATCAAAGCATCATCCACTTTATTGGCATTTCCCAGATTGTAATGGATCATGCAATCATAATCATTTATTAATTCCATCCATATCCTCTATCTCATGTAAAATTATTTCTATGTAAATATATACTTCAAAATATTGTGGTAATTATATATTTCTCAATTCACTCCATACAGATGATGCCACAAAATTCTTGATGAAAAAACAACAGCTGCTAATTCAAAATCATGTGTAGAGTAATTTAACTTGTGAGGTTTCAACTGACATGAAGCATAAACAATTACCTGATCTTTCTATATTAGGACATAACCAATTCATTTCATTGATACATCATTGTAGATAACCAATTCAAAATTTGATGGATGGTAGTTCCAAAACATGATCATTCACCAATCTTCGTTTCAATTCCTAAAAATAAATCATCACATTCTTTTATCCAAAGGAACATAACACCTTTTTGAGTTATCTTAGCCATTCTGATAGATAATCATGGAAACTTTTCAAAAAACCTCTAGTAATAACCTGCTAAACCAAGATAACTGTGAATCTATGGGATATTGGTTGGTCGTGCCCATTATTCAACAACTTTTGTTTTCATGTGATCAATAGTTATGACATTCTTTTAAACAATGACAAAAAGGAATGAAATTTTTTGTAACAAAAACTCACACATGCTGAATTTCTCATATAGTTTCTATTCTTTTCAGGTTTTCAATACAACCCTTACATGACATTCATGTTCCTATTTACATTTGGAATAAACCAAAATATCATCAATAAACACAACAACAAACATATCTAGGAACTCATGGAAAATTCTATTCATAAGATCAATGATTACAACAAGTTTATTGGTTAACCCCAAAGGCATATATGCAAATTCACAATTGCCATATCTAGTAAGAAATTTAATCTTTGGAATATATGCTTCCTTTAGTTTCAATTGATGGTACCCTAAACACAAGTTAATCTTCGAAAACTAATGAGATCTCTGGAGCTGATTAAACAAATCATTGATGTGAGGAAAACGATACTAGTTTATAATAGTGATGATATTCAATTATCTATAATCAATGAAAAGTCTCATTTCACCTTATTTCTATTTAACAATCAAGACAATATCACTCCATGGTGATGTTCTATGTCGAATGAAAACTTTTTCTAATAACTCATGCATTATCATCTTTAAATCTAAAAGTTCAATTTTATCCATTTGATAAGGGGGTTTTGAAATTGAATTAGCATCAGGAACAAAGTAAAAAATAAATTAAACTTCTCAATTAGGTATTATACTTGGAATCTAATTAAGAAAAACATAAAAAAATCATTGACCATTGGCACATCGTTAATCTAAATAGTTCATTTTTTTTCAACAATATGTTCAAGGTAGAATTCATTTCCACCTTTTACGAGTTTCTCATATTCCTGATATTTATCAAAAGTAATGGTTCATTCATGTATACAAACTGAAATTATTTCTGAAAAGAAACCTCTATATCTCTACAATAAATCATTTCATGGTAAACAGAAATCCAATCTATAATCAAAATAATATAAAAATCTACAAGAGGAAAAAAGAATAAGGTTTGTAGGTAGATTATTTCTGTACACAAGGACATGAAGGTTCTTATAATTTCTTTTTGTCTCAACATTTCATCCCAGTGTTTTCACAATAAGTTTGTGATTCATATCTTGAGATTGAATTCCCAAATAACTTCCAAAATTCTCAGAAATGAAACAGTATGTAGACCAAGAATCAAAAAACTCATTAGCATTAACTGAATAAACAAACAATGTACCATATACTACATCATTCAATGTCCCAACATCTACTAAAATAGTTGCAAAGGATTTCACCACCCCTTTATTCATGCATTTCGGCTTCATTCACTCAGTTGAGTTATTCGTTGGACAGTCATTTACATAATGACCCATTTCATTTCACATAAAACATTTTTCTGACTATAAATCAGATTTTTTCTTACCATTACCCTGATCATTTTCAATGCAATTACGATCCTTATGTCACATTTTTCCAAATTAGCAGCACTTACCAGAATTCCAAAGTCATTCCCCAGTGTGATTTTACCACAATTTTCACAAACTATAAACTTAAGATTCTTACCATTAGAATTTTTTGATGATTTATTCCATTTCACCTACCACCACAACCTCCTATTCTATTTTTTTTTCAAAAAGCATATGATCATTGGAAAACTCCATTTCCACCTTCTCCACACATTGATAATGTTTTTAATTAATTTTAAACACATGAGAAGATAAATCCCTTCGATACATTGGATTTAATCCTGAGATAAAATGATTTATTTTACTATATAGATCTAATATGAAATTTGGATCATACCTTCCCATTCGAGTGAATTTTTATTCATAATTAGCCACTGATTCATCTTCATGCCTCAATTCCAAGAATTTTTTTTCTAGTCTAAGATGAACCACATTAAGAAAATATTTCTATAGAAACATACCATTGAGTTCATCCTAATCAACAGCTCCAATCTGCTCACTATCATTGAAACTTTTCACCATTGACCACCACTAATCATCTTCACCTTCAAAATGGAAAATAACAAGAATATCCTTTTGATGTTCTAAACACCCCATGGAATCAAAAATCTTGTCCAGTGCTTTAACCCACCCTTCAAAATTCATAGGTTCAGATGATCCTCTAAATGATGGAGGTTTTTTCCTCATGAAATGATCCACTACTGACACTATCTTCTATGGTTGATCTAGATGGTCTCGTGCATTGATACCACCACCATTTATATCCTGAGTAAACTATGACATCACTACAACAAACTATTCAGTTCTAATTTTGACCATCTAGGGTTATTGATTTCCATGCTTGTCTTCCTTTTGAGGTCGTCCAATCATAACTGACATGTTTCCTCTATGGAAAATCATTCGGAACACAAAAATATCTTAGTCAAAGAAACATGTTATTCTATAAATTCTATATCATTTCAATGTTAACATAAATTATTTTAAGGATGTTAATTTAATAATACCCTAACACCTAAAGTTGTCTAAAACGGACTCTAATACCAACGATAAAGTAATGACCTTAAACCATAAATAATCTTGAATTAAGTTCATAATTCTCCTTCGGGATCTATTTAAGATTAGTTATTTAGAGAATTAGTCCATAATTATTACATTACATCTCAAATATTACAAATTAGACACTTCTACTCAGTATCCATTTTCTGATAAAATAAAATCTCTTGAAAAACATATTCTTTCCTAGTTCCTTATTTTAGATAGAAACACTTTTCCATGATCCCATCCTTGACCCTATTCCTCTTTAAGGCTTGTAAAAAACATTTCAAAAAACAAGAGATGAACAATAAAAATCTCAGTAAGGAATATAAAATAAATAATTAAAACATTATTCCATCAATCCATAAAATTCATTGAAATCGTACTTTTAAATTTTTAACAAACAATAATAGATCAAATGATTTTTGAATAATAATTAGAAATCATAAATCATATAGGTAACATGTGGAATCCATAACATACTTTCATTTTAGCATTCATAACTACTTAGGGGGTTACATTTGGAATACCCATCAAAGTATATTCCCTAAATCTATTAGGATAAACATTTCTGTTTACCTCCATCAAATTACTGAAAGCATTGGAGATCTATCTTAGGATCATCCACCCAAGGTTTACCACGGAACCACCCGTATATGTAAACAATTCCCATGATCCGTAACACAATCACAACACATAAAAACATTCATAAAGGGAACATAAAATTTTCACATTTCAATCACAATATATCATTTAAATATATTGAACTATCTAATCAACTTTCAAAACCATTTTCCATACCAAAATTTCTAAAAGAGAAAATGGTATTTATTTTCCATTTAAAACACATTACACCTAGTTAAGGAAGCCAAATATAAAATAACACTCGCGGTGGCGAAAGGGTCGTTATCACTGCGTACGATAAAAAAAGAAATATTCCATTTTTTGTTTAGTAAAAAAATTCATAAAAAATATTCCCTTATAATGAAATGAAAATTCAAATTGGATTATACACCATATAGAATAATGTCATTTATAAATCAAAATATGCCTCAATAAAAGGAGAATGAGATGAAGTTCCTCACATCTTGTCCAACATGACTTGCTTATTCTATAATCTCATGCATAATAAAGTAAATTTAATTTCAACTTTATTAAAAACATTTTTAAGTTTATTATTATTTTTATATAAATTATTACCATGTTATAAAAATTTTATAACCATTTTAGTTAATAACTGTCATTTTGCCGATATTTGGTACCTATGTCAAAAATGAACTTCATATAATTAAAGGTAGTCCATGTGGAAAAAATTAAACTATCTTGAGAATGATATTAATAATTTAGATATCATATATAATATATATATATATATTATATATATGAATATATAATAGTACATAACATTTGGATATAAGAAGTGAAATACAACGTTCATGGAGATGGTATGTCGTACGTACGCATGAATGCTACTTTCATTTCAATTTTGTAATTAATGTAATGAAAACATAATGATATATAGGTATATAATAATTCTATTATAATATCATATATAATTTCAGTAACTCTATCCTTTACACATTTCATGTATGGCATGGAAGAGTCAGTTCTCTTTGAGGGGCGGTAGTGCGCAATTTCTCAAATGAAATTATTGAATTTAACCGTTATAGAAACCATAATGTTATTCAATAAATGAATAATACATAAGCATAGAGACAATATAAATATAATATATATCACATATAAATAATGTTCCATCATAATTGCCACCATAATAGGCGGTTGAAGATAATCGAACAATCATCATTACGTAAGGCAGCTGTTCATCGTACACCAAAACAATATGTTCATTTCCAATATATGGATGTGTGTGTAAGTGTAGATTGAATCATTATCATATCTAAAACCTTGTATATTGAGGATACTAGTGTTGTTATGTATATAAAGAATAATAATATCATAGGGAGTGAGGAAGTAAAATAAAAGAAGAGAACATAAGGGAAGACATTACTGTTAGATGAGGATACTCCCTTTGGTTTGAACAAGAAGGCTTTTTTGAAGTGCTTTATGCCAAAGGTAAGGCTTCTAGGAGGAATAGAGGGATATTGAGAGATTATTTGGGTAGATTTTAAATGACCCAAGGGGGCATGAGAGGTTTCAGTAAGGGATAAAGGTAATGTATTTTCTTAAGGGGGGGGATGGGATCTTTAGGAATGTCTGAAAATTTTATTTTATTATATAATTATTTTTTGTTTCAAAATTTCCAAAACATATTTAATTAGAAGATAAGGTGTATCTAAGTTGAAATAAAATCATCAAATATGAGTTGGATATTTTTTGGATATTTTTTAATCCTTATAATTTTTATTTATCCCTTTGTTAACATATTTGACTTTTACCATGTCCTCCTATATATTCATAAAATATGGTTAATATATTTACCATAAAATTACCAGTGACCAAAAATGGATCATTAACGAAATTTTTGACATCATATATGTCATTTGTCCAAATTATAAATTTTTTGTAATTTTTTATTAGTTAATACAATATTGATTGATTTAAAAACACTTTTATGTCAATTTTAATACTATTCATATCAGGACTTTTTTTAAAAATCAAATCCAACTTGATTCTTTCGAAAAAAACTTTATTTATTGAAAGATATCAAGTAATCCTAATCATAGAATTGGTGTATGGGATATAAATGTTAAAAATAAATTTATTTTAATATTTATAACATCATTTATTTGAACCCTTTATTAATGAAGAAATTACTGTGTCATCATAATGTCATAATTAAATTGTATTATATAATGTATAATTTTTTTAAATAAAATAACATGATTTATTAAATTCTGTTATATTACCAAATAATATTTATAGTCTAATCGATGACTTATATAACCCCATTAAGAAGTGTGTTAGTAAGAAGATTCTTGTTTGTGTTAATTTTTACCTTACTTTAAATTAATTAATATAAATTGTCATTATCACTCCCAAAAGGCCCCATGGGGCCTAAAATCGACCCAAGGATAAACATGGTCGGACATATATCATCTAACAGTGTTAGGACAAGTGTAAGAGTAATATAATATTACTAAAATATTATTTTTCACTTTTATTTACAAGATTTACCCTTTAACCATGGTAAATAAAATATTTACAGAAGTAAATATTCAAAATGTATAAAACTAAAAGTTACATATATACACAATTTGGAACTCCTGATTCCAAATATGAAATAAATTATCCCAAATTCAGAATACATAAGTGGAAGAAATTAATTTAAAATTTATTTTATTTTTTAAAACAAAAAACAAGTTTTTATGAAATAATAACTATCAAAATATTTTACCTTTTTTATGTCCAAATTAAAGCTGAAATTACTTCAAATGACCAATCATTGATTAAATGGTAAAAATATAATCCAATTAAACTTTTAAACCAATTAAAACAATAATATTACTATATAAATAAATTAGATTAAAAGGTATCTTTGAATTAAAATGAATAATTTTCTCTATTCATTAAAAATGAACATTATCAGAAAAATAACAAAATTTCATCGAAGATAAATATTGATGTCCCAATTCTAAATAAGTATATTATTTTTTCACATAGAACATAATAATTTTAAAAAACTAGATTTAAAAATAGTTCTCCATCAAAAGGTTGTAAATTGACCTTTTAAAAAATATTAGAGTATTTATGCTTAAAATTGGATTTATTAAAATTTTAGGCTTATAAATTTTATTGGATAAATGAAAAAACATTTAACAAACATATATAATCATATTTTAGTTAGTTATGTTCATTTCAATTAATACAATGACAATGAGTTAACTACCATTTAAAATAATAATAATATTATATTATTTTTCGGTATAACTCAATGTTGTGTGAAATAAAGGATTTCAAAAACCCTTTTCATCATCCATCCATCCAATGCCCTGAAGGCCTTCATTTTTTATTGATTTTTTTATAATCCACCTTTCAATGGGGTGAGTTGGAACTCTTACCAGGCTTGTAGCCATAATTTTTACATGGCCCGTAGGCCTTAGAGTAATTCATTTTACGCTAGGCTTAAAACATTACATACAACCCAGACTAACTACTTAGAACTGCTCCTCCCCAACATCTTCATCATGAACTCATCTCTCCACTTTTGCATGGCTGTTCGGCTAGGAATTCCCATGCATGAACAAACTTACCCCGGTGGCAGGTGTCATACCCTTTCATTCTTGCAATCCGTTTAGCTTCTGCTGTGGTGAAATCTCCTTACTCATCCTCCTTGTAGAGCTTGTTCCTTGTAGCTCGTCCGTTTTGCATCTGCACTTCATGTGACCAGAAGTCCTTGAGGTGTCCTGAAGGCCTTACTAACCCAAAGGCCTTAAAGGACTCAGGGACCAAATCGGTGATCCGAAGGCCCAAACGGGGGCATATTCTCACCTGCTACAGTGCCAAATAGTGGATGCTATAGTAGCTGCTACAGTAACCTAAAAATAATGTCTCCGCCTGGATTTGATCCCTGGTCTCCCAGATGCACTTATAGATTCCTTACTAATCGGGCTAAGTATTACTTTTGTTTTTTTGCATGTCATGTATGCCATCAAGCAAGCATCCCCATTAAATTAAAATTAATATTTAATTCATAAATATTAATAATTATGAAAATTTCATATTCTTTCTTTACCAGGGATTTTACACTTAAGGTAAGGTAGTTTTTTCTCACTTTTTTACTTTCAAGAGACATATTCCATGTTCAACACCAATTTATTTTATGTGGTGTAAGTGATTATAAATATTTAATTTTATGATTTATATCTTACATATTAATATTCATTGCATACTTATTTTGTTTACTTCTTTCTTGGGGTTTATGAGTTCCATGTGTCTAAATTGGTATGGGATTTTGGACTCCAATTTCCTTCTTTGAGACATACGTCATGTTATGCACCCATAATCCCTAACAAGTCATATATATAGCCTCTTTGATATTTAATATCATTAATTAATTCATAGTAATCATATTTTAGTTTTCATTTTACGTAATTCATTCATGATATTCATGATTTCAATGTTTCAATTATTATAAATATTATATGTTACAATCTCATCATTAATTGGTATTGTTCATTGTTATGTATCTAATATTGAAATATGATGTTATAATTCAGATAAATTATCATCAAATTTTTTCTCTTATGGGAATTCATGATATCTTCATTTAAATGTACAATTTATACTATTTTTTAATTAAATAAATTAAGATAATGTTTTTAAGAAAATCAATTTTATATATCTCTTCTGCCAAAAATGAGTTTTTTCTAAAACTGGGTTTTCTAAAAATGTTCTCAAAAATAATTTTTACACTTCTATAGAATTATTTATCATAAACATTAATTTAAATTTTTTATAAAAAATTAAGGAAACTTCTTCTTATTTTCAAAAACCATCCCCATTTTCCATTTAGTGAAAATTTGAATATAATATTTTTTTAACATGTAAGACATGAAAATAATTCCATATCATCAGGAATAATATTTTCATTGCATAATAATTTATATTATTTCAATGATATATAAAAAAATATTTTCTAAAACATTTTTTTTAAATTATTTTTTTTCAAAGTGTAATGGATAATTTCATTAATAATTATTTTATTTTTTAAAACTTCATGTATATGTTTTCAAATTAATTTTCAAATAAAAGAATAAAAAATGTTTTATTTTATATAATGTAATTTTTCAAAATATATATATATATTATGAAGAAATGTGTTAATCTTTTTTCTAATTACTATCATATACTATTAAATTTTTACATGTTACATTTTCATTAATGAGGATTTGATCGATGGATACAATTCATAATGTTTATTGTAATTGTGTATGATTCATTTCCATGATTCTTACGAAACCATTTTCTCTTCAATTAGATATACCATGAGGAAAGTTTTAAGAAGCCATCCCATTTTAAATGGTTATTAATTTATTAAATTATTATTAAACCTGTTTAATTTCTATAGGTTATGATATGATGAAATGTTGATTATTCCTATTTCATTTCATGGATTATGATATAATGCCTATTTTTTGATCTTGTGAAAAAATATATACAATATTATTATGTTAAGGGTGGGACCATTATCTCTCAAAACATAATTGGGTATGTATTTATATATCATTATATATATAGTGATAGAAAGGTGACAAAATATAGTTCAATAATACCAGACTGGAATCAGGAGTCAACAATGTTTAGTAAAACATGGTTGGAATATGGAGTGACCCTATTCTGTATTGGATTGTATCCACTATTATGGTCTTCTGTGTGAAACATTCCTACTATATTATTTTGGTATATGACCCCATTCCAATATGTGTAATGGGATTCCACTATGGATTGTGGTGTGTCCAACCCAAGAGGTATGGTTTCCCAAATAATTATCTTATATGTTTTTGAAATGACCCTTAACTATTAAAGAAATAATTTTATACTCTTATTTATGTGTCATAATTCTTTGAATTATGAAAAGTTTGAGCTCTCTTGGATCATGTTTCATGATTATCTGATAAATCATTGATTGTTAACTACCATAGTTTAAGTCATTAATCGTGATAATAATATTTGATTTTATGGTGTTTCATTAAAGTTCTATTCTCATGTACTCATATCCTAATGTTCATATAGTGCTTACATATCACATTCGTTACCCATACTAAGAATATGGGATTAACCTTTGTGATTTTTCATTCTCCTAATTTATGATTAATGCTTTTATATAAGGTATGTATATAAATAGTAGTTAATTTGAATATAGTGGGTGGAAAAATTTATGATCTCTTGCCATATTAGAAGATCGTGTTTAATATTTAAAAAGGAAGTAAACTATTGTGGTCCTTAGTTGTGTTTTTTAATTTAATAAATATTAATCTAAAATGATTTAATATATATTTTTAATAACCCTGTTTGTTTATATTAGTGATTCATATAAGAAACTAAAACTATTAAATTCCCATAAAAATATATAAAAAATATTATATATCACCCTGAAATAATATAAATAAAATATATAATAGTAGTCCAGAAACATATCCCCTTCAATATTTTATGCAATAAACTACACCAATTTCTTTCTATTTTGGTGCGCACATTCTTAAATAATTATTAACCACTAATAATAGTAGAAAAAATATTATTAAATATTGTTAAACGAAGAAAATAATGGAATAATATAATTCAAGTAGTGGAAATCCCCATCACGTTATCCAAATAATCTTCATTTAGTAAAATATTTTTCCATAATTGATCTCTATAAGGAAAACCCAGAAAATATAATTATTTTGTAAAATATAGATAAAAAAACAAAAATTTAATATATTACTTTTAATTATATATAGATGAATTTTTTTTTGTGTTTGTAGATTTCTTAGAGAAGTTTCCTTTCCCTAAAAAAAAGGAAAAAAACTAGTAACTCAATAAATAATAATAAATGAATTTTAAAACCATAATAAAGGGACATTATTGTTGGGTTTAAACATCTATATAATAAAAAGGTTTATTTTTTCCATATATTGATAGTTTTAGTGGAAATAAAAACTCTATTGGTTGACGTATCATTTTTAAAAAAACAATATATCCTCAGTTTTCTACAACACATCAAATTCAATTATTGATGGTCAAAATACATTTTTTGTTGTTTTTCCACATTCGTTATATTAATATCTCTGAACAGAAAAGGGGGTACAAGAATACAACTAAGGGAATAATTTTTCTAAAATAAATATTGATTGAGTAAACTATCTATATTCTCTCATTGTTCATTTATAATTAACATTTTCTTACTTATAATCTTCCAACAATAGTTAATCATGGATAAAAAATCTAAATTAATCAATGTGTGAATTCCAAAAAAACAAATCACATCTTTTATAGATGTTCTTCTTCATAATACTCAAAAAAAAGTCATGAATAATTATAAATAAACTCTAATAAAATAAATGATAATTGATTATATAAATTTGAGAATAATATAAATTTTTTTTAATACAATTTAAAATCCCCATCTATATCCATTAATTTATTCTCCTCTTATCCCAACTAGAAATTAAGAAAACATGGATATCTGGGAAATTATTCATAAAAAATATCCAAAAAATATTTTCCTATAATGTAAATTAAAATTCACTCCCCATAATACTGAGTATATGTTTGAATTCTACATTTTCAAATAAAGAGAGACTATTAATAAATTCTGGTTCAATGTTGATAGAAAGGATGAATTTTTATTGAATGCCACTCCTACAAAGTCTTCATAAATTTACTCATATTCCTCCTAAAAACCCTAAGTAATAGCTTGTGGGGAAATAAAACATTAAATATGACTCCAATAAATGATGTACTACTTCTTCAATGGGCCTAAAGAAAATAATTTTATCTAATTTTTAATGGTATTTTTAAAACATTTTCCTTTAAGGAATCATATTGATATTATTATTATGATATTTTATATTTTTTCAAATTTCGTACATCTCACTACCATCCTCAAAAGGATATAATTTTTATAAATATCACTACCATCGTATTGGTATTCGATTTGTAAGTCGTCGATGTGATTTTCATCTTTATCCATCATTGAAATTAGATATAATAGTATTCTTTTCAGAAAAAACAATCTCTTAATATCTACCACATGGTAATTTATTATTTCTGTAAAATGGTAGGGTACCCATTTCTAATCATACAAAATATTCCTTACATCTGTATTAGTTATATAAATTATCGGTGAAAAAAATTCAAATTAGTGATTACAACCTGAAAATTCTTTCCATGGTTCTCTTTAACAAAATAAAAAGTACTAAATTGATATTTTATTTTATAAAACATTTTATAAAATATTAGAACTATGTTAATAAAGATATTAATTTCATTTGTGTAAATTAAATATTAATTTTTAATTAATTATTCGAAAAACTCATCAATTAATTTCCAATTTCACCCCTAACTAAAATGAGTAAGAATAAAGATTTAGTGTCACTAAAGAATAACGAAAAAATTTCTAACAATGAATATTTCAATTATTTTTAGTCTTATAATTAGATAAATATTTTTTTCAAACCTTTTTAAAAATATTATAAAAATAAATGTTAAAATTATTTTCTTTCAATAACAATGGTGATAATATTTTTTTTATTTTTTGTTACATATAAAATTTTTTTTATTTATTTTTATACATAATACGACTATTATGTTAGAGAAAGGGTCTGATCCCTGAGGATGATTTTGATAAACTTATTATTATATTTTTTAATAAACCGAAACAAAATAATGTAATGTGGATGAATGAATAAATGTGGAGTGGGAAAATGGGTAATGATAATGTGGGTCGTGTAGTTAATTTGATTAGTTGTTATTAATATATATTTATATAATAAAATATATTCTTTTATAACTACTATAATTGAACAAAAATAATTATAAATTGATTAACTAATGTGTTTTTACATTATCCCTTTAATTGTTTTCATTTTTGTTACATTGAGGGCATAATTTCTCATAAATGAAGAGGGTATTGGGTCTATCATGATAAAATTAAGATTTAGATTACTTGATTCTGAAATATGGGTAAAATTAATAATCTATTTATAATTTTATAAGAATGAAAAAAACAACCATGAGAAAAAAGTTTTTCTTACTATAATTATTTCAAATTATTAAGGTTTCATTTGTTAATGTAACCCTTGGAACAAAAAATAATCTTATATTGGACTAATGAATTATATAGTCATAAACAATTTCAATATGTGAAAATAATTAATATGGAAAAAAACTAAATATTCGCAAAAATAAATGAGAATAGAGATGAATTTATAAGATTAAATACCATTAATACCCCATAAAAAATCGCCTCAATATATTTATTTACTCAAAATATCCATCAAATAGAATCAAACATACTTATAATTAAAGAAAAATAAATATTCAAAATATTCAAAATTAACTCAAAATAAAATCTTGATTTGTGAATTTTATTTCATGAAAGTTAATTATAAGTCACTAGAGACTGTCTGACCCTTTGGATATATGTTTCAAAATTGGGAATATATTTCAATAATATGATGTATAGTTTTTTTCACATTAGTCGGCATGGAATCAACTTGGGAACATTTATAGATTATGTTACATCTTGTAACAATTAATCATTATAATGTCTCCCTCCTATATATACTATAGGGTCTCCTAGATTCATAGTGTTTGGCACAACATAATTGATTTATGTTGTATTTCCATAGTATATGGGACCTATAGTGTTCATAGTGCATCTTGATTCTATAATATTAATTAAACTCTATGAAGAATTATTGTGATGAATAACCATTAAACAAATATGAAGAGTAAAATTAATTTAGAATCAATGAACTAAATTGGATTCAAAATAATTCATTAAATATCAAGAGATGTAAAAAATAAACACCATTAAATAATAGAAAACCCTGAATAGAAGTGACCCCCTTTTAAAATAGGAGTTTCCTGACTTAAAATCACCTTGGATTCCTAAAGAAATTTCTTATGAACTCACGTACTCTTTCCAAATTCAAGGGTACAACTTTCTTAGGATGAGACCCACTAAGAACATAATCCTTATCTAACATTGGGTTCTTGATATGACACCATAGTATCCATCATATAGTGCTATAAGATTCTTTTGATATAATCCATGAATATGGGACTAACATGTGGGTCCCTTGGTTAAATCCTATTGGGCCTAGTCATTCCATAGCCGAGTTCTACCTTGGATGAACTCAGTGGACTTGGTCTTTATTTTATTATTCAATCCATTAGACTATGCTCCTAGGATTATCCCCTTACCCCTAGGTAGGATATTGTTATTTTTTATTTGGCACCCTTTGAGGTCTATTTTTCCATAGTTGTTACAATTATATATCATTATTATATAACATTACATGTTACTCTGTTACATCATGTGACCATTATAAGGATAACATGTGGCATAATTAAAAACTGGTAATAACCAAATGATAAATTGGTAACATGTTCAGACAATAGTCGAGGGATGAATCATATACTTGGGTATTTAGTTATATTGTAATGCTTTAATTTTATATGAATTTTTCCACAATGTTATATTTCCTGTACAAAGGCTAGATGTTATAGAAATTATTTATTGTGGCCCATTTAGATTTATCTTATACCATCTTCGGGAGAAGAATGGTACTTGGGGAGAATACAAGAATGAATGTTTTGATAAAGGGAAACACATGGCCTTAAACACTTGATTGCTTCTTGTTTAGGATGGAACCTGATAGTAGATGATTGATTCGAGGCACATAAAGCATGGGATAGTCTATTGATTTCCATTAATCTTTTTAGGAAAATGTTATGACTACTATCTTGTATTTATTTTTTCCATTTTCTAGTGACATGACATGTCATCATTAGTTATTCCAATTATTTTAGTTATTATTCATTTTGTCTCTATTTCTGAGGTTCCTTACTTTACTTATATAACTTCAATTAATTATATATCCTTATATTTATTAGTTAGGATACACTATATAAATAAGGGAATATTTTGGCCACAACCACACCCTAGTCCCTCACTGATAGTCAGCATCCTCGGACGTTTGGGGAGATACACTTGAGGTAACGTGTCCCATCAGGCTCGGGGAACCTAAGAAGTGGAATCTGGGTCTAGGACATAACAAAGTGGTATTAATTATTTTTCCATCATTCATTAATATTTAGAGACAACAAAATGAATATTATAAATCGTAATGGAATTTGTTATAAAATGTAATTGGGAATCACCTACACAATTTTGTGGGAAAAACCAATTTACCCAAAAAAATAATTGTTGTTTTGGTTTTCTTATTGTAGTTAAAATTATTCCATTATTAGGTGATGCACATTTTGGGCGGTGTTTCTTGTTTTTATTATGATTGAGATTCTATTTTATCCTTCGTTCAATGAGATGATTATAATGATCATTGTTGCATGCATCATTATATTCCCATAGAGTTCAAATGTCGCACATATTTCCAATCCATATAAGTGAATTTATAAACATTTCATTTCTTGATAATCCTGTGATTATTGAGTGCTATTGGGATAGTAAAGTTAGGCTTGTGGTATTCCTTGGTTGGGATTGATTGATTTCATTTCTCAACTCAATAGGATAATGGGCCCTTGTAGGTTGGGATGATTAATTTATTGAGTCAATCCATTATGCTAAAAATAAATTTGTGATGTTTTCATAGGTTAGTTGTATCGAAACTTATTCAATGGGAATTACTATCCATTATAAAAAACATGATATCTAAAATGACATTTTTTCATGTCTTATTCCCACCTTGTCAAGTATATGGAAGATAAATGTGTGAAAATTGTAATGAAATATAAAATGAAATAAAACTTATGCTTGAGAAAATAATGATACATGGGCGTCTACGTGGGTAGTTGGTGAACTATTCCTTGGGTAGTTAGTTTTCTATCATATATTATCCTCTATTAATTCAATATATATGATTAATTATTATTCTATGCCATGATATTACCTTTCTATACCATTTCTAGTATGAAGTTCTCAAATCATATTCCATGAAGGTGGTGATGATCATGCTACAGACATGGTGGACCCTGAGCTGCCAGTCTTACCTCTAGGTGTACAACACGAGGCACCACCTATGGTACCAGATTTAGGAAAAGATACCCTAGTTTGTGATACTTTCATACATCTAATTTAGCCCAAGAATAATGCTCCATATCATGAACCTAGGATGGCTGATCTGACTCATGAGTTCAAGAAACATAATCCTCTTACATTCTCAATGTATGGGGGGCCATAAACTATTAGGTCATGGATAGAGTCCATCCTATGTATCTTTTAACATCATAAAATTCCTCAAAAGTGGAGCGATACTATTTCTATATTCATGAATTTTTATTCATACAAGCACTGGAGGGAGGTATTTTCCCATAAATATCACCTTAAAAACATGATATGGTTTTTCATAAAAACGTTTTCTATGATAAGTTATTTCCTCAGACACTGAGAGATAACAGAGCAAGATATTTCATGAATCTCAAATACGATTCAATGTTAGTTATGGAATATTTTTCACAATTTATAGAGTTACCCTTATTTTTACCTCTTCTAGTCACTAATGAGTTAAAATATGCTAGACTATTCGATTATGGGATTTTTTTGCTATATAGATGAATTTGAATGTGTTTCACATCTACGCTTTTCTAAAATACACTATCTGGTTCTCATCACTGAGCGAATCCCGAGGGGCAGAAATACCATTGGGCATAGAGGATAAATTACACTGTATGCTTTTAGGTCTCCAAATGGTAGAAAAACATCCCTTGAAGATTCTCATCATTGTAGTGAGAACCACTTTACACATTGTGATAACTCCATCGTGTCTCATCAAGGTGGAATATAGGGAAATCTAAAGCCTTAGTCTGATATATACCATCTTGAGTATTAGTATTATAGCCATATGGGGCATCTTTAACAATTATATAGTACCTTTACACATAATTCAACTGTAAAAGGATCCCCTCCAACTCCATGTTTAGGCATAGGTTATTTTATTCCATGTTAAGAATAGTATTGGAATAGCACCAACATGTATGGGTTTGGAGGATTTCATGGATGTGGTAGCATGACCCCTGAACACTGTTAGGTCCAAGAGATCAATTAATACTGTGGTAGTCTAGCTATTATGCAGGGAAATGGATCATGCCAGTTTATCGCACTTCAACTAAAACCCAAGGGTCAGGTTGTAGGAACATCAACTGTACAATGTACTATTCTAGTGTCATCATCTACAACAACTTTTTTATTTGATACATGTGATTAAAAATATTTTATCTCAATACCTATTGAGAAATGTCTCCTAATTGGGATATAATATTTATATTTTTTAATGACCCTAGATACATCGTTGAGAGTATGGTCAGATGAAATATTCTATTTCAGGGACTGTCCCCTTGATGTTGGCAGTTAGCCTTTCTTATAGAACATTTTTTTATCAATATTAAGGGACTCAATGTTATTCTTATGATGGAATGGTTTGTTTTGTATCACGCTTTTGTAGACTGATACTACCACAAGTTATCATTCACATCACAAGAAGGGATAAGTTATGTACATAATTATGAGAGGGATTTCCAGACTAGTAGAGCTATATGAAATCATCATGTGCTAGGTGGAGTGACAAACCAAATCACAAATATCATCATTGAAGATTTTTCTTTATGTTGAATAAATTTCTATCCAATAGTGGATCATTTCAGGGATATATTTCTCAATTATGTATCTAGATTACCTACCCAAATAGAGGTAGAATTTTCGTTCATGCTGGTTCTAGGATTATCTCCAGTGTCCATTCAACCATGTAGAATGACCCCTAATAAGCTCCATGAGCTCACGAGGTAGTTTGAGGATCTAGAGGTTATGGGAAATAAATGACCCATTATAACATATTCAGTTTCACTCATTAAATTTTCTATGAAAATAGATGAATTAATAAGTATATGTGTGGGTTACCTATGGTTGAACCATATTACAATCATGAATTGGTATCCACCACCTCAAATAGATGATCTATTTGACCAGATCTAATGAGATAGGTTCTTATATAAGATTGATCTACGGTCTATATATCACCTAGTGCGACTAAGGCCATTAGATATACAATGTACATATTTTCATAGATGTTATGGTATGTATGACTACATAGTTATGTTGTTTGGTCTTACAAACACACCCATTAATTTCATGGATATGATTAATATGGTGTTTTAACCCTATTTCGATTCCTTTGTTGTAGTAATTGTGGAAGAAAAATTGGTGTATTCTGACACTCATAGTTACCATGCCAAATATCTTGATAATGTTTTAACTACATTAAATGAGAATCATCATTACACTATTCTTGATAAGTTCCACTTCTGGATTGACAATGTCCACTTCAGGAGTCATATTATCTCAAAACCAGGCGTATTTTTTGACACTGAAAATGATATTATTATATTTTATTTGTAGAAACCCAAAAAAATTTTTAATATAAGATGTTTTATTAGGGTTGGATGGATCTTACGAGCATTTAATATAGGACTTCTCATACCATGCATTACTTATTTTTGATCTTATGAAGAAGGGTGTCATGTTCCTAAGGTTGATAGCATGAAAAAAATTCATTCTTGTGCTGAAAGGGAAGATCATCTCAACACCTATTCTAATTATTCCAGAGTCTAGAATATGTTATTCCATATTTTTTTATACAACAGGAATCATCCAAGATGTTGGTCTCATGTCAGAGGACATAGTCATTGCGTATGGATCTCAGAAATTGAGGCCTCATGAGAGAAACTACCAAACATATGAAATTGAGATATTAGTTCTTATCCATGTCTTAGGTTTTTTGGGATACTTTATCTATTGGGTGAGAAAATTTTGGTGTAAATGTATCACAAGAGCCTAAAATATATCATTACACAATGTTACATACTCCTCGGACAGTGGATATAGGTAAATTATCTACAATCCTTTGATTTTGAGCATTCCTATATTATTGGGTAAGGAAATGTAGTTATGGATTCACAGAGTCCAAAGTCATAGGAACATTCTATATGAAAATCCAGTGATAAATGGAAGTCAATGGCCCTCTTTTCTGAGCTTCATCTAGAGTTTAATGATAAACATGAGCAGTCCTAACATTCATCATTGACGGTCACCGCTTTCCTCTATGAGAAGGTGAATGTTATAATATTTTATTGTCTTTTTGTCTTGGTTTTCCATGATATTATATATGGATATTACCCACCTATGTATTGGTCTATGGATAGAGATTATATACTCATATTCGTGGGTGTTTTTGGGTTCCTACAGCTATGAGAGAGGACTTGATGAATGTGACCCATTCTTTTCAATGGCATGTTCATCCAGGTAACTCCAGTATGTATTAATATATGTGACTCTGGAATTGGTGTCCTAGGATAAACATTCATATTTAAGGATTATCACAAAGTGTTCCGCCTATCATTAGGTGAAGGTAGAGATCTATCAATGTTCATTCTTGTTACATCCCCTCCATGTTTTGTAATAGAAATGGGAAGGTGTATTGATGGACATTATTATTACTATAAAAATTTTTCCATGAGGAAAAAATGGTTTATGGGTTTTCATTGATAGAATGATGGAAGAGTATCACTTAATTCTTATTTAAGAGACCTTCTCATTTGATGAGTTGGGAATACTATATGTACATGATATTATATCACTACATGGAGTCTCACATAATATTGTTTCAGATAGGTATGCTCATTTCCCATCAGGATTGTTGTAGGGATTGAATAAGTCTATAGGAACACAAGTGTTCATAAGAACATCATTTTTCTGTCATAAATATAGAAAATTGGAACATATAATAACGGTAATATATGATATGATCTGAGCATGTGTCCTTGATTTTCTGTGGTTCTTGGGAAAAGCATATCCCCTTCATTATGTTCTCCTATAATAATAGCTTCAAACATACAATTAAGATGGATACTTTTGGGATCAAATATCCTAGGTTGTGTCATTAACTCGTGTGATGGCTAGAGGCATGTGGGGGAGACATACAAGTGCCTCATCTTGTTCAGGAGACTTATGAATAGGTTTATATGATTAGAAAGTGTTTGATTACTGCTTAGTCTAGATAAACATATTATGTCGATCATTATCTAATACATATAGAGTTTATGGTTGGGGATCATGTTTTCCTTCATGTATCACATACAATATGGAAAATATAGTTACAAATAAAGGGAAAATATCACTTCAATATATAGGGTTCCATGAGATTTTGGAGCTTATAGGGCTAGTAGACAATCAGTTTCTATTAACTCATTGGTACCTTTCCATTCACAAAATCTTCCATGATTCTATGATTATCCAATATCATGATGACCCATATCATACCTTTGATCCTAATGATGTTGAATTATATTTCAATGCAACCTTTTTAAGCACCATCGACCGGTGAATGAAGGATATTTAAGGATTGTATGTCCTTCTAGTATGAGTGTTATAAAAGAAAACCTAATTGAGAGATGTGTCATTAGAGCAGTAGGAAGAAATTTGTTCCCATTTTCCTCAGTTTTTCTCAGACAATGTCTTACAACCATTAGACGGTGAAGTCGTGGATGAGTTATTTTAGGGGAGGGGAAGTAAGAACCTGACTTTACATTAACATATGGATCCTTTAACAATCAGTCTAATTATTTATTTTTTACATAATTGGATGCATTTTTTCGTTACTGTGGGTCGCATGGGTGGACGATAATTTATCGGAGCCTGAAAAACATATTTTTGGGAAAATAACCTCGACAATAGTTAGTCTAAAATTAGTGGGAAAGTAATATTATTTTATCTAACATTTAAGATGGTCTGCTTTTCAGGCATAGCCATCACACATAGTTGGCACTAGTTTTCACTAACCATGTGTCAAAACCCTTATGTATTCCCTTTTCTCTAGGTACCCATTAATTTTTTCTTCATGGGTTAAAAAAAACTATTTTCAAACAACACATAGGCTAAATTTTGAGTAATTTTACATTTTCCATAATGATCTTATATAGCACCTTCTTCTTCCCTATTATGTTTTGCAATGTGACTAACCTCCTTTTCACTCATTTTGGATGTTTTTGAAGGATAATACTAGGGTTTGAGATATCATCTTCTTTAGGGATCTGATAGATCATCTATTCATTATGTTGGATGTACAATGGTAAGTACTCGATCCCATTTGATTCATTATTCATCTCTATATCTATTGACCTAGTTATCTAGGTGTTAGGTTTTTTAATCTTCTCTCAGATCTACTCCATCCCTAGCTAAATCATAGGCTGATACTAGAGGTGAAGAGTCGTACGAGCCTAAGTTGTGTTGTCTATAACTCACCCCTCATGTTTTCAGATTTTAGAATTGTTGAGTTGGCCTCGCCGATTTCATTAGTTCCAACTTATCAAATTTATATGTCATTTTTATAATCAATAGAACCGTATAATTATGTTCTTTCGAAATATGTGATTTGTTATTATTGGTTACATTGACAACTCTTTCCATCCCATGTAGGATGTTTTTCTACAATTATCTTTTTAGTGTATGGAAAAGTTTGAGTCATCATTTGGGTGGGCATTGGCATATCAATTCTAAGGGTATGGTTTCTATCTTAAATGTATTGATTTATTATATGAATTTCACAATGTAATGTACCATGTACTCTCACCACTTGACCCATCTATGTTGTGTTCTTAATTTGAAAATTAAATGTTAAATGGAAATTGGAAAGTATAAAATTAATATGACCTGCTTTTAATAAATATAATTGAATAATAAGTTTCATGTCTATATCACCACTTACCAGTTTAATGGAATGTATCATAGTAAACTATGATTTTTACGAATGACATAAATGGGTAAAATAATTGGATTCATGCTAATTTTTCTTGTCACTCTAATTAAAGGAAATGCCAAATTCAAAAGGACTTACTGATTATTTGTGACTTGATTAAATTGTTTTATGATCAATTATCCTTGTCATAGTAATGATAGTCTTTATATTGAACCATATAAATTATATACTGATTTCTATCAAAATAGGAGTGGAATAACTCGAGATCTCTGTGGATTTATGAGGGAATGAATTAAACACTCGAGGACCCCATTCCAAATACAAGTATATGACTAGATTTGGTAGAAACCCACCTCAAACATGATCCCTATATAACCTTGAATGAATGGTGTGACAACATAGGATCCCTCATTTTGTAACATAGGATGCCTTGGATACACTACTCGGATCAAGTATTGACAAGAATGTTTCATGGTTAAATCCCATCAGGCTCACTCATTTCATATCCTCGTTTATGTATGGATGAACTCCTTGGACTCAGTAGGTTCCTTATTATGTAATTCCATTCATTATTATCCTTGGATTACACTCATACCCCTAGCTAGGTTATAGTTATTACAAAGTTGACGCCCCTTGAGGTCTGCATTTCCATGGTTGTTAAAATGGAAATTCATTATAAAAATCATTACAAGTTTTATTATTACGTATTGGAACTCTTACATTGGTTGTCATGTGAATTAATTATAAATTTATTTATTCAAAATGGTAAGTTGGTTTCATGTTCAGGCACCAAACAAGGGATGATGTAGGTACTTGGGTATTTAGTTACATTTTAATTATTTAATTATATGTTCATTCTTAACTTCTGTTAATTTCCCTGACAAGGGTTAGATGTTATAGACACCTTTTGAAGTGGCCCAATAAGATTTATCTCATACCCTATGCTAGTACTTTTTGTAACTCGGGATTTTTACTTAAATTTAGTTTTTTATAAAGGCAATAACACAGCTTCAAACACTTGATTGCTTATTTTTTTGGATAGAGCTTGATAGTATCTGACAATGTCTGGTCTCAATATTCAAGGGAAAGACTTTTTATTTCCTTTATAATTTCGTGGATCATGTTATTCCTAAAATTTGTATCCCTGTATTCTAGTACTCTAATTACCTGAAATATTATCCTATGTTATTTTAGTTATTTCATTTATTTATACTTTTGTCGATATTTTAGATTTTCCTTATATTTTATTATATTTATTCCTCTATTTACAATTTTTAAAATTTACCTTCTTTTTTATACTCATGTAATGAGGGACAAGTATCCTCACTCACACACACACACGTCGTAGGCCGTTACTAGTAGTCGGAAGACTCTTGAATTTGGGGAGATGGGATTGAGGATATTTGGACCACCTGGCTCGAGAGACTAGTTAAATGGAATCCAAGTATCGGGCATCAAAACTCCTTTAATATATTATTATACTAGAATATATATTTGGTTTCCCCACGACGAGTTACTTCACCATCAACATACAGAAGAAATAAACAATATTAGATCTGTGAATCCCTAGTATTGGTTTAAATTGTGATGAATGCCTTAGTAAAAAATGATACCTCATTTTCTATTTTCATGATCATTGTATCTAGTGACTTGGGTAGAGTCCCAGGACAATGTTGTGAATATAGGGTACAACAGGATTTCACTCCATGCTTCATGGTATTTGGCACATCTTCACCACCTTAGTTTGATTTTGTTAATCTTTATACTCCTATCATATATTATGTAACTCATTCTTTTTACTATTTCTATTGGTCTTTCAGAAAAGTTGTAACATCTTAGACCAGGTTATACACACTGATGACCTAATCCAGTTTTCTATGTGACCTCATGCGTGCCTCCATGCATGCTAGAGGATACTGACTAAGAGGTATTATCTAGTATATAATTCATGGGGACAATATTCCTTATTTTTTTAATTAATTAGATTAATACACTAGAATAAATAAGAAAAAAATAGAACAAACAAATAATCAAAATACATAACAATATATCATCTTTTCCAAAGAATTAAGTACAATGTTTAAACTGAACAATAAATATGTCACATTGATGTACATTCCAAGTGTCAATATGAAACTAAAATTAAAAGACATTTATGTCACCTAAGAGGGTCTTTAACCACTTATGGTTCCCTCATCCATGATCCACCCCAACTCATCCATCTATCACATGGATTTCTCAATTGAACTAACCTACAATAAGAAATTCTTTTCGGGTACTGATCATGCAACATGAGTATAGTGTGAGTACAACTCATTCGGCCACCACCATCGACATATAATATAATTATATTCAACAATAGTTTATTTAATTGTAATTATAATTTTTATAATTCAGAAATAAATAGTTTATCATGTTATTAAATATGATCTATTTATGCACAAAAAACATCGAGTTCTTATATACACCCAAGCCTTGATATATTCTTTAGCCCATTATAGATATTGAACACTCCTTGAGGGATACAATGTGTTTGAATTCCCACGTTACCATTATTATATCACAAATTAATGACCATGTTACTATTAATTAAATCACAAAAATGAATGACAATGTCACAACTCTTTATTTCATAATAATGAATGACCATGATAGCAATAATTAAATCATTCTATTGAATGACCGAGCTAACAATATTTATTCCACACAAATAAATGACCAAGTTAGCATTCATTAAATAATAAAATAAATGATCATGTTACCATTTACAACTAATAATAAGTCAAAAATTAATTATACACAAAAAATAAAATTACTAATTCATAAATTAGTAAAGAAAAACAATTCCCTTAGTCATGTCACAAATTAATTAATCACAATTTAAACATTAATCAATTCAAAAATTTACGAATCATGCCATATTATCTAGTTAATTCAAATATTAACTAATCACGTCAACTACTCTACTTAATTTATCATTTAACTAGACACATAAATAATTCTAGTAAACACATCAATTGACTGATCTCACCAATAACTCTAGTTTATTCAATAATTAACTAATTAAAACAATAAATCTATTTAATTATTCCATTATGTAACCACCTAAAATACATTAATTAGTCCAAAAATTCATTCATCAACAAAATACCTTCATTTAATTCACTAGTTAATTATTCAAGTAAATCCCATTAAATAATTCCACAATTAACATATCAATCCCAATAACTACAATATTTAAATCAACCATTAAATGATAACATTAATTCCATTAATTAATTTATCTATTAATTAATATCATGCATCTCAATAATTATTTGTACACATAACTAATCATATCAATCATATTACTAATTTAAAATTTAGTTTACCCATGAATTATCATTAATTTATTCCCCGATTATTTAAGGATACCAATTCCATTTATTAATTCATCCATTAATTAGTCAATATCCACATCTCATCCTCTATAACTACTTCAAAAATTAATTATTCAATTAAAAAATCTATGTATCTCATAATTAATTCTACTATAAATAATCTCAATTCATATGAAATGACATGTCATCATTAATTCATCAATTAATTATCTCAACTCCCATACCAGCACATTAAATATTTAATCTATAATTAATCAACTGGAATCATATGTCTGGATATCTAATTATTAACCTACCATGAATTATATAAACACATATATCAATGAAACACATAATTAAATCATCAAATGATTATTTTAAACCCATTATCTCAATAAATAATAATTAATCCCTCAATTAATTATCAAAACTACATACCCCTTAATCTCAAAACTAATCCTCTCATTAATTATAATAATGGAAGTCTCCTAAAATTCATAATTAATTCCACCATTTAAATATATAAACGTCCATCCCCTTGTTCTCATAAGATACACTCCAATTAGTCATATATTTTAACAATAATCTAGGTAAATCAAAAATCCATCATCTAAAAATCCATAAATGTAATCATAAAACCTGCCATTAATTATCAAATTTATCATACCATAATTATTATAATTAATTTCCATATTAATTATGTTAGTGGAACGATCATTAATCCCTTCATTAACTCCCCAATTAATCATCAATTTCAACAACAATCCAATTAAATCAATTTTCCATTATTTAAATAACCATTCCTAAATCTTACAATTAATTCTTCAGTTAATTATATAATTGGGAATAACCTAAATATAAAAATTAATTCCTAAAATAATTATCAGAATGAGAATCCCGTTAGACTCAAAATCAACTCACTAATTATTTATAAATTTCAAAAATTTATCCAAATAATCAATTGGTCATTATCTATATCACAAATTCATAAATATCATAATTAATTACATAATTATTTATATAATTGGGTTTCCCCTTAATCTCATAATTACTACCCAAATTAATTATCAAAATTGCAGTCCACTTTTTCTGATGACAAAATCCCTGATTAATCATAAATTTTAATAATAAACCAATTAATCAATTCGCCACATTAATTAACCCAATTTAAGAATTAAAATTTTTAAAGAATGCTATAAATTATACAATTTCATACAATTAATTAAAATATTTATTATGGGAAAAGAATATTATAACACTTATTTAATTTTTTTAAGACTAATCGCCCATAGGAGTTCCCTAAAAGTTGATCGGCATAATGACATAGAATTAGATCCTTATCTCAAAACCCTAAAATTGAGATTACCAAAAATCAAGATCATACAAGATTAGATCTACATCTATAATAATATATTAATATATCACCAAATAGACATATATCTATCCAATACATTGATGTACATCATTAAAATAATGATTAATGGATAGAGGAAGAACATGGGATACACAAGAAAATAAATTAAATGTCGGGAGAGTGGTGGTCATTGATATGGGATTTAATTCATGAAGAATAGGAAATTGGAGGGACTAAAATTCATCCAAAGAGATTATAAAATGTGAAGGATATCTTAGGGTTTAATTTGGATTTATTTGTGGTTATTTAGGGTGTCTAGGAATTTTTTAAAATCGTTTTTGGACTTAATTAATTCTCATGCACTGTTTCTTACATAAGGGTGCACTATCTACCGCATCTTCTTCCAATTTGTTTCAAAATTATCACAAAAACACGTAAAACTAGAACCCAATTAATAATTAATCAATTCCAGGTTAAATAGTACCTCAAAACGTGTTTGATATGTATCCATAAGAATATGTATCATTAAAATCTCTTGAATATATAATATATCATCCTAGAGATGTACTCCCAAACATCCATATGACTCTGATTTGAAAAGATTAGACCACTGATCCTTTGAATCAGTTTATCTCTACCAGGATATTTTTTACACACTTCTTTATTACAACAATATATGGACTAAAAACAAAATATTTCCTTGAAACACATTCTCATTTTGATCCAAAAAATGTCAAAGATTCTCCTCAAGGACATATCAGTCTAAATACCATCATCATTAAAATACCTAACATGTTTCCAAATTTAATGTGACCAATAACCCCAAGATACCATCCAATTATAATTCATTCATTGAATAAAATAATTCCTAGAAAGAATGTACATCCACCACTTCCAAGGATCTCCAATCCTTTCTCTATGATATTTGAACACTCACATTATAGGTTCCTCATTTGAATTCTAATGCCTCCACATCCATCCCATGTTCTCACTCCATGCACCTACTTATGACACATTGCTCTCCAAATTAATAGAATTGTTAACATTTAATTACAATGTAAATCAGCCCCCTTGGTCAATCGCTAATAGTATTTATCATCCTTTGGTCCTTCATAAGAACCTAATCTACAAATTGATGATGGAATAACTTGCACCATACATCTCCACACACATACTACTTCATAGGAAAATCCTCCAAGGGGCCCCATATCCAAAAAATACATTTCTAAATCTTGGATTATATCTAATTCTTTCTCAGATTACCTTAGATGATTTCATGTTTGGGGATATGATCATCACTAATTAATAGAACATTATGTATTCATCATATAATACCACCAATAATTCCTCCTCCCTAATGTCACCTCCCATTTCAGAAACACCATAGCCTATCTAAAGTATTGGTATTCCCTTCCCACCAACACCTCACAAAAGTATAGAAAACCAGATGTTCCTTCACACATTAAAAAGGATTCTCGTTTTACCACCTTAACTCAATTATAAATGGATATTTAGAGAAAATTTTATTAATCTCATCCAACATATTGTTCCGCCACATGGTAAAAACTAATGGTCTACCACTACTGTAAATTTCTCGTAAATTTCAATGAAATATTTTTCTTAAATTATCTGGGATTTTATGAGGACACAGTTTCTAATGACACCTGATTCTGAGGCCTGGTGTGCTCGAAATCAATTTCCAAAGTTTAGCTCAGGTACGTTTAGTGAATGAATGAGCGAGTTTGTCTAACTTTTGAAACGGTGCTCGGAATCGAAATCTGAGGGTACCGATGAAACCGCAGCACCGGTAACTGCTTATGAAGACCTTTACTGGAGTTGTGTTTTCTTGGAAGGAGTTGTAGAAATATTTGTTGATTAAATGAAGTGTAAAATAAAATTGTGTTACAATTTTATTTCTTTTCAAAGTGGTTTAATCTTAGGAGTGGATGTTGGGCTGGAACCTGCTAGATACTAACCACCCTTGAGTGGTTTAAGGTGAGGTGGGGCCCACACGAGCCCAACAATCACATTCCCTAACTCCTATAAACCCCTAATAAGTTATGTAACTCTCCCACATTAATTCATGACATCTAAACACCTAATTAATTAGACAAATTAAGTTTAATTAATTAAGTGAGTTGTTTTTGAATTTTGTAACTTTAAATGCATTCCATGCTTTAATAAAATAAGGGTGGAATTATTTTATTTGGTGGTTGGCTCTTGTGTTGGGCTTGGGAGGAGAATGAACTTCATCTTCTTCGTTGAATAACGTGAAGAACGCCGGTGCCAACCTCGACTTCCTTTTTCTCGATGTTGACGAAGTGACGCTATCATCCCACGACAATGTCAATGGAACAATGAAATATTTTCCTTCCGTCATCAAGTGATCAACCTTCTTGATTTGAGGTTGGGGTTAAATTCATTATTGGTAAATTATGATTGTGATTTGAATTAACATTGATGTATCTTGTTTAATTTTTCCAATTGTTACCAATGTAATGGGAGGAAATTGGATCGCACAAAGACGACTGATTCTCCTCCCCGTCTCATGTTTATTAACAATAGCATTTGAGAAGAAGACGGTGTGGTGCCGTTGCACCAAGCGGGAATGATGGAGACCGCGGTGGTGAAGAGCAGCGCCATCGCACTGTGCCGGAGAGGCCGAAGGAGGCCGCGTCCAAGAGCGGGCCGTAGCGGAGGGGCGCGACACAGTCACGCCGCACCGGATGGACGGAAGCTGCGGCCATAGGCCGCGGTAGTTCGGCAGGAGGCAGTCGGGCATGGCCAGGCACCGTCACACCAGGAGGCATGACTGGAGGGGGTGCCACAACAACTCACCTGCCATCAATTTTGAGGAAGACCGGGGGTTACAACCCCCGGCCAGCAGGCAAGGGTGGGCACCTCCAGGAGGGGGCAGCCATTTCAAAACAAGCCCGCCCCCCATTCGTGCCCGCTCGGTGCTTGGCCGGCCATGTTGGGCCAGGCCTCCCGCTCTGGGGTGGACCCGAACCTTGGTCGGGTCTCCCGGTTCTGGCCGACCCAGTGGGTATTAGGCCGGGTTGGACCGGGCGCAAAACCCCCTATTTTTAGACAGATTTGTTCAAACGCCCATAACATGGGCTACGGACAACTGATCAGCGCACCGTCAATTGCGTAGTGATCCTTAGATTAAGGCGGTCGTTTTAGTATATTACACTCAAGGTTTTGATGAACATTGTGTATAGACGGGTTGGTTCAAACATGAAACCAACCAGGCCCTCGAAGCGGAAACACTTATAACTTGAGCTCCGGGCGTCTGATTGACGTTCCGTCGACTTCATTGCTTTCCTCTTAGTGAGACTGTTCTTATGGATTTCTACGATGAAGGTTTAGATGCAGCTGGATTATGGTCGGGTTTGTTTTAGCTAAAAAACCAATCAGGCCCATATGACGAAAAAGCCAATAAATCTCAGACCGGGTGTCTGATTGAAGCGTTGTTTTCCCGGTTGAGTTTAGATTGACTAGACGGAACATTGTGATACATCAACCTTGGACTTCATGATAGTTGATGTATCGACCCCCTTGCCTCATGGAATGGACCCTCCCGGAATCGAGTGTGCTGTGTGCAGGAACCCTAGAGCTGGCTGTGACTACGACGACGATGGCGACTGTACTTAGATCCTACGTGGGTTAAGCAGCGAGGATGATTGTACTTGGATCCTTCATGGGTTCGGTAGCGAGGGAGACTGTTCTTGGATCCTCCGTGGGTTCGGCAGTGATGACGACTGTACTTGGATCCTACATGGGTTCAACAATGATGGTTACTGTTCTTGGATCCTACGTGGGTTCGGCAGCGATGATGTCTGTACAAGGATCCTATGTGGGTTCAGTAGATGAGATGATTCAGACGCTACATCTAATCATCTCCATCCCTCTTCGTGAGTAGTATACCTGTGTGAGTTGAGTCTTAACTTTCAATCATTATCTTAGTTATGATTGAATTGCTTTCCTGTGTGGATTGGTATGTGCTTTCCATTGTGGATTGTGATGTACCATCCTGTGTGGACTGGGTTGAACTTGGGCTCCTGAGTTGGAACAGAACTGGAATTCATGACATAGGTATATGTATGGGCATATACCTAAGTAGAGTTGTCTGATACTTTGTGATTGCATCTTTCCTTTGTGGTTTATCCTTCGTGGATTCTGGGAGACCTTCGGGATCCTCAGGGTCCGTACTGAGTATTGTATACTCACCCCTGCATGGGCTATGCCTTCATTACATTGTGTTGGTTGCAAACGACATACAACGCTAATCGTTGTTGATGCTTGTGGAGCGGGACGGTACCCAGAGGTGGACTATCAAGCAGGACGTACACAGAGTGGACGGCCGGACTCGAGGAGTCTATGAAACTATATGTACTCACACATCAGGATGGAGTTCCAGAGGATGACTTGGTGGTTGCTTATTTACCTTAATGCTGTTGTTCTTTCTTTTTAGTTGTATTATACTATTAGATGGGTTTGTATTCTGGCCCATTTTCTTTTCAGCTCTAAATTTTGTACTCTTTTACATAGTGTTTACTTGAGTGTGCATACTCTATGGGTTTTGTTTTCTTATATAAAAGAAATTCCTTCCCTTTTATTGAGATTTACGCCTTTGGTTCTAGTTGCCAGCGCCTGGCCTATGGAAGGCGGGCTTGGGGTAGTCAAGGCATGGGCCTCGAGGACGGGTCGTGACAAATTGGCATCAGAGGAGTCTGTTCTACCACAGAACTCAGGAATCTGATAATTTCTTCTATGTGAAGCAATTTTGTTTACGGTATTGAGAGTGGTTATCAGTTTAGGGAGTCCAGTGATGGTGTGAAGTCCGAGGTATCCAAACACCAAGACCCTGACTTCTGATTTTCGACTCAGTGCAAGAAAACACTGATTGCATGTGTGTTTCAATGTTTTCATTGTGAACACATTGTGTTAGCTCACCAGATATACTGTTTTGACCATGGAACACTTGTTTCTTTTTAAGATGGCCCCATGACGGCAGCTAGCTAGGGTTTCGAGCTTTGTGTGAGACGACATCCCATCGAGTGACGAGGCCTTGGTGCAGGGCCCCATTACAGCGGAGGCACTAGCGGTACCTCTACAGGACGAGCCACTGATGCCACCAACCCCAGCAGCTGAGAGTGCACGTTGCCTGATTGCACATCAAGAGTTTCAACATAAGAGACCACCCAGGTTCTATGGCGAGATGGACCCTCAGGCAGCCGAGGATTGCCCAGGGGCTGTTGTTTGAGTCTTAATATTAGTAGGGACACCAACTGACCTCATGGTGATCTTAGCGGCAAGTCTCCTGCATGCGGCAGTAGGTAGATGGTGGAGCATGATGCTCCAGGTGTACGACGAGGAATCTCTCATTTGGTCGGACTTTGAGAGCCTCTTCTTCTCGGAGTTTGTTCCAGCCACCCTCCATGCGGTGCACATTCAGGAGCTACTACAGCTGTGACACGGTAGCATGACCGTAGCCCAGTACTCGGCGAGATTTACCGATCTCTCACACTACTCCATAGACATGGAACAGGACCCATTATTCCAGGCCCGGACTTTCGATCAGGGACTAAGGCATGAGATCAGGGCTTTAATGATCTCCCTCAGCATTCTGACACAGGCAGGAGTACTAGAGTGATCTATTCTTGTAGAAAGATTTCTTGTTGAGCCTACACCCGCAATGAGACCTACCGTAGGGCGGCACATTGCAGAGTCTTCTGCAGCTGGCAATGGACAGATGTCACAGGGGTCCAAGTGGACCAGACCATCAGGTGGGCAACCTCAGGATACTGGCTCAGAGGTGTAGGGCACACGTAGCAGAGCTAGTCATACGAGAGTCAGATAGTGCTATGCATGCGGCGGGTAGGGCCATATGACTTGTGACTGCCGGACCCTCCATACAGAGCAGTAGCCTATAGTTTAGGGACCACCTAGGTAGAGGCAGAGGTTCAACCATGGTTGTCCACAAGTAGCAGGTGGACGAGGTAGAAGAGCTGGCTGAGCAGCAGGTGGTGGAGGATGCTTCGTGGCACTTCCACCACCACCACCAGGAGGTCCACCCCAACCTCAGGGAGCTGGCGGACAGAGGCAGGCTCAGCTCCAGGTAGTGGAGGCCTACGACCACGGTGCACCTGAGATGATTTGAGGTACTATCTGTTTCTACTCTACCCTTGCTGTAGTTCTTATAGACACAAGTGTTAGTCATTCTTTCATTGCCGATGCCCTTTTTTGGAGCTCAGAGATTTCAACAGAGTCATTGGCTAGATCCTTATGGCTAGAGACTTATACGAGAGCAGTCTCGACGATTACGCACTGGTGCCGGTAGTGTGAGCTTACTCTAGGAGGCGAGAGCTTCGTCTGGGATCTTCTTGTAAGGGCGTCGAGGCCTCACGACGTCATCTGGGGCATGGATTGGTTATCTACAGTCCATGCTTAGATCGACTGTATTAGTCACAAGGTGCGGTGTGTCCGCACTGATGGGAGAAGGTTCACCTTCACCAGTGAAAAGGGATCTTTTGTAGCACAGGATGGAATCACATAGAGGAGAGGATAGCCGATCACTCATCATTTGTCTAGTCTCATCCTAGGAGCAGTTGATGTGCAGAGTCCGAGTTTTCCTGTTGTGGTGGAACAGTATGCAAACATTTTTCCTGATGACGTTCCAGGACTACCTCGTCGTAGAGAGGTAGACTTATATATTGACTTGTACCCTCGGAAAGCCCTGATATCTACTCCATCATATCAGATGGATCCCGCTGAGATTCGAGAGCTACGTTTATAGCTGGAGGACTTGCATGGAAAGGGATTCATCTGGCCTAGTGTTTCACCCTGGGCTTCCCCAATCTTGTTTGCCAAGAAGGAAGACGGGAGCTTCCGACTGTGTGTCGATTACGGTCACCTGAACCAGAAGACCGTGAAGAACAATTATCCACTTCCGAGGATCAATGACCTCTTCGATCAACTTAAGGGAGCACGATGGTTCTCAAAGAAAGACCATGGGTCAGGCTATCAACAGCTCAGAGTTCAAGACGAGGATGTGCAGAAGACGACCTTTAGGTGTCGGTATGGCCACTATGAGTTCTTGGTTATGATTTTCGGCATAACCAATGCTCCACAAGTGTTCATGAGTCTCATGAACATGATCTTCGAGCCTTACCTTGCTCAATTTGTCATAGCCTTCATCGACGAAAATTGATTTACTCGACTACTGAGGAGGAGCACGCCTACCACTTGTGGGTTGTACTGTACACACTCCTAGAGCACTAGCTTTATGGTAAGCTCTTGAAGTGCATGTTTTTGATTTTAGAGGTCCAATACTTGGGAAACATCACTTATAAGGTTGGATTTGCCATGGATCCTGCGAAGATCGAGGTAGTGATAGCTTGGGAGCCACCCAGGAGCATGACAGAGTTGTGGAGTTTCCAAGGTTTGGCTGGGTACTATCGGAGATTTGTGCCAGACTTCTCCAGAGTTGCAGCACCACTCTCATCTTTGACGAAGAAGTGGAAAACCTTCGTGTGGTCAGATAGATGTCAGTAGAGCTTCCAGGAGTTGAGACTGAGATTTACCCCGTGCACCCATCATGAGGCTACCGGAGGAGGGCATAGTGTTCGTAGTTTACTAGATTCATCAGGGACTGGACTCGGGTGTTTCCTGAAGCAGGAACGGGCAGTGATCGCCTATGGATCACGACAGTTGAGGCAGCACGAGAAGAACTACGCTACCCAGGACTTGGAGATAGCAGTAGTGGTCTTTACCCTGAGGATGTGGTGGCACTATCTGATGGGAGATCACTTTATAGTCTATTATGACCACAAGTGTCTCAGGTATATCTTCTCGCAGAAGGACCTAAACTTGAGACAGCAGTGATGGATCGAGTTCCTCTAGGACTATGACTTTGAGATAGTCTATACTCCTAGAAAGGGGAACGTAGTTGCTGATACTCTCAGCAAGAGTACGGGAATCCATCGACTTGGAGAGGAGACAGAGTAGCTCGCCATGTTATAGATATCCTTTGTGGATAGAGATGGGGCATCCTTTCTACAGTCACTTCTCCACTTCTTCTGCGGGTCAGAGAGGCACAGCGTGGAAATGATGACTGTGAGACGCGACGTGCATAGATATCCTCAGGACAGGCACCTGATGGATTCTATGTAAGAGGAGAGCAGGACTTCTTTTTCAGAGGATGTACCATGGTACCAGTTGCATTGTAGGAGGAGGTGTTGAGGTAGTTTCATACTTCCCATTTGGAATTACATCCCGGAGTGGCAATGATGTACCAGGATCTCAGACGACAACACTGGTGGCCGGGTATGAAGAAGGTTATGGAAGAGTTTGTTTCACGATGCCTCACCTGCCAGCAGGTGAAGGTGGAGCACCAGGTACCAACAGGCTTGGTACAACCCTTAGAGGTCCCGGAGTGGAAGTGGGATGGGATATCTATTGATTTCATGACTGGGCTTCTACGTACATCCAGAGGTCATGACTCCATTTGGGTTATTGTAGACCGACATGCCATGTTGGCCCAATTTCTATCTATCAAAGAGAAGGGCTCAGTGGAGAGCTTGGGATGCCACTACATTCAGGAGATTGTATGGCTTCATGGTGTGCCATCTACTATCGTCTCCGATCGAGATTCTCTCTTTACTTCCCAGCTTTGGAAGGGGTTATAGGAGGAATTTGGGACGCAGCTACGCCTGAGCACCGCCTTTCACCCTCAGACGGATGGTCAGACAAAGAGGACCATTCAGACTCTCAAGGACATGCTCCACGCATGTGTCCTCGACTTTGGTCGTAGATGGGAGTATCACCTACCCTTGGTGGAGTTTGTGTTCAACAATAGCTACCACTCCACCAACGGGATGGCACCATACGAGGCATTGTATGACCGAACTTGCAGATCACCTCGTTGCTGGACAGATCCTGGGGAGTCAACACTAGAGGGACTAGAGATGGTCCAAGCCACAACGAAGAAAGTTCAGGTCATCCAGGAATAGATGAGGACAACTCAGAGCCGACAGAAGTCTTATGCTAACATGAGGCAGAGACCACTAGAGTTCGAGGATGGCGACTACATTTTCTTATGGGTCTCACCTCGACATGGATTACGGAGATTTGGCAGGGGCGGCATGTAATCTCCACGCTTTATCGGACCATTCCTGGTACTCAGCAGGATAGGTGAGGTGTCTTATCACCTGGCTCTTCTACCTCAGTTGCACCGGGTGAATGACATCTTCCACATATCTCAGCTGAGGAGATATGTGCATGAACTGACACATATCATCAACCACAGGAAGCTGGACATCGATGACGGGGTGAATTTTGCGGAGGTCCCAGTGGAGATCGCGGATCGACAGGAGCGGGTCCTACGGGGACGGTCGATTCCTCTAGTGAGCATCAGGTGTCAGCATGGGAACCTCTAGGAGATCACATGGGAGCGGGTGGCTCAGATGCGTGCTCAGTACCCCCATTTGTTTCCTTAGATTTGAATTATCTTTACGAGGATGTAAATCCCTAAGGTTGGAGTAATGTAAAGACCTGTATATTTCAAGGAAAATTTTTTCATAAATTCTTTGGGATTTTATGAGTACGCAGTTTCTGACAGCACCTGATTCCGAGGCCCGGTGTGCCCGGAATAAATTTCCAAAGTTTAGCTCGGGTACGTTCAGTGAACGAATGAGAAGGTTTTTCTATCTTTCGAAGCGGTTCTCGGAATCGAAATCTGAGGGCACCGATGAAACCGCAGCGCCAATAATTGCTTATGAAGACCATTCTTAGAGTTTCTTTTTTTGGGGAGGAGTTGTAGAAAAATGTGAGGATTAAATAAAGAGTAATATGAAATTGTATTAAAATTTTATTTCATTTCAAAGTGGTCTAATCATAGGAGTGGAATTTGGGGTGGGACCTGCTAGATTCTAACCACCCTTGAGTGGTTTAAGGTGAGATGGGGGCCATAGGAGCCCAACCCCTCACATTACCTAACTCCTCTAAACCCCTCATAAGTTATGTAACTCTGCCACATTAATTAATGTCAACTAAACACCTAATTAATTCGACAACTTAAGTATAATTAATTAAGTGAGTTGTTTTTGAATTTTGTAATTTTAAATGCATGCCAAGATTTATTAAAATAAGGGTGGAATTATTTTATTTGGGGGTTGGCTCATTATGTTGGGCTTGGGATGAGAAAGAACTTCATCTTCGTCGTTGAAGAACGCTAAGAATGTCGGCGCCATCCTTGGCTTCCTTTTTCTCGACGTTGACGAAGCGACGCCATCATCCCATGGTAACGTCAACGGAACAACGAAAGCTTTTCCTTCCTTCGTCAAGAAATCAACCTTCCTGATTTGAGGTAGGGGTTAAATTCATTATTGGTGAATTAAGATTGTGCTTTGAATTAACGTTGACGTATCTCGTTTAATTTTCCGAATTGTTACCAATGTAACGGGAGGAAATCGTACCACACAAACATGGAAGATTCTCCTCCCCGTCTCTTGAATATTAAAAATGGAATTTGAGGCGAACATGGAGCGGTGTCGTTGCACCAAGTGGGAACGATGAAGACCGCGGCTGGAGTGGGCCACGGTGGCGGAGCGCGGCGCTATCACGCTGTGCCGGAGAGGCCGAAGGAGGTCGTGGCCAAGAGCGGGCCATGACGGAGGGGCGCAGCTTCATCGCACCGCGCCAAGGCACCGGGGGGCCGCAGCCGCAGTGGGCCACGGTAGAGGGGTGCGGCGCCATCACGCCGTGCTGGACGGATGGAAGCCGCAGCCTTAGGCCGCAGCGGTTCAGCAAGAAGGTGGCCAGGCTCGGCCAGCCACTGGCACACTAGGAGGCGGGACCCGCGGGGGTCCCGCAGCATCTCACAGGCATGCCGTTTTTTGGAAGACCGGGGGTTACAACCCCCGGCGAGCAGGCAAGGGCAGGCCCCACTGAGAGGGGGCCATCATTTCAAAACAAGGGGGGTCACGCCCGCCCCAACTTCTTGGCCTGCCACGCTGGTCTCAGGTGGCCACGCCGGCCAGGCCGATCCGCACCCAACATAGCCGGACCCAGACCCAGGGGGTATTGGGCCAGGTCAGACCGGGGCCAAAACCCCTATTTTCGGACAGATTCGTTCAAACGCCTATAACATGGGCTACGGACCTCCGATCGACGCACCGTCAGTTTTGTAGTGATCCTTGGATCGAGATGGTCGTTTCCGCATTTACACTCAAGGTTTTGTTAAACTTTGTGTATGGAAGGGTTGGTTCGAACACAAAACCAACTGGGCCTTCAGAGAGGAAACACTTATAACTTGAGCATCGGACGTCAGATTGACGTGTTGTCGACCTCATTGGTTTCCTCTTAGTAAGATGGTTCTTTTGGATTACTATGATAGAGGTTTGGACATAGCTGGAGTTTGGTCAGGATGGCATTAGCTTAAAAACTAACCGGACCCCTGGGACGAAAAAGCTAATAACTCTCAACTCGGGTGTATGATTGACGCGTCGTCTATCACGTTGAGTTCTTATTGACGTGACATAACTTTGTGATACATCAACTATGGAATTTGTGACAGTTGATGTATCGAACCCCTTGGCTCGTGGAGTGGACCCATCCGGAATCAAGCATGCTATGTGAGGGAACCCTAGAGATGGTTATGACTACGACGACGATGAAGATTGTACTTGGATTCTATGTGGGTTTGGCAGCGAGGACGACTATACTTGGATCCACTGTGGGTTCGGCAGTGAGGAAGACAGTAATTGGATCCTCTGTGGGTTCAGTAGTGATGAAGACTGTACTTGGATCCTACGTGGGTTTGACAGCGATGGTTACTGTACTTGAATCCTACGTGGGTTTGGCAACGACAACTTCTGTACATGGATCCTACGTGGGTTCGACAGAGGATATGATTCAGAGGCTACATCTAATAATACTCATCCCTCTTCATGAGTAGTATAACTGTGTGAGCTGAGCCTTGACTTTAATTCATTATCATAGTTATGATTGACTTTCTTTCCTGTGTGGATTGGGTTGTGCTTTCCATTGTAGATTGGGATGTACCTTCTTGTGTGGACTGGGTTGAACATGGGCTCGTGAGTTGGAGAAGAACTATAATTGATTACTTAGGTATATATATGGTCATATACCTATGTAGAGTTGGTTGATACTTCATGATTGTATGTTTCCTTTGTGGTTTATCCTTCGTGGATTCTGGGAGACCTTTGAGAGTCTCGAGGTCCCTACTAAGTATCATGTACTCACCCCTACACGGGCTATGCCCGCACTATGTTGTGTTGGTTGCAGACAACGAACAATGCTGATCGTGGTTGAGGCATGTTAAGCAGGATAGTACCTGGAGGTGGACTATCAGGCGGGACATACACGGAGTGGATGGCCGGACTCGAGGAGCCGACAAGACTACCCGTACTCACCCATCAGGTGGGAGTTCCAAAGGACGACTTGGTGGTTGCTGATTTACTTTACTGGTACTGTTCTTTCTTTTCAGTTGTACTGTAATTTTAGTTGGTTTTGTATTCTGGCCCATTTTCTTTTTCAACACTTACTTTTGTACTCAGTTTACTTAGTGTTTACTTCAACTTGCATACTCTGTGGTGTTTGTTTTCTTATATAAAGGCAATGCCTTCACTTTTATGAGGATTTATGCCTTTGGTTCTAGTCACCAGCCCCTGGCCAATGGAAGGTGGGTTTTGGGGTAGTCACAGCACGAGCCTTGAGGACGGGTTGTGACATCTACCCATAACCATCCTACACCATGGTTCTAGTTAACAAGGGTAAACACATTATCAATATTCAAGTATCTCATTTAGATGCCGATTTATTCTCATCTTGCATCATTTTACAATCTATCTCAATTACTTGTTAGGTGCTATTTTCACTCCAATTTCAAAAGCATGAAAAAATAGTCCATGTTCAACAACATACCCATAACCCATTTTCCCACGTTTTCCTAAAATTATGTATGTTCAAAAAGTAATCCTGAGTGCCAAGAATGATGCACACACACTCAACACTCATGCCATTTGGGGCTAGAAATCAATCTCAACACATCTCAAAAATAACTACAACATCATAAAACAAGTTAGTCACCCATCATAAATTAATATTAATTTGTAACATAAAATTTTAATAACAATAATACCACCCTGGGTAGTTGGGTTCTCCCCCATACATTGTGTAGCTACTCCCATGCCCGAGCTCGTAACCAAGCCATGAATCTTCCTAGTCTCATGACTAAATTTCCCAAAAAATTTGAAAAAACATAATGAAAAGAAAATTCCCTCTGTTACCAAATTTAAAAGAATTAGCTTGTGTTCCACACACTTATTCCCATATCTAGTTCCCTATATGAGCTCATGCATGTCCCCATATACACTAGACGCTACCAACCGGAATTGGGGGTCTGCTAAGTCATGCATGGGGAGATTAAACACAATTAGTTTTATTTTATTAGAGCAATTCACCAAAATAAATAAATAAAAAATAAAGAAAACATATAACTACACACAATACCAATATCTCACTACAGACAAATCATGAATTACAATATTTAAACGAAACAACAGATAATTCATGGTGATGTACATGCCAAGTGTAAAAATGAATCTCAAAAGAAAATACACCGATAAAACCCAAGCAGGTCCCAAACGACTCCTATTTCCCTGATCCAGGATACAGCACAACACAACCATCTATCATAGGTACTCCTCCCTTGCCCTGGCCAGTAGTAATAAATAATAATATTCTAGTACCATTCGGGAATCCCATGTACAATGTGATTTCAACTCTGTAGGCCACCACCAGCGTTGTCTAATATAATTACAGTCTATAATAGTGTTTGTAATTGTAATAAGTATATGTATGTTGCATAAATAAATAGTTTATCATCATATTCAACATTCTCTATTTAATAACATAAAACCAAAAGTTCCCATAGACAACCAAGCCACAATACCTAATTCATCCAAAGCCACAATTTGAAAAATCCAAAACGGGTAACCACATGTATTAATTTCAATTTTACTATTCTTATTTCACAATTTAATGAATATGTTTCTGTTTATTAAATCACACAATTGAAAGACCATGTTACCGTTCTTTATATCACACTAATTAATGTCCCAACAATTATTCAATATACACGACAATTGAATGATAATGTTACCATTCATTATTTCACACAAATAAATGACCATGATACCACTTATTAAATCTCACAATTGAATGATAATGTTACCATTGAAAAACACATAATTAATTCAACAGAAAAATATCCACAAAAATGACATTACTAATTCAATAGTAAGTTGAACAAAAACATTCCATTAGTTAAATAAATAATTATCTAATCAAAACAATTAAATTAATTGATTCATCAATTAATTAATCACATCAATCTTTAAACTAAACTCAATAATTAATTAATCACATCAACTACTTTATTTAATTAAATAGTTAAGTATTACAACAATAACTCTAGTTAATTCATTAACATAGTATTCACATTAATAACTCTAGTGAATTCAAAAATTAACTAATAAAAAAACTAACTCAAGTTAATTATTCCTTTAACTAATGACATCAAATAATTTAACTAATAGAAAAATTAATTAATCAAAAAAATCCTTTCAATTAAATAAAAAATTAATTATTCACGGAAATCCCATTAATTAACTCTACAATTAATTAATCATTCTCATTAAACAGAATATTTAATTCAACCATTAAATTATATCATTAAATCCCTTATTTAATTTTTAAATTAATTAATCCCATGAATCTCATTAAAATATTCTACAATTATTTAATCATCTCAATCTCATTTCTAATTAAACAATTATTTTATTACAGAATTATCATTAATTAATTTTCATATTAATAAGCATATCAATTCCATTAATTAATTAATCAATTAATAAGTCAATATCCACATATCATTATCCATAATTAATACAAAGACTGATTATTGAAATAAAAAATCTAAGTATCTCACAATTAATTCTCTAATTAATTTTCTGAATTCATATACAGTGTCATGTCATAATTAATTCATCAATTAATTATCTCAACTCACATATATATTAGTCTAATAATTAATCATTTATTAATCAACTCTACTCGTATATCTTGATATGTCATAATTAACATACCATCAATTTTATCATCTCATATATCTATACACAACATAATTAATCATCAATTGATTATCTTAAAACAATTATATCAATATCTCATAAAGAACCCATGATTAATTTTCTTCATATCACATACCATAATCTGATAACTAATCCACCCATTATTTATGAAAATGGGCCACATCTAAATTTATTAATTAATTTCCCAATTAAATATGTAAATGGGATCCCCATGGTCTCATAATCAACTCTCAAATTAGTCATACATTTCAGTAATACTCCAATTAAATCAATTGGACTTTATCTACATCAAAAATCATTAATGCTCAAAACTAAACCCCCCATTAATTATCTAATTTATCCGCCCCTAAGTCTCTCAATAAATTTTATAATTAATTTTTTAAATGGGTATAACCCTAATCCCATAGTTAACTCCCCAATTAATCATCAATTTCAACAATAATCCCAATTAAATAAATTATCCATTATCTAGATAACAATTCCCAAAACTCACAATTAATTCATAAATTTATAAAATAATTAAACATCCCCTGATTATGATTATTAATTTAAAATATTAAATGTGGAAATCAAGTTCCCCTTAGTCTCAAAATCTACACCCAAATTAGTCAAAAATTTCATAAATTAATCCAATTAATCAACTTATCATTAGCTAAATCACAACATCCTAAATATAAAATTTAATTACTTAATTAAATATATAATTGTAAAACCCAAAAGTAACATAATTATTTCACAATATAATTATCATAATGTGTTTACCTTAGACTAACGATTTAATATCCAATTAATCATTAATTTAAACAATAACTCAATTATTCAGTTAGAAACAATAAATAACCCAATTTATGAATTAAAATTTCTAATGAATTATAGAAATTAAACAATTGAATAAACCTAATAAAAATCACAAAGATTGGAAAATAATATTAGACCACCTGCCTAAATTTTTCAAAGACTAATCCCCCATTGAAAATCCCTGAATGTTGTGGTGCATAAAGATATAGATTTAGTTCCGAATCTCAAAACCCTTAAATCAGGATTCAAGAAAATTAATATCTTACAAGATGAAATGTAGATCGAAAATCATAGATCAATATCTTAAGAAATAGGCTTTTATATATATAATACAATATTTTACATCATGGAAGGGAAGTGGAATGGAAGGAGGAATAATAATAGAAGAATGGGAGAATAAATTACTTATAGGGAGATAAGCGATCATTGATCCCGACTTTGATTTACATTGAACTGAGGTCGGGAGGGACTGAAATACATCCTCAAATATCCAAAACACAAATGATGTACTAGGGAAAAATTTGGGTCTATTAAGTGTTAATTATGCTATTTGGGAAACTTTAGAATTAATTTGAAGACTTAATTAATTCATGTGGAATGTTTCCTACCTCGGGGCGACTTACTGCCCCATCTCCTCCCATTTTCTTTCAAAAATCTCACAAAGCTCCCCAGAAAAAGAAATTGAAATGTAATCAATTACAAGTAAAACAATACATCTAAATAAATTCAATGTGTCACCATTGAATTTCATGTTCTTAAAAAAGTGAAATTTGTTATCTTATAAGAATATCAATCAATACATGAACCCTACTAAAATGGTATTTACAAGTTGTTTTGTATCTCTATTAAACATGAAGGTTTTCATGTTTTCATGAAGATATTTTATCTCCATATTGAATAGTTACTCCTCATAAATAGAAATGAAACCCTCCAATTTTATATCATTACAGAATAACCTACCATTTTAACTTTGTTCTCGTAATCCATCGAATTCAAAGACTTATAATATTATTACAATGTCATGGAATGAAATATACATAAAAAATGATCAATTCCATTTTAGTACTAGAAAAAAATGGCCAATTATCAAATTATATATATTATAGTTGCCTATCAAATTTCTCATCCTTGTTGACAATCTCAGTTATCTATTTTAATATCACATAGTGGACCATAATGTTCATGTTGGCCCAATTTTCTAGATAAGGGACATCATTACAGATGAGTTACTCATCTCCATTATGAAATTTAATCTCTACGTTTTCATATATTTGTAATACAACACTATTTTGTTCCTATCCTCCCCTTGTCTCCTCGATATTCTCCACCAATATATGTTACCAATCTCCATTAAGAGTTAATGTGATAGTAGTCATCCCGCCACATCACATTTTCTAACACTCAAACTAAAAAATAAATGTTCTGATACAATTGATACAATTTAGATAGATAGTATCTCAAATTAACTACTTAAATATGTGATACAATAATTATTTCTTGGACCACCATTATCCTGACTGCACAACTTGTCATTCCCACTTCATTTATTATTTTAGTATGTGTTGAGGGTATTATAAATTGCTAAATCCTTTTTATATTTAATTATGCATTCACTACACAATGATTGAGTCAGTAGGAGTTGGATAAACTAGTACTAATGTCTATATAGAGCTTCATGAACTCTTCATTTGTATTATGATAATATATTTCATACTCAAATAATATGTGGTCACCATCAAAAAGATTATTTTTTCCATAAATGATTTCAAATAAATCTTCGATAATGAAATTAAGTAATTTCATCATTAATGAGGTATATTCAAGAGTGGAAAAAAATTCTATACTAACTACACATGATTCTTATTATCTATATAAATTCATCAATATGATCCACCATATCCATGTGCAGTGCCATAAAATTTTAACTGATAGTTTTTTGTTTTTCATTCATGAAATAATCCCATCAAAAAACCTAACCATTCTACTCACTGACAATTCATTTGTGGTTTTATTTTTTGAAACATGTATATGGTTATCTACTAAAAATCAAGGGATAGAAGTTATTATACCCTCATTTACTTCTGTGATTCTATACACATCTCATCCACTGGTATGATAGCTTCCTAGACTCCATGATCTTCCATGATTAGCTCAATACTGATCACCCATGTGGTGTAGTTGGATGACAATAATGATGGGAAATGGAAGAGGAAACCACTAATCACATTCAATTCTTGATGATATTTACTCAACATGTTATCATACCAAAGATACTTGGGTATTCATCAAGATTACAAGATTCCAAAAATTTATTTTTTCCTTTTCAAGAGGATATATTCAAAATTTAGGAAATGAGGGAAAACAATATGACAATGTCACATCAACAAAACATTCGTTTCATTAAAATATATTATCAACAATTAAAATCATAAATATTATAATTTATATGATAAATACAATTATAATGAACTAAATAAAATAAATAGTGTCAACTATTTATTCCCATTCAATGAAATATACATGTTTATTTAGGATTCATTAATGTAATCCATTTATTAAAACATTCTTCCTTCCACGAATAACCTTCAATACATGAATAAATAATCCATGTTCTAACAAGGGACTAGGAATTTCTTACCCTTAATCCATTCATGGTTCAAATTCATACTGTATAGTAACGTTCTATTTACACACATCAACAACATCATAAAAAATTATCTCATTATTAATTTTTACTTTCTCTTTCATCAATATAACTAAAATAATTTATAATTATGTTTCCAGTTATTGTTTAATAACATTATATTTTATGGAAACTATTTACATGTATATAATACTTCAACATGTTTTTATCCTTCATTTCCTCACCAGCTCATTCATGAAAGGAGACTGAGTCATCAACATCAAGATGACCAAAATCAAGGTTGAGATATGCTTCATTATACATTAGGTAAATATCTCTACGATTCAGAAACCAAAATTTTTCCCTCATTGGAGCTTTCAATAATCATACAATAAATTCATTCTATTGGATCCCTAGACTAAATGGTTGAATATTGGGTACCAATGATTTTATTTCCGTTTTGAAAATGAGTTCTCTCATCTTCTCTGCAATCTATAGCTTAAAACATAATTTATGCTAGTATAAATATGTTTGGAACTCCTATGACTAACTAATGTTATAGATCATATAGAATGGTGAACTCTAGTGTGTCATGATATTATCTGTGGGCACATACATTAAACTATAATAGCTTTTTGAAGACATTTATAATTTACAATAAGCATATCAGATAGCACGAGTTTGTTAGGATCTCGTACATCCTGATCGACGAATTCATCAACATAATTTTTATTTCTTTCATAATATCATATATCATAATGGTATCAATGACCATTTTCACCTTGTTCCAATTATTATTAATCATCTAAAAAATTATAATATTACAATAATATCATTGTATGAAATATATCTCATGGAGAATATGATGAAATATATTTTTTTTTAAAAGAGTATATAAACTTTTATCATCATCTTTATTGTGGATTTATTTTCAAATTTCATATTTCTAGTGATTCTCTCTCCTATCATGTTGATCTATTATCAGTGACCACTTCTATGAATTCTACCCCCATTGAAAGGATATAAGACATTATTGAGGATGATCTCCTCCCCGACACCATAAAATATCAACATGACATATTCCTCGTTAAGCTATAGATTGCATATTTTATGATTCATACTTCATGTTTCCTCTCAAGACACTAAATATATATGTTTTTTTATTCATAAATAACATATGTCAGTATAGTATCCCATTTAAATTAGAAAATATAAAATATTGAAGCACATTTTCATATATTTTATATTGGAAACATTTTATGTTGCTCTTGATTCAGATCCCACTACTATATTCACTAATAGTATTAATATTGTCACGTACTATAATTCTATGACAACACCACTTATTTCACCATCTTCCATGACCGTTCCAATTGTTTTTTATCATTATTTAATGACACCCATCTATCACTCATTATGCACGCACTCCACTCATCCTGAATCATTACAAGTTATCTATCTCCGTTTCTGAAATTTTCTTCGATATACATTTTCATCTCATATGACTTCAACATTCTAATATACAAATAGAATATCATGCAGTGAAGACAATTAACTTTTTCAACTCCATCCATGATTGTATAGAAATAATCTAGAATGAGATTTATAAATTTCTGGACTACTATTAAATTATTTTGATAGTCTCCCATAATGGCTATACAATCCCCTATGCAAGTGTGGAAGAGTGGAATTTTACTAAATTTCATTCAATATAAACGTTACAACTAGAGGGTTTATCCCAATTTATATACTTTTCCAAAAAACTGAAAAAACTGAAATTAAATTTATAAAATTAATTTTTTAAAATAAAAAGAAAACAACAAAACATTAAATACTACATAGATAATTTGAAATAAATGTATAGTATGAATAAGAACCACATATGGAAGTCTCCCCACATGGGGAAGATGTTTTAGATTTCATTTACAACACTTCCCTTTATACCATAACATGTATTATTCTATGAATAGTTCTTAATTGTTTGAGTACATCTATAGTTAGTGACTTTGGGAAAATATCATCCACATATTCCATAGTAGGACAGTATTATAATTTTATAATTCGCTTCTTCCTATTATCTCTCAGAATATGATATCAAGTATCAATGTGTTTTCTTCTTCCAAACTGAACCAGATTTTTTGCTGGGATAATTAATGAATTATAGTCTACATATATGACTATGGATCGATACTATAAATTATCTTTTTTAGAAAATTTTACATCAAAACTCCTCAATAGACAATGGATGATGCTTCCATGTAATCTGATTTACATATATATATATGTGATTACCTCACTCTTCTACCATGAATTTCACATGAATGAAGTCATTCAATGAATGAATACATATCCAATGATAATTGTTTTTGTTCATATTGTTAACCACTCCAATCAATATCTAAATAACCATATATCCTAGTGTTAGCACTGTATGGATAAAAACATTACTAAATTCCCCATTCCCTCTGGGCTACCTAAGAATTAATTTTACTTCTTTTCAGTGTGAATATTTGGGTGCATCCATGTACCTTCTCAGAAGACCAACATGGAAGACGAAATATGGCCTTGTGATTTTGAGGTACTGTAGGATTCCAATTAGACTTTTGATAATTTCAAGATAACACCAATTCCATATTCGTTTCTTGATAGATTTAAAAAAATTGTTATAAGCATGTTTAACCCATTAAACATGGTTATCTTGGAGTTTTCAAGTTATTTCATGGCATACTCCTTCTGAGATATATAGATGACACCACATTATTTCTTTACATCAATGCCTAAAAATTGACATGTGAAATCCATCAGTCATCCCAAATTTGTTAACATATACCCCATGAATTCATTTAACATATATCATTTGTTCCCTATAAACCATAAAACCTTAATATATGTTCATGCTATATGCATATCGCTACAAGTATTCTTCTTGATGAAACGTTATGCTCATATTGACATTGGAAAAAGAAGTTCTCTTAGAGATAGTTGTTGATGCATGCTTTCCACGTACATGGATCTTGATTAATCCCTTAAATTTCATTCTTCAGTTGATAATCCTTGTCTTCCTCCCCTGTATAAAAAAGCCTTCATGATGGTCAACATATACTTGTTCTTCTATAATTCTATCGACGAATGATGATTTCACATCAAGTTTGTAGATAATCCAACTATGTTGGACTACTAGAGATATAATCATTCCCTTAGTGTCAAGTTGAGAAATAAGAGAGAATAATTCTTCATAGTCCACCATATACTTCTGTTTGTATCCCTTTGATAATATTCTTTCCTTGTAGAAATTAATCTTTCCATCAGAATTGTTCTTGATCTTGTACACCAATTTAATAGCAATTATTTTTTTTCTATTATGTTATGTTGTTATCTCCCATGTGTTATTTTTCTCTATTAAATGAAAATATTATATCATATATATTATCAAACAGTCATATCAAATAGAATCCTGAAATGTTATAGGCTCATGATCAGCATAAAGGAAGAAATTATTTACCAAATTTGTTTGATCATAGATGTTTCTTAAGATATTAAATTTTAAAGACTCTTCAGGTGAAGATGTTTTATACAGATTTGGACATGATCGGGTAATTTTAGGAGTGATAGAATATACTCATGGATTTCTGTGTAATAATTTTGTGCCTGAGGAAGGTGTTTTGGCATTTTTATCCTGATGATCATTCCTTTCATCAAGATCTCCTATTTCAAATCGAATAACATTTTTCGATACTTAATCATTCCATTTTCAAGCTTCATACTAACTAAATATCACATATCTACTCACTAAATCATTATTGTTTAGTTGATTATAGATCTTATAGTCTTTAGATACTTCCATGTAGATGATGAAGATTCGTTTTTCCCCATTATCATATTGATTCCATGTTCTTTATTCTGAAACATGTGTTTATGTGACCCACACAATTATTATTAGGTGTGAAAATCATGGTTTGTATTCTATACATACATATTATTATGTCAAATTTATAATACAATTGGTTGGGAACTGATTGAGAAGGTAGGCAGTACATTCAACTGTCTCGTCCCTAGAACTCTTTAGTAGACCTTTCACCATCAGCATGGTCCTCATCATATTGATGATGGTGTAGTTATCTCATTCTTAAATTTAATTCTAATGTTTCATGTAAAAAATATTTTATTATTTATTGACTCCTTATTCCATTCTAAAACCATGAAATGCATTTTAGGTGTATTCTCTACCTCTATCAAATCTGAGTAATTTGATTTTTCAACCTATTTTTTTCTTTAACAAGGGCATTGAAAATTTTAATGATAGTAAAAGTACCTGATTTTTCTTTGATGCAATACACCCAAAATATTATGTGGAAATCATCAATGTGGGTAATAAATTACTTATTATATTTAAGTGTGTTTTTTACAAGTTGTACCAAAATATTCGTGTGAACTAACTAACATGATTAAGTTTCTCTTCTAGACACTCCACTTGGAATAGAATTACTTGATTTCTTACTGAGGGTACACTCCTCACACACATGATTTGGAATATCAATCACTAAAAAGAGAATCACCATGCTTGAGGAGGAAATAAATTTAAGGCTGCAGAAATAAAGATTCCCAAAAGCTAATATTGCAACTCCATGAGTAATTATTCCAGAGTCCAAATAGACACTCCTCAACCATTTGATTAATATGATGTTGAAACATGAAATTCTCTTATATTTGGACATCAGAAAATAGTCCCTAATGTGCATCTCTTATAGAGAAAAAATAGTTCAATATGTTCATGACATCCCACTTTTCACGGAGTTTTCTAATAATGATGACATTATTTTTCTTTTTTTGTACATAATACGAATTTTTTATATAATTAGACACACAATTATTATAATAGATTTTAATTTTACCATTGAAAATCAAGGGTACAATTTATGATTTTCCAAAACACACTTTTTCATGACCTTTATTTGTGATCTCCTCAAATGGTTATTTGTTACCACTCATATGGTTTCGTGCATCCTCCTTGAGATACGAAACATTTGTTTATTCACATTATTTTTCTTATGCAAGGAGGATTTTAGAGAATTATTATTCATCGTGATTTGATTCATTATTGTTGGATCTCTCATCTTGATCTTTTTTTCCTCCAAAACTCAGAGGAATAATTAAAAAATTTATTTCAATTATGATGTTGAATATTCTTTTTGTTTCCATGACCACACGAAAATTGGCCTCTATCATTTCCTCTTCTGTATTATCTAGTATGTTTTTTACTTTTTTTGATAGATTAGATGATATTGAGGGCCTAAGCCTCTTTCCTAATTACTATTTTCATAACCAAATCATTATGTACATACATTATTTTATTCTTTTAGCATCGACATGAACATTAAGGCATGCTCTATCATCGAACCATAAATCTTTTGAAGATGTTTCTCATGTACATGAAATGTTATAATGAATTCTACAATGGAAAATTTATTCATATTCTTTTATTCTTCAATTTCACTAACAACATGATCAAAAATGGTTATTTCTGAGCAATGTTCATTTTCAGTGACCTGATTTTCCTCTATTTTTAAAAATTTCTTTTTAAATTGATAGCAATATAAATTAAACATGAAAAATATTCATATATGCTCTCACATTCCTTCATGTGTGTCACTTGTAATTCTATGCATAATGGTTTAATGAGAACCTAATTCACTTGATCAACACCCCTGAATATGGTGATGAGGGAATCCCAAAATATTTTTTATTAATGTTTCTTACCAAATCATTTTAATGGTTCTTTCATCCAGCACTTCATATTGTGAAGAAAAAGCGATGGTTTCTTTCTTCATTTGATTTTTTAGAGCCTCCTTTTCTTCATTGGTGAAGGAAACATATTCCTCTATAGTGGTTACTATATAACCATCAGTGATGACCTCCAATAATTATTATGTCAGAAAAAATCACTTCATTTTTTTCACCGTCATGGATTGTTGTCTTTATAAAACATAGGAACTTTTTTGTTGATTACGGTGCACATAATTGGAAGTTGGAAGATGCATTGGTTGTAGTATATAATATCTATTTGTTGGATATACAATACCTTGGAAAAGTGGGAAAAAGTAATTTTACTATATTCATTTCATGATTGATGTCACAATAAAAGATTTATCCCTAATGATAACCATTTCAAAAAAAAAATTAATATACACAAAAAAATATATTTCATTAATTTTAAAAAAAATGAAAACATCAAGACATTAAAGACTGTATTGAGGAAAGTTAGTGTGATCATGGGGAGTAGACTAGCTAGATAAAGATGGAGTGCTAAATGGGTAATATGTTTTAGTTATCAATTACAATATCCCATACATTTTTTATTACATTCTTTAATGCCCCAGTTCTAAATGAACATGTCAAAATTCCCCTGCTCATTTATGTGAAGGAAATCCTAATTCAATTTGATAGTTTTTAGTTATGAATTAATAACATGACCTGCTTTGAAAACCCTCACATTGTGGTTATCCCACTCTTATTTTAATGTTTCAAATTTTGATACATACAAATTAATTTAATGTGGTAATCTAAGGAGTAGATTTTCTCATAGCATAATTCCCTTTCATATCTCCCTAGCGACCCCATATACTTGTATGACAATCATTCATACTCTTTGTTAATATATTATATCCTATATCTTGATTAATCATGTTGTGTCGTAGATAGATTTCAATTCATAGTAATGGAACAACATACCACAATAATCCTTCAATTCTATATTATAGTCACACTACATGATCATGTACCTTGGAAACTAGGTCATGAAACCATGCACTATAATACCAAATATTGGTTTTTATCCTTTAAAAAATATTTTCAAAAAATGATAAAGGGAATTAAATAAATGAAGAATACTCCCTTAATATATTTTTAGTTCTTTAAAATATATAGAAATTCATTACAATGATAAATTTTGAAATTTATATAGAAAATAAAATAATAAATATATAATAAAAAATTGTGGTAATTTCAAAAATTCCTTTTTATATATTTCGAAACTAATAATTTTTTATCATAAATGCAACCAATTTATTTACACATAATGATATATATTTTTATGTGTCATTACATAACTCCATTGATTCATAATAAACATAGCACATATATTTATTACCAACTAGTAAGTGGAAGTAATCAACTTTTTAATAATTTGTACCCTAATTGATCCTAATTATGGCCTAGCAGAACCCCTTATGATCCAACCATAATTACGAACCCCTAGACAACAAACATGAGCCCATTTAGGGCACTCCAGATATATTTCTTGAATGGTATTTATTGAATACTAGAAAAAACCTAACCCACATTACAGATAAATAAAAAATTGTGGTAGTAAAGTGCATATACCTCCTCCCCTTGATATTTCTTATAGTGGTTAAATATCTTACCATAGAGCTCCATTGGTTTTAGCATAGAGAAAATAAGGTAATATAATTACTTGATCCATTTTATAACCTAAATATATGTAGATTGATAACTACCAAAATTCCACAATCCAAAAAACCTCATATATGAATTTCAAGCTTGGATGGACCTCGCATGCGAGAAATCGAAGACAACATCCCCTAGTTATAGTAAATCACAGAGACTACATGAATTCCCATTATTGTTTCCCTCCAAATAGATGAAGATTTTATATTCCATTCACCATATATCACTTCAAGTAAACCAAACCCCCTATGTGAAAAATGTAAAAATATCATTTTCAATTGGTCATACCCAATGATCTACATTGTTTCGACAGCTCCAATACCTAGACATTATAATTACATATTATAACATAACATAAATAATTTTTCGTAAAAAATATGATATTTAGAATAAAATGTGATCATAAAAATAATTTAACAATAAAACTAATGATATATTTTTTTGAGAAATATATAGATAAAATTTTGTTTCGTTATAAAAATATACTAATCCGTTGAAAATATTTTGATTATGAATTTATTTCAGTTGAACTATGACAAAATGTAGAAATAAACAACAGAAATATTTTTTCAAAATAATGGTGGAATATTCTTGTAGATAATTCATATTAAATATTAATTTAATTTTTTCATATAATTAATAGATTAATTTAAATATTCGTAATGGAAATATAAATGTATTTTATAAAAAAATTCATTTCAAACATCATATATTCAATGTGAATTTATCATTAAAATTTACTCTAATTTATTCATTAAATTTCAAAAAACGTATTAAATTCTACATGTTCATAATTCATGTTTCCACATAGACATAAAAATAAAATAATAATCATTATTTATAATTAATATTCTATAAATCATACAACAAATCATGCCTAGGAACCAATATATTTTTGGTCTTGGGAGATTAGGTTTATAAAAAAAATTCAATGATGTTAAAATTTTATTAATGTAAAATTTACATGAGATACCCTTTTTAGTCGAATGATAATTAAAATCCCACATCATTACATGGGGAATGGAAAAATAAGATTATAGAGAGCACAACATCCCTTTAAGGTTAAATATGAGATATATTATTATAAGATTTCAAGTGAGCATAAAATTAGTATGTGGTTATGTAAAAATATTACGAGTGAAATAAACTAACATAGGGGAATAAAACATAACAATACTTGTATCATAAATCCCTATGATATGGAGTAATGTTTTTATAATAAACATTAATTATATGTTTATAATCCGAATCCATGATTATAGATGTATTAATATGTGTCATAAGAGTGTTTCATAAATAAGAGAATAATAATCATAACAAATATAAATAATAACGACCAATAAATCCTTCTAATAAATTTATAGCTTAACCACCTTACTAGAGTATATTAGAATAGGGTCAAACAATCGTGTAAAAATTTGGATTGAGTTAATCACCCATATACCCTTGGAATTGGAATATCCACTAGTACACCCATTTTCATAAAAAAAGATATAAAATATTTCCTATTTAATTATAGTGTAAAAATAATCCCATCATTCACATAATGAATAACCATACATATTTATACCACACGAACAATATAGAATCTATACCAAATTTTTAGGTTAAATAACTACTATAAAATAAATATGTTTCATTATAATTTACATAAACATTAATAATAATCCATCCAATGAATGATTATAAATAGTATCATTAGAAAATATACAATGAAAATCAAAAAAATTATGGATGTTGATGTAGATAAATTCTAATTTCATAAAATCCTTAAAAATATGAATTGGAATAAAATAATAAGTATTCTTTACTTTTTGAAACATTCATTAAATATTTATATAAAAATCTGAAAAAAAACATTCTTTTAAAATTCTTTGAGACTTTGAAATTAATATTAAAAATAAAAAAATTCACAATGATTGAAAAATTTATTCAAGTGGTAATTGTTAGAAAATAATTCTTTTCAAATAATTATTAAGAAAGTAAAAACTATATTTATTCTAAGATGTTGATAATATATGAACCATTTTACTTTTTATCATTCAGTATACTATTAAGATATATTTTCATATACAAGTTTAATATTAATTAATTTTTAAAATTTATATTTTTATAAAAACTATTTAGTATTCTATGCATGTTCTATTATGACCTAGGATTTTTATACATGGATAAAACGTATTTTTAGATGAATATTAGATATATTAAACAAATATATTCTAGAGGACCATAATAGTTTAATTTCCTTGTAAAATAGTTAAACGGGATTCTAATTTTGTGAATAATGTTCAACAACTCCATTAATGATCTTATCTTATAGTACTCTTCCTAAATATCACCTACATAAAAACATTTGTTATGACACAAGGAAAGGAACACTAGGGGAAAACGTTTAACACATCAGTGTTTTCACGTCAGTTCTATATAACCATTTTGAATGCTATAAAAATCAATTTATCACATCAGTTATTTTATAACCGACGTGATAAATCGATGAGAATCAATTTTTTACATTGGTTATAAAATAATTGATATAATAAAAAATGATATTAGCTTTATTACATCAATTATTTTATAACTGACGAGATATATCAAATTTTCGCACTTTATCACATCAGTTATAAAATGACTAACGTGATAAATTTTTTTCTATGTCAGTTAATAAATAACCAAAATTAAAAACATTTAAAAAATAGTTTACCACATCAGTTATTAAATAACTGATGTGTTAAAGCTTTTAAATGATTTATCAGAACCCAAATTCGGTCATTCTTTTTTCTTCGATCGAGCGACCAGTGACTCATCTCTCTCTCCTGGAAAACCTAGAAACGATTCTTATAAGTCATTCCCTCTAGCCTCATTTGTCAACATCGTTCTTCATATTTATTATCATCAGATATATCTGGTCAACTTGGAACACTCAAGTAAGCCTCACACAGCTCAGTTTTAGTTTTTATTTTCCATGATAATCAAAACTATTTTCTTGAGATGTTATTTTTCTTTTTTCTTGATATCATGGTATGTTTCGTAGTGCTCATTTATACCATGCTAAATTATTTTCTGGTAAAATGACCCTATGGAAGAGATATCATGCCAGTTTACATTTTTGGGTGTTATATCATGTGTGTGTGCACGTACAGGGGGCTTTTAAGTTGGTGGGGTGTCAAGGGGGTTGGGTGGGCAGTCCATGTGATGGGGGTGGTTTCTAGTGGGATTTGGGGGCTCTCCAAGGGGGTTGGGATGTCCAAGGGGGTGGGGGTGGTGTCTGAGGAGTTTGAGGGTGTTTTCTAAGGGTGTAGTTGTATCCATGGGTGTTGGGGGTGGTTTCTAGGGGTGAGGGGGTCGTCCAAGTGGGTGGGGGTGTCATGAGGGTGGTGGTGTCCATGGGGGTGTGGGTGGGTGGTTTTCCAGAGGGATAGGGGCTTTCCAGGGGTGGGGGATATCCAAAGGTGTGGAAGTGTCCAAGGAGTGTATTGGGAGTGTCCATGGGGGTGGGACTAGTGTCCAGGGGGGGTGAGGGTCTATCCAAGGGGGTAGGGGTGTCTAGGTGTGTGGGAGTGTCTAGGGAGTGAGTGGGTTTTCCAAGGGGGTAGGGGTGTCTAGTAGGATAAAAATCAATATCCTTTTAAGTAAAAATTATTTGTTATTAATACATCTATAATGGGGTTATGATTCGATGACACAATATGTATTTTCTCTATGTATAGTATATGTGTATGAATGAATTTTTCAATAGAACACATATATATGGTTTTAATTATGTGATTAGTGGGACAAATAATTCTTCCCTATTCATTGGGTAGTGAGTTATATCTCATGAGATTGACATGACTGAAATTTGTATTTAACTGAGTTTGATAAAGGAATATATTCACTATGATGTCTTGAGAGTGAACCCAGACAACTGAGATGGTATTAGGAGTGAATTAAAATTTTACGATTTTTTTGTATTTAACATGTCTATTATGATGGGTGTTTAATAAAACAAATTCCAATAATATATATGTGCTTGTTAACATTGACTACATTTGAAATTATTTTATGTGTATGTCTTTCACAATTCCATAACTTATTTATGCTATATAATTTTAGGGATTTTTCTCTCTACTCCCTTATAATTAATGTCTAATGAACAGCCAATTTTATACCATGTGTTTAATATTTGTCATGTAGGGTATGATAATAAATTTTTTTCATATGTTCTCATACCCATAGGTTCATTTTATGCTTATGTATCCCCCATTTTTAAGATTATTGAGACACAAGGATCACCTTTTCTTATGATTATTTTAAATAGGATATAAATAAAGGTATTATTTATGATATGTGAAAAGGGTTTTAGTTATATAGAAATATAAGGAAGGACATGTAAAAGTATTATGAACAAGTTCTTTATGTTTCCATGTTTTAAAAGGCACTAAACCAATATAGTCTTTGGGTGTGTGTTTGCGTCATGTAGGAAATATTCTACAAACAAATAATGTAATTTCTATTTATAATAATATTTGATCATAATTGTTGTTCACATAGAAATTGTACTGTTAACCATTGAAATATAGGATAAGATAAACATATTTAGATCTCTAAGGATATGTCTATTTATAGGTGGTAATCCTAGTATTCTGGTAATAACAATGAATAACTAAGGACTAATAAAATTATATTACAGTTTGAAATTCATTACCCTTGATTATAGAATATTCCCAATAAGATTAGTATTTCCCACACAATTCTTTTTGGCTTTAAGACAATGGCTGGGACCATGATGATCAATGATAATGTTAAATTTGATGGAAATGGTCAAATATTCATCTTGATTAACCAAATTAAATGGGAGTATGAAAGATAAATGTTGTTATTTTTTGTAATCAAAAACTCATAATATGATAAAAAAACTCAAACATGGTGAGGTCCTTACCCATATAATAAGTGATATATTGAGTTTTATGTTGACCATAATGGAATGAATCATTAATTTTGCTTATGCAAATCATGTCGGAAGAGGGTTCATAGTTAATTTTTCAAAGGAACCAAAATATCTATTGGGTGTCGTAAATAATGACACAAAGAAGGTAATTTCAATTGAAAATTTTAACTTATAATAATGTATTTGAATAATTGTATTCCAATGGAATCACCTATGGTTAAATGATTCAACGGTTGAATTTTTGAGAATTATGCAAATAGATACCATGTGGGGTGATATATTTAAGATAATCATTAAGGTTTTATGTTTAATGGTTATATTGAAGATGATGAAGATACTATAAATTGAATATGAGATAAAATAATTGTTATATAATAAAACTATGTTGCATGATTAATGTTATAAGAGGGTAGGGTAATGATTCCAGGTTTATGAGTTGGAATTCATGACTAATGTTATAGAATTATATTTATAGTATTATGGAATACTGAAACATATAAGTATTTTTTCAATTTAGTTTTTATATAAGTTTTTTAATGTTTCTTTCTAATGGAATTAGTACCACAAAAACTAATTGATATGATAATGTTATTTTTTTGGAGAAAAAATAATTTCAGGAACAATAACCAATAAGATCATGATTTTTATATAATAATGTGATAAATAAATGTTTGAATGATATAAAATAAATTGTACAATATTTATGACCTTGGAAATGATGAAATGGTGTATTAAGATAACATGTATTGAGTTCAATTAATTTTTTATTTATGGTCTAAGGAAGGAGTTAATTTTTGAAAGAATGCGTTTTTTAAATAATTTGTTTTTGTAATTAACTTTATTACCATGTTTCAAGAGAATAAATGAAATTTGATTTCAAATTTTTTGTGTGGAATAATTAAGAGATATAATCATGATTTATATGGGATTGATGATACGTTTATTTTTGAAATATAGTTACATTAATTTGAATGTTTGGGATTTTAATATTATTGAATCTTCATAAGGGTAATAATTTATTCTTTGACCTTATAGGATTTCAAGATGAATTTAAAATAAAATTACATAATAATATATGAATATTGGAAAATTTTAATAATTCTTTTTTTAATGACTATATATAGATGAAATAAAAAGTAAATATATTATGGATATTATGATACCCTAGTTATTCTAGCATTTTAATTTAAACCACATTTCATGGAGTAAGAGATGACATATAAATTGATCAAGGCCCAAAGTATGGATGGTATTTTTCTTAAAAAATGTAATTAAATAAAGTATGTATATCTAATTTTCAAAATTATTTGAGTTTAAAAGAAGTATCATGAAAAAAGGTTATCCTGATACTGAAATTTCTTATAAATCAAATGGTCACCTGGATCATCTCAATTTTTCATTATGTGATGGTTAACATCATAATGACCATTATCTCTATCAATCTTCAAAAGAAATAGATAGTTTTAAATCTCTTCTAAGTACATGTTCTCACATTATGATAATGTTCTCAAAATTTATTTTCCATTTATGTGGTATCTTATCCTTTTTTCTTTATCTCTTTTTAAGAAGAAGTCTTATTTTCCATTTTTTAAATGTGAGTTTCCAAATAATTAATTCTCAAACAACCTCCTTTTTATTTAAATGATAAATTTATAATTACAAGTTTAAATTCCCTATAAAAATTATTAATGGTATAGAAATTTTAACATATTGATTAGCTCTACCATTGATTCTCTCTCATGTTCAGGATGTGTTCCATATATCTCTTATGAGTAAGTAAATAATTATTCCATAACAAATACCATGATTAGTGATAGTGATTATTGAGAATGATTATTAAAATAAAGGGAAATAAGGAAAAATTATTGGTCATTCGGAAAATGTTGTACAAAACAAAACCGTTCACTTATTTAATGTATTGTAGAGAAACCATGAGTTTGGAGAAGCTACATAAGAACTTGTGGATATGCTAAAGAAGAGGTATCCACATATTTTTGTATTAGAGAGTTGAATTTCAAGGGGTAAATTTATATTTATTTTGCTATAATTTATCACCATAATAATTTTATAAAATATATTATTTTTAAAAAAATTATTTCTTTAACGTGTTGACTTGTAAACAACACTGATTTTCAATGAAACTCGTTTTTATTATTTTAATAATTTAAAGAAAAAAATAATTACCTTCCCATTAGAATAGTGGTTTTGTAAAGGATTAAATGAATTATGAAGGCATGGTTTATATATACATACATACATATATATATATAATTATGTACTTGGTGACTAATTTTATGAAAATTAGAAAAACCATTTTAAAATAATAGGAAATGGTTTTTAAAAAATATTTAAATATGAATAAGATTTTCTTATTCCCATAAAAAAATCATAGTTTGGGAATTTATTAATGACATATTATTCAAATTATTGTTCAATAATCATCTTATGTTTTTTCTAGATGTTATTTAATTCCAAATCACATTGTACACACAAAATATGTATTTTTATAAAAATATAGTTCATCCACCAGTTGACGGAACACTAGTCTTAAATATATACTTCGATAGTTACATAAAATCAATTCAGAATAAAACATTATTGAAATAGGAATATAAAAAATGTACTTTGTTTGAATTTTTTTTATTTATCTAATATGTTTCATGATTTGATGAGTAGTAAAAAATACTGAAATTTAATTGAAAATATAAATTTTATTAATAATATAATGTAATAAATTATATTTTTTATTGGTTTTAAACTATAAATATATCAATTATAAATCATCTAGTCTAATTTTGATCATTGGAATCAATTATATATAGAATTTGATATAAAAATATTTTTTTCTTTTGATCATTCTTACATTAAAAAAATTTCTCACCCCATCTATGGGATTAATTTGAAAATAATTTTATAAAATTTGGTGTTTTCTATATTGAAAAATATATTCCATATTTTAATAATAATATCAAAATATAGTAAATATTCCCCTTTTATTTTTGGATAATTTCAATAATAACATTGCTAATTTTTATTATCATAGTTAAGGGTATAATAGATAATTAAGGGTAAAAAGAATATTATAAATACTATTAAAATAACATATAATTTTATCCAATATTTATTGGATGATGTTAATTATACCCTCAAAAAAATATTTTATAAAATAAATTATTTAATTCACATTTGAATAGGAAAATCACTGAGATATTATTAAAATCAAAGTGTGACAAAATGTCAAACTCTTAATTTTAATAAGTATGTTATTTTTAATATTGGATTAAATAATAGATATTATTATCTATATATAGTATATATAATTATAAAAATATTATTAGTATCACAGATATTTATTTTTAATTTTTAGATAATAACTAATTATCCTAAATAGTTTTATAATGTTGATTCAATAATTATTCAGTTGATGAAAAACTGAATTATGTTGTACTAAAAAACTATTATATATAATTTGAACTAATTAAGTTGATAAAATAATTTTCCCAGTCAATATTAAATGTTAGTGGTGTATTAATTTAATTTTTTATACATTATCTTTCTTTATTTCTTCTATAAATGTCAATGTAACAATAGTGTCAAAACTGAAAAGAATGATATTTTATGAAAAATAACATTTTTTAAATTTCATAAAAATTCATAAATAAGAACAAATGTGATATATTATGGTCTTAAATATCATAAATGGAACATTTTTGTTTCTATTAACACCTTTTTTGTTAAAATACAAACCTTTTAATATTGAATAAGTTCATATCATAATTAAAATTAAAATAGGTTAACTGAGGGTTAATCAATATGATATGGTTTATAATTACAAAAAAAATTCCAAATGTATTAGTTTATGGAATTAACAGATAATCCCACATTTTTTTCAAACAAATTTATAATTGGTGGTAATTGGATGAAGAAATAATTTATTATTAATTAATCTATTAATATGTTTTAAATGTTCGCATCGCTATCATTATATAAGGAAGCCTAATACCTCATCTCATTTCACCACATGGAGTCTTATAGATACACCTTACCCAAAAAAAATTTATTATAAACAAAAAAATTCACATTCAATATGTGATGGTATTCCCAAAAGACCAAATATTGAGTCAATTAGAGGAGATCTGAAGAAGATGTTTCAAAGAAGATATAATCGCTCTAGCTGATCACTCTATTTTTCTAATCTTATATCACAAATTTAAATAATAGATATATATATATATATCATAGAATAATAACTTATTTATTATAAATATTTTTATATGTTATTTTAATTATGAAAAAACCATTATACAGCCCCTTTCCAATTGAAAAATAATTAAATGTTTTTCTCGTGCGTACATATGACATACAATCTTGATACAATTCATTTTAATAACAGTTAATCATGAGTGAGAACTATGAAGTGATTAGTGTTTATATATAATATATATGTCCTAATTATACTTTAATAATTATTATATCACATATACCTCATTTCATCCCATTTTATTGGAATATGACAACATCATTCATCTGTATGTGGACTATCCCCTCACAAAGCGATGTGATTCATTCACACAATAAATAAATTATATTAATAATGAATTTAACAAAAATATGTTATATATATTAAAAAAAATCTGAATGATAATATGTCATATAATTTAATTTTTGTTTAATATGATGAGAAAATGAATACAATATCCATGTGTATGAAAGACCTACCGTCTCCATGAATGATGTAAGTTATTTTCAGCATTTAAATATTTTGACTCATAATAACCACATAAATAATGAATATATATAAATTATTTATAACATGGTAATCATTATTATGAGCGTGAAATCAAGATCTATGTAATAGGACCAATAATAACACGTCAAAACCTATATAAAAAATAAATTATTGCCATTAGCATGGATTTTTAAATAAATGAGTAATATAATGTCATAATTAATTAATATATTTTATTATATAAATGAATATTGGATTTTTGAATATATATAAAAAATAATATTTATTATACATGATTCTTTAACATATATTAAGTAATTCAAGAAATAAGTCAAATGGACTACTTGTCTCAACATTATTTCCGTGAGACTTATGCAATATTCACCTCCCTTTAATTATGTATGAAATATATAATGTCCTTGATTGTAATATATGACCCTTATACTTAAATTTAATTATTATTACATATCCATTTGATGATATAACTTCATTGTGGTCTATGGTTCAAAATTTATTGAATCTGTAACGAATTTTGTCTCATTTTTATTTTTTTGAGTCACATGTTGTGATTTGCACCAATATTCTTTCACATGAAGTATATTCTAACATTTGTCATGTTATGTTGTGAATATCGTTATTTTAATGGAATAATATGTTTCATGTACCGAAATTGTATCTTCGGTTGGAAATATATGTTCCTTCAAAATAATATTTTGTAAAAAAATAAAAATCATTTGAAATGATTCAATATGAATTTTCTAGGAATATAACTTCAGAGCTGTTTAAAATTATAAAAAAAATATATTTTTATATGGGTTCATGGATATTTTTAATGAAAAGGTTCTGTTAAATGTTTTATTATTGAAATGGCCTTTTTAAAACTGTAAATGATATTTTCCTCAATAGTTATTTCAAATGATCTTTCAAAATCGTTTTCCTCTTAAGAATGCATTATTTGATGTTACAAATGATTTTTTTACAGTTACGATTCAAGGATATTGTCCATATTATTTATATATTTATTTTATGTTTATGACTTAATTTTTAATCTTACAAATATATTTATATTTTTAATTACATGACGGATGGGAACTATATCGCCCTCCAATGCATTGGGCAGTGATTAATAGCACATGATATTGACAAAAATGAAATGGGGTGTGAAACTGGATCTGTAATGGATACTATCTAATAAGATGGGATTTAGAGTGAATTATTTCTTCCATTATGGTCCTAGGAGTGAACCATGAATAATATGATGATCTTGGGAGTTAACCTTGACTACTAAGATGGTTTGTTGAGTGAACCCATTACATTATGATATCTATCTCCATAAGAGAAGACTACTATGGAAATCATTATATGTGTGTGTGTGTGTGTTTGTGCCTTCCACAATTCCATGTCTAATTTATGTGTTTTGATTATCAAGACTTTGATCTTCAACCCATTATGATTCTTGTCTTATGAACATCCAATCAATATGGCATGAATCTGGAATATAATCTTTGACATGCATTGTATGATTTTCAAATATCCTACTTATTTTCCCATAACATTATGTTCATTTTATTCTTATGTATCTCCCTTTTTTACCCTTAGTTTTCAACTGAGATCACCTTTTCTTATGTTTCTTTTTCATAGGATATGAGGAAATTTAATAGGATTTATAACTCAGAAAGGGTAATTGTTTTTGAAGAAATATGTGGGAGAAGATATATATATTTTTTGAACTAGTTGTTTATGTTTCAAATATTCCAAATTGACTAAATTAATAATATATTTGGGCATGTTTTTGTGAAATGTATTAAATTTTCTACAAAAAATAATGAAATTTTACATACAATAATCTTGAAGCTTTATAGTTTTTTAGTGAAAAAACTTATTTTACCGTTGTAAGCTAGCATTAGAAAACCACAGAGAGATCCCTATGAATATGTCTAATTATAGGTTGTAATCCTAGAATTATGATAATGATCTATGATAACTGAGTAATTAACCAAATGTTTTATAGATTGAAAATATCCCTTGATTATGTTTTTTATGATATGATTAGTGTTACACAAACTATATTTTCGGGTTTTAGACAAGGGATAGAAGTCGGAGGATTTTCGTTAATGAATAATTTGATGGATATTGGAATTATCTTCCTCATGATCAACAAAATGAGATGGGAGTTATAATGAAGAACTGTTTTAATATTCCTAATAATAAATATCATAATATGATCAACAATCTCAACTGTGGGGAGTTTCATACCCAATATAATAAGTGCATTTGGATATTCATGGTGATCATAGATGAATTAATGTTCAGTTTTACTCATGTAAATCATATGGGATGAGGCACCAAAGAGAGTGTTTCAAAGGAAGCCAAATAAGATTTTTGTGTGGAAGTGAAGGAAAAAAATAATGTAATTGGAAAGTTAATGGTTCTTGAAACCCAATGGAATAGGATAATAGTACCCCTAAAGTATAATCGATAGTTAAATTTATTCAATGAGAAATATATAGGTGTTTTGAAAATTGAATACCAATGGAAAAATATCATGAAGGTGAATCAACATGGATGTATGAGTTAGGTTACATTGACAATGATTAAGAGGCTATGAATGAATTATTATATAAATGAAGTGCAAAATAATCAAACAATGAATCAATATTAGTGATTCAAGAAGGTAATGGAATGATTTCTTGGTTATTTAATGGAATTTAAATACAATGTTTTAGAATTGATTTTATGTTATTGTGGAATAATTACACATACAACGATTGTTCCACTATAGTTTTTCTTTATTTATTTGAAGGCATATGTTAATAGTATTGGTAACCACAAAAACTGATTGAGGTGATAAGGTGATATTTCAATAGAACACGTGATCAAGAAAAATATACCCCATACAATTTTCATGATGATGGTATAATAATGAGATAAAGATATTTTTCATTATAATAAATTAAATGGGATTGTATTGATGGACTTGGAGCTGATGGCATTATGGGTTATGATATCAATGATCAAGTTTATATATTTTTTGTATGTATGGTATGAGGAATGATTTATTTTTTTATATAATGAATTTTTTCACTAAGGTATATGTTAATTCATTTTATAATCTTTTTTCAAGAAATTACATTGAAATAGTCTTCACATATTTGATGTGTTACAATTAAGAGAATGATTTTTTCTTTTTACAGATAAACGATATGTTAATTTTTGTAATTTAGTACAATTATTTTTAATGTTTTGGATTTTAAGCATTTGGATGGTTCATAAGAATAACATTTTATTTTTTTAACTGTTAGGTGTTATATATTAATTTTTTATTTAATAATATGATGATGTATTCATATTGAAAGATATTTGATAACCATTTTTCTGATAACTAGAGATATCGGGAATACCTTTTCATTGTATTATGGATCTTATAATACACATTTTCATCAATAATTAAAATATAAATCACATTTATTAGAGTAATAGATGAAGAAAAAATTGATCAAGATATAACCGATGTTTTATATTTTTCATAAAATAATCAATTAAATCAGTTAAAAATATCTTCTTGTAAAAATTCTTCAACTTTATGAAAAGTATCATAAAAGAAATTATCCTTGTAACCTCAATTCTAATAAATCAAATGGTCCCTTGAATAATAATAGAAATTCATTATATGATGGTAAAATTTCTAATGAACATGATCTCTATCACTCTCTATTATAAATTTATTGTTTTATTTCTCATCCATGTCCATGTTTTCACTTAAATAAAATTTATCCTAATTAAAATATTTTTAATAAAATTAACTTTTCCATTTACATTTCCTATTTTTAAAAGGAATATTTGTTGAACGTTTTAATGATTCGGGATTCTCACAATGAAAATCTCAGTTATCAACATTTTATTTTCAATGTTCAATTTAAAAATAGAGGGGTTGGTTTCCCTTTCAAATTAATGATCATATTGGAAGTATACCTTATGTATTGGTGAAACCGCCAAATATATCTCAAGTTTATGATGTTTTCTTTGTATCTCTTATGAGGAAATACAAACTTGATCCTTCACATGTACTAAACTCAGAGTAACACCAATAAAAGAATATATCTTTTATGAAGATAAACAGGTATAAATTCATGATCCAATATATAATGTTATATAAAATAATACCACTTACCTCATTAATTTATTATATAGAAACCAATAGTTTGAGAAAGTTAAACTAGAACGTGAGGCTATGATGAGGTAGAGGAATCCACATTTGATAGAATTCTAGAAATGAACTACGAATGAAAGAATACATTTGATGCAGGTTAGAATGTAATTCCTGGATATTTTTTATGGAAAATTATTTTTTTAATAACCCTATTTCATTGATATCTTGTGATATATATGACACTTAGTTTGTACGATACATAATTTTGTTATGGTAATTATTTAAAAAAGACAATTAAACCTATATGTTATAATGGAGGGTATGAAAAATATATTCATATTTGTTAAATTATGGTTTATACATGTATATATAATTCATTATTTCATGAACAATTAATTATAAATGAAAATAAATCCATTTATTAAAAAAAACCAAATTATTTCCTAATGATGAATTTAAATATTCCAATTTTTTTATTTTACCACTAAATAAGAAATAATACATTTGGATTATAATAATGAAATATATATTCAATGTAATGTTTAGCATTCATCTTGTTTGTTTTCTAGAAATTATATTAGAACAAACCCAATTTTATGCATAAATGATGAATTCTTTTAAAAAGAATATTTTATCACCTTTTGATGGAGAAATTATTTTAAATCTAGATTTTAACACATATGAAAATTATATTTTAGAATAAAAATTTATTATTTGAATGCATAATATAATATTTTTCTTTGGTTGATTTTTTTAACAGAAATTCTGAATTCTTTTTTTTTTATGAAAAGTGAAAAATATTGATTTTTTTAAAACAACTTCTTTATCTAAATAATTTATAATGTTAAATTATTTTTTATGGGATTTTAAGTAATTTTATATGAATTTTATATAATTTAATCCAATTTATTTCATTATAATCAATTCCACATTGAATTTGGATAAAAAAACATTTTACTGTTTTTTGTTTTAAATTAAAAAACTACCTTTGTCACCTTGTCTACGAGAATAATTTTAAATTAATATTTTCTATTAATGTGTTTAGAATTTTAAAAAATGGAGTCTATATTTTGAATCTGAATGTCCAAATTTAAAAAATATATCCCTATTTATTTTGGATAATATGAATAGTAGGTTTTTTAATTTTTTATTCTGCATTTAAGGTTAAAATGAGTAATTAAAGGTAAAAATAATATTATGAACATTATAAAATTACCCTAAAAATTGACCAAAATTAATTGAATATTGTTATGTTGATGTTTGACACACAATGTGATAAACATTATTTAATGGAAACTTATCCATGAAAATGTCATTGTAACTTTTATAATCAAAGAGAGTTAAAAAATGTCACACTGTTACTTTTAATAAGAATAATATATTTAATATGGGTTTAAATAAAAAATATTATATGAACCAAGTTTGTTTTCACGATGTATGTGTACTTTTTATTTAAATTTAATTTCTTTTTATTGCCTAATTTGAATCTCTTTTGAGTTCACTGGTGAATCAAGGGTGTCTGGGGCTTCATCAGAGCCCATAACCAGAACTTTTTGAAAAATTCTACATGCCTCACTATTAGTAGAAACCATGAAGGGTTGGGACATGCTTACTACTAGCCATATGATACCTGATATGGGATATGGATGATCCAACACTCATTGGGTAAACCATATGATTTGATATACACCCCAATGACAGAGTTCTATAGTTTTTGATAGTTCTACATTCTAGGGTTTGTGCATAGTTAGTAAAATCATTCTCCTAAACAATGAAAGGTGCCATTTCATATAGAAATGGTCCCACAGTTTCTGCATAGTTTTTCTATTCGTGCAGCCAAACATCGAGGCATAGTATTTTAGGAATAATTATGAAATTTACTTTAATTAGTCCTTATTATAAAACAATTTTTACGGTTCTTAATCATTGGACTACATCACTTTGAGAGATCCTTTTTTATCCAAATGGTACACTTTGATCCATATCCACTATCCAATCTCAGAATCGAGTGATGTTTCTCTCATTGGTTTCGCATCGGTGAGTAATCAAATGATTGTTTACTATTATTAATTTAACATTAGAACAACGAATTTATTTTGGTTCGATCTAACATTCCCTATTTCATGTTTCATTATCTGATTTTCATTTTTCTTATAATCTAAGTGCAATTAGAATATGATATTGGAAAAGAATTATTTTGTGAACCTATTATTGATGGTTTATACTTTTCCCATATAGTTTGTTTCTTTATTAAGATAACTATCAATATTCCACCTATCATATATTATGGAAAACCCACAAAATGAATTGATTAGTTAAATTGAACTTAATATATAGTGTACCTATCCTTTTAAATTGATCATTACATGATTTTAAGCATATTTATACAATATAGTACAAGCCAAGGATCATGATGTCTAGTGTCTTGGAAGAAATTGTACAAAAAAATGAAAATATTTGACAAAAAACAATTTTGTATTTAATATTCATTGTGATATCCAAAATTAATTTGGGACCTTATATCTACATAGGATACCCTAGGTATCACATGAACGAATGGATGAGATAAAATCCCAATAAGGAAATGATCATAAGAATAAGGATTTAGCGTAAGGGTTAGAGATCATGACATAATGATATACAATGACACATAGAATCATAAAATATAAAAAACTGATCATATATACAGTAATTCATAGTAATGTTTAAGAAATATAAATCATTACTTTAGAACAATTAACGGATCTTTGAAAATAGAGGAGCATAAGTCAAGTTTAACTATAAACACTGTTGCACATGGTATCCCAAGTCAACGCCAACTGTCAAGAATGTTGCACATGATATCTCATGAGAATCAAATTTACCCAATTATTTGGATATCTATCTAGGAACACCATTCTTATAATGTTCATTAATACTCTTCCCTCATAAATAATCATACATACCAAATCATACATAAGCATAAGGAATCTGAGAGTGAGAATTGGGTATCACATTCCGGTCATAAAGCATAATGAATGGGCGTATCATACATGTTTCCCTGAGAGAAAGGAATTAAAACATACATGTACATTAATAAGTAAATATCGGCATAAATTGTGGTATGTGATGTAAAATTTAAGTGAAAACATGTTGCAACAATATTGAGTAATTTCATAGCATTAAAAAAATTTAGTGCGGTTTTAGGGAAAATACAAAAATGATTTTAAAATTGAAAATGGAATAATTATTTATATAAAAAAAGAAGTCAAACAATAATGTTTAAATAATTTTAATACTGAATTTATAAAAACATTTTTGTATTAAAAAAAATGGTATGTTTCACTTAAAATTGGGTAAAAATTTGGGAAGTTCCCTTACAACAGGGTTTGATTATTGGGAAGTATTGAGTAGGGAATAACATAGAAGCATGTATATCCCCAAAAGTGAATGAGGGATAGATCTTAAAACATGAGTTTTGATCATATAAATAGTATTTATAAGATTTACTTAAAAAATAAAAAGGAAACTTCACTTGGGTAAAAAGGGAGATTGAGCAACCTAGAGGAATAATAGTGATTAAGGTGGAATCCCTTATAAAATATCAGCACATTATCAATTCTACATATATGGGATTAGTAAGGGAGAAAGTGATTTATCATCTTTTATAATTCATGGGGTAATTATGAAGAATGTGTTAAATCATACACCATCATTAGTAATTATATAAAAAAAGGTAATTACAAAGACGATATTCTTGATTAATTGTGAGAAAGAGAGGACCCCTTACCTTAAGGCAATAGGTGTTCTCAAGTTGATGTTAATGACCTGAATAATGAAATTAGGATAATTAATTAATAATTAAATAACCTATTATATATGAAAAAAAATTAGTATAACCTTTTTATGTACATTGATTACATTTTTTATTGGTTATGAGGTTTAATTTCATTGTTTGGGTCTGTTTTTTTCATGGTTTTAATGATCTGTTCACATATATTCATGTTAGGATACACATGGATGATTAAAGTGGGTTTAAATAATTGAAGTTATATGAAATTATAGAACATAAATAGAAATAAATAGTTATAAAATTCATTTGCTTATTTTGAGTGAAGATGATTCATTATAAAAACATTAATGATAAACGCTGGGCTTAATGTTGTTATTTTGCTCATATTTTACATGTTTTGTATTAATATTTTATATCATATGTTCAAAAGGATTTTATAAAAAATAACATAAGATAAAATTCATATTTAATATTATATTTTTACCATAAAAATTTCATCATTCCTAGAACATAAGATGCTAAAAGAAATTGATAACTCATCTTCCTTGAATGTGGTAAGCCAACATATCTGAGATAGTGTTTTCATATACAGTATAAAGGAGGAGTAATAGTAGATTATGATAAAATATCACAATGTAAAAATATAATTATATTAATTGTATGTTACTATAGTTATCATACCATTTGGGTGAAGGGAGGTGAGGAAAGAATAAAAGAAAAGAACGTGATATAAAAAAAGAAACGGGAGTGCAATTTAACACATGAGATTATCTCATTTGAGAGCCACTTAAGGGGATTGGATTGGGTCTTATGGGGAGACCAATGGCTACTAGACAAGGGTTAGGATATTTGGGATAAATTTTGTTACAATTTAGTTGAGTTACAAGTCTTCAAAGGCTTTACGATAATAGGGGAGGGTGGGGGATTTTATATTGGGCGGGAGGAGGGATTTCATAATATTATAATCATAAATTTTTAGTTTTTTAAAATACAAGAAAAAATAATGATTCATGTGGCCAAAAATAGTAATATGTGCATGTGAGTTTGAAAAATGTCTACATACATCATTCACGACTCAAGCATGATGCAGAAATTCATGTTTTAACATTTATTGTGAATTATCCAATGTTACTATTCAGAAAAAATTCATGTATTTTAGAAAAATCCTAAAAATTCCCCCTAAACATTTTTTGATGTCTACATTCAGAAAAGTAAATCCAATTTTTTTGGAAATAATTATCTAAATATTATTTATTATTTATTAATTAAATTCATAATTTACATGAAAAATAAATATTTTATAACTATTAATTGTTTAATAATACTTTCAAAAAATAAAAAAGGTATTATAAAATTATATTAAAACTAGAGGACATAAAATTTTTATTTTATAAACACATTTTAGGAAAATAAATTTTCTTTGAAATTAAATATTTAATCGTAGTTAATATTGTATGAATTACAAAGAAATACCAATACTTTAACTATAGTAATATTATCACATATAAGATGCCTAACTTCTATTATACATTCAAGGGTGATCTTACTATTCATTTTGATGATGTAATATTCATACATGTCATAATATTATTCATAAGGGTAGGACACTATTCATAAGGGTAGCTTACTATTCACCCAAAATTATGTTTTCCTTATATGACTCTAAACATCTTTATGATCACAATATTGTATGTTAAATTTTTTAAATTCAAATAACAGGTGTCACAATATTATGTTCAAAGGTCACATAGACCATAGTAGTTCATTTTTTTTGTATTTTCATCTAATTATATGACATAATTATTATAAGGGGATTTGCATTGATAAAACATTGGGTCGTTACATTATTACCCCCTTCTGAAATTTCTCCCTCAATTGTTTTTTACATTCTAAGCTATAAAAAGGTGCATGTACTTTTCTTCCATTTCCTCCACTAATTCCCATGTTTCCTCTTCAAACATATGGTTCCACAAGAGTACTTTGACAAATTGAGTAGTATTTTTATGTAGAACATTATCTCTATGATCCATTATCTTCACTGGTTTCTCATGGTAAGAAAGATCATCCTACAATTGTCCCCCCTTTGAAGAGAGTACATGTGAAGGATATAGTATGTACTTACTTAAGTGGGATACAATAAATACATTGTGTACCTTGGAAATGGTTCATTGTTTTGTATGACTATGAGGTAATAATTTCCTAGAGTATTTGTTGCATTAATAAGGTCATGGCAGTTTACTGCTATGATGAGAACCTTGAAATGTTATAATTATAATCTTAAATATAGTTCTATGGTTGGATGAAATTATATGATAGGACATATAACCTGCAGACTATCAAGTGTGAGTACTCGTAAGTATATGAGACATCCTATCATGATGTTCGCACTTGTTAATCTCTAGGATAAGAGATTATTAAAATAGACCATCCAGTAGTAATTCCTCATGTTTTGGTGTCATCAAATCTTTCTATTTTTGAGTGTTTTTATTGATCCATAGACATTGTGATTATCATTAATATGTTTCATGACCCGCACACATTTATTTACTGACGAAAACCATCATGTAGACATTTGGTGGGAAGTATGGTACATTGGTTGCATCACAGGTGGCTTGTTATTAATGGATTATTCAATTAGGGGTTTTTAGATTCCATTTATGGATGTTGTTATCTTGACCCTTTTATTGAAATAGAACCGTCGTGCAAAATTCCATGTTCATGTTGTAACAATGATTTTATTTCATGTAGTTAAAGAAAAACATATCAAGAATAAAATTTGATGACACTATCATGAACTCTTCTTCATGAGATATTTTGACAAAGGTATTATAATACACAGTGAGCATTCATATGTGGACTTATTTTATGAGAGTTTAAGTTCTTTCTCATGGGTGACATGACCTGTTTCTAGACAGTACTCTTGGAATTTAGGAATGTTATCCTAATCCCAAAGAAATTGAATCCTTGAGGGTCACACAATAAGTGTTTTTTCTTGTCTAGGTTAAATTCTATTTGAATTATATTATTAAATATTATTCTCAAGACAATGGAATATTTTTATTCAGGTTAAAATCATTATATAAAATAAAAAAAAATTATTAACTAAATTTTGGGTAAAATATATTTATTTATTTTATTGAATAATTAATAAAAAAATTCTAGTTCATAAATAAAATATTTATTTAATAGAATAAGTTTTTTATTTATTTAATCAGGTGTAAAATAAAATGAAGTGGAGTTTGAGAGGACCAAGGCCAGTCCGGTAGTAAAATAATAATTTGAAAGTCAATAAATAATTATTTAACTAGTTGGAAAAAATTAATATAACACCACTTTTATTTTGGGACACATATTTTTTTTATAATTCCATTTTTCACAAGTAGAACACCGTAAATAATGACGTGGTATTGTTATTAATAGCATGGGATTTCTCTATTGTTATGAATTTATTTAATTTCTATTACGCAATTAAATATTTTAACTAAAGATCTATGTAAATAAATAGAAACATACTTCTATTGTGCCATGAAAAAAACCATAAAACCTGTGAATTGATAATTATTGAGTTCAGAAATTTGTCCCTCATATTCTTTTCCTTCCCGTCTAATGAAAGGTTGACGTTCTTCAAGGCTAAAGAACATGAGATAAAAATTGACTAACACAAGAAACTCGTTTCACCACACTAGCACCCAGAGAATGAGTGGTGTCGATCGAAGGCCATCGGAGCACGTATGGATTACCGCTAGAGGGATAATCTTTTGGATATTTTCAAGAACAATAAGATAATCAGGAATGGTAATTTTGGAATATCATCATCATCAACGAAGAAAATACCAAAGATCCATGTTTTATTTTATTTATAAAATTATTTAAATTAATTATAAACATGATGTGAAAGATCCTCAATAATGGATTCCTGCCTCTTCTTTATCAAAATCATTGATTCTATTCTATGGAGATTTCCATTCATCATCCTATTGATTCTGGAATAATCATTGATCATGGTGAAAATAAAATTTGGGTTCCTCCCCAACCACGCTTCTACTATGCCCAGAACCTTCATTCAGGTCTTATTATCTAACACTCACTGACTTTAACATAACATGCCAGTGTTTTACACATTTTCCCCTAAGGGGATTTGTATGGAGTAATTCAGATTCCCGAGTGGAAAATGTTTTTGTATGATATTTAAACTAGTAGAAGATGTCGGTCCCATCCTTCATTGAGGTCCTGGGATCATGCTCTGAACATAACTTCAAGTGTTTGAATAGTTCTCTCATATTTTTCATCGGTTCTAGGATGACTGGCTGTATTGATGTTCAGATTAGTTCCTTGAGCATGTTGAAGACATTTCCAGAAATTCAATATGAATATTAGATCCCTATCAGATAAAATATATTTTCGTACTCCATTCATATTTACAACTTATTTGATATATATCCGTGAAAATTTATCCAATGAGAAGTCTAATCGAATTTTGTTAACGTGATTTATCTCTATAAGATGATCCAGATTGACCCAGATAGCATTGTTTCCTCTGGAATTTCTTGAATATCTAGTGACAAAGTCCATGGTGATATTCTCCCACTTCCATGTTGGTATGGGTAGTGTCAGAATCATCCCCATATACTTCTATCTTTCAGCCTTTACTTGTTGACAAACCAAGGTCATTAATTTATACTCAGTAATATTCCTTTTCATATTGTCCCACCAAAGGTTCTCTTAGATATCTCGATACATCATTGTTCTTCCTAGTTGAATAGAGAATATTGATATATGTGCATCATTCAGATTCCTTGAGGCATAGGCTTTCAATTTATCATTTTACATCAGCACATAGCCTATGTAATTTTTTGAAGAATCATTGTACATCACAATGAGTTCTACACTTACTGGTAGTGTGTGTACTATCACATTGATTAACCATTTTTCAATTCATTAAATCATTCTTCATATTCTTTAGTCTAGACAAACTTTACTCCATTCTATCTCATCATGGTCATTGGGATCGATAATCTTGCAATGTTCTTCACAAATCATTGGTAATACCCCAAAAGACTACGAATTCTTTGGATATCCATTACAGATATTGTCCTGGGACACTCTTCAATTGACTTTGTCTAGGAAGGGTACCTAAGTATCCCTTTTCTTGTGATAACATTCCCCAACAAAGATATATCCTCCATCCAGAATTCACATTCTTTGTACTTTTCATATATCTTCTCCCTTCGCAAATTCTTCATCATAGTATTAAAATGCTATTCACGTTTCTCCTTGCACATGGAGTATATCAGAATATCATCAGAAATATTACCAAAACTTTTTTGATTCAATCACTAAAGACTCTAATCATTGAATCCAAAAAAAATAATGGGGAATTAGTGAGTCTTAAGGGAATCATTATGAACTCGAAGTGTTCATACCTAGTTCAAAAGGTATTTTTGGGAATATATTCATTCCTCACATTTAGTTTTCCATATCCTGGCCGATGGTTCACCTTAGGGAAATAACTTTCCCCACAAAGATGATTGAACAAGTAATTTATCCATGATAGGGGATACTTGTTCATTAGCATGATTTTATTGATCTCACGATAACCAGTGAAGAGGAAAAATTATCCATCCTTCTTCTTTATGAAGAGGACTGGTGAAACCCATGGTGAAGCACTCGGGCGTATAAAACCATTCTCCAGATTCTGCTATAAATGATTCTTTAGAACATGCAACTCTATAGCGTCCATTCTATAAGGTCTATTTGATATTGGAATTGATACAAGATGGCGTTCAATTGAATACTCAACCTCTTGACTTGTACGAAGGACATTAATCTTTTCAGGGAAGAAATCAGTGTAATCCCTCATGATGGTCATGTCTTGAAGCATGATTCTGTCCCTTTTCATGGTCATTTGAGCAAGAAATATTTTCTCATGAGGAATTAATATCCACAATAGAGACAATCATTCTAAAAGAAATTCATATTATTCTTTACAATTGTAATGAATTGGGGGATTCTTCAGTATGTGAAGATTGATCTCCCTTTCTAAATAGTTGATGATGGATTTTTATATAGATAGTTAATCCATGACCAAGATAGCATCAAACTCCAAAAATGAACTATAATGATATTTAATGGGAGGATCAATAGTCAAACATTAAATAGTGTGGTTTTATAAATCATGGATGCTATTCCTTCCCCATTCACTATTCTCATAGATAACTTATCCCCCAAATTTTTAGTTGGTGTTTGAATAGTTATTCTAAATTTCCATGATATGAACAAATGTTTTGGACCAGAATCAAATAGTATATATACTATTCTTGAATGAATAACTAGCATACCTGTCACCACATCATTTTCCAGGTCAACCTAAGTAGTAATGATTAAATAATCCATTCCTTTCTACTTTGGAGGTGTTTATTTATTACCTTCGACAACCCTCAGATTTGGGAAATTGTTCAAATACTTCCCATTATCCTTGCAGTTGTGACACTATAGTATACGATGAGTTTTGATTTGAACTTTCCTTTATTCTTCCAAATGAGTGGGATTCATCATATCTCGGTGACAGTTTTTATCCATATATCACACCACTCCACATCTAAAGCAATTCTTGGTTTACTTAGACAGTTCCAAGGATTCTTCCTCCCAAAATATTTACATGTGGGAAGATCAAGCTTATTTCCATCATGGAATTTTTTTGTGGAACGCCCTACATAAAATTCCATTTTCCTCTTTTTTTCGATATTCCCACGACACCACTGAAAGTCTATGATCTATATTTATACATTGAGGGCACAATGGACAATTTCCTCATAATTGTCAAAGTCTCAAATTGCCATCACTTTTCGTAGACTAGTCTTTTGTCCACTAATAAAGTGATCTACCTTGATTTCAGTGTTCAAGACACAACCTGATGTGTACTCTGCAATCTTTTTGATGTTTTCTTCCTATGCCACAATTGACTCATCTTCCTTCTTCTTGAGATTGTGGAACTATATTTCAATCATGAGACATAGGGTTTGGTTAAAATATTTGTTAAAAAACGTTCAGTTGAATTCCTCCCAATAATTGGAATCAATTTCATTCTAGGGATTCGTATTATTAATCAGTGTACACCGCTGATCAGCTTCCCCATGAAAGATATCGACCACTTTTATGAATTTTTCTTTTTCTAAGCACTGGAGAATAGAGAATATATTTTCAAAGGAGTTAATAAACTTATCTATGAGGAGGGGATTAGAATATCCACTAAACATTGGGGGTGCTTTTCGGCAATATGTATTCAATTAAAAGATTATCGTTTTTTGGATGAGGTGGGTGGTCCACATTTTTCATGTTATTATACATAACTTGAGTCATATGAGAATGTTTTTTCATGATGTTTTGAGCACCCGTTCTAATGATATCAATAAAATCATTAGTAAAATATTCACATTCCCTATCACATTGATTGTTGACCTATGTTCTTATATTTCCCACCATTAACTACAAAAAAATACACAATCAGAGGTCTTCAATACATAGCTATTAGGAACAAAATGAAAACATTTAAAATAAAAGGATAAACTTTAAAAAGATAAGTATATCCTAACTGGTGATTCTCAATGTTTCAATCTATCTTATCCATGATCCATTTCATAACATAAATTTTTATGTGATTTTTCTCATTCCCGTAATATCAGTTTGTAAAAAGCTCATGAATTTAATAAATCATATCCTCGGGGAGTTCCAAGTCAGAAATGTAGTAAGGGTTGTTGTTATACAACAGTTCTCGTTTGAGTCTAGATAAAAGTGTTGTTTTCGAGTATTACCCCTAGATACATCTATACGAGACCCATCTCTAACTATTTGTAAATAGAGAGGGATGTATTTTCCAGAAAACCCACTTACCCTATACATAAAAAATAGAGGTACATTTTCATATACTTAGTCACATCGTAAATGTTCTAGCTATAGTGCTCTATTCATAATATATAAAAATAAATAAAACATCATTTGAGAAAAAATATAGAGATCATATGCTTCTACATATAACATTTCATGATTTTAAGTATAATTATACATCAGAGTACAATACAATTATTGTAAATTATAGTGAATTAGAATAATAAGTACATACAACAAAAAACATAGGACTAAAAAACATTTTTATTTAATCATAAAAAAGATCCACTAACTTCCTTTGAGACCTTGCATATACATAGGGTACCCTGAGAATCTCATGAAGGAAGGGATGATCTAAAATCCTAGTAAGGAAATAAACATAATGTTGATTCCAAAATTTGGGGAGGATAATAAGACACAGACCTGATGGCTGCCTTATGAATCCCCTTCACAGATTCCCCTTTGACGTTCGCAAAATGCCGCAGAGCAAGGAGGCGGTATCTCCATGAATGGATTTGATGTTCGCAACACGCCACAAAGCTTGGAGGCGGGATGCTCCGTGAACGCATTGGATGGTAGCTACCCACAGCGAAGTCCTATTTGTAGTTCACGACCCACATCGGAGCAAGGAGGAAGGACGCTCGGCGAACACATTTGACGTTTGTGAATTGTCATGGAGAAACCAAAACACGGGCTTCACACAAAGCACATGTTTCTTCACGGAACCTATCCCATATAAATACCGACATCCCCCCAAGTCCAAGGTGTGGACAATCCAAATTTTCAACTTCCCATCTCCCAAATCGAGATGCACCTTCTGCTCTATGAACTGGGAGCTGTGCAAGGTACTTCTGCTCTGTGAAGTGCCTCCCCATTTCCTTGTTTTGATCCCCTCTTTTGAGAGGGATGCCTTTCGTGATCCCTAAGTTCCTCCATGAAGGAAGGGGATCCCCAAGGGGACCCTGGTCGTCGAGGAGAATTTATGCTTCGGGAAACACCCTTCATGTACACATGATCCACATGCCAAGGCTGAGTCACTGTATATTGCAAAGCATATTTCTTCATGATACATTGCTTTTCAAGGCACCTTTTATTCACAAGGAATTGCTCCGTGGATGCCTTTCCACTTCAAAAAGAACCTCTAATATGAACCTCAACACTATTCTTGGGTTGTGGCACCCCACTTCGCGAAGCACACCCCTTCGCAATCACCCTCCGCCTAGTAGAGCAGCAGAGCTTCACAAGGCCCTTGCCTATGAACCCCTAAAAATTGTGATTCCTTTTCTTGTGCTACCCTACTGGTTTTCACGATGTGATTTCAATGTACCTTGGGAGATACTTCTCATTGAGTTTCTTCACCTCATTCTTCTTCACATAGGTACGCTTACGGCTATTGCTTCTTTGCATATCCATGCTAATGTGGACCCCCCGATGGTTCGTTCCAGGACACCACCTAGATATGATATTTCATGTCCCATCACATCACCATGGTGTTGAGGGTATTAGTTATGTATGTCCTAGGGGTGCAGAGAAAACCCACCTCGTCCGAGATGTAGGAGGTTAAACTACCAAGAACCGTCATCCTCCGCACATGACGTTAAATCGTGACCTCACCACATTCCTTGCATGCGGGGTGCCCCCAACATGGACATTCTCCATGCTCATTGGTCTCCACGAGGATGATATATTCCCTCACAGGGGATGATATCCTTATTATCGGAGTATCGTTTGTCCGCGGGGAAGGGAAACCATCCTGTTGTAAGCACCTAGATTTTCTTTCCAAAGGCAGAATCCCTTCTCCTCCTTTCTTCTTTGGTACGATGAACCAGGGGATGGGGGAATGGACACTAGTCCCATCCATTTTTCGGTGCCAAAACCATCTCCCATAATTCATTGCTGCCACCGGGCCTCCCTCCTGGAGTAAGTCCCAACCCCTTCGGGTTGCTACCCATGCATAAGTACCTATTATCCCTTTGTCCCACGATCAAATGTAAGCCCCAATTCACTTCCTACAGATGCACCTTTCACATTGTGATCGTCGAGTCTCTGCTACCTCTTGTTTCTCACACTGAACATGACTAACATGGGATTAGAGTAAGCATCGACCATGACACTGTCACCTTGGGAAGCTTAGAGTGTAATCCCCACACCACATGAACTAGTAGTTCTTTGATCTTTTCAATGGTAGGGTATGTAGGAATCATCCATGAGGTTCAAGAAACACAACCATTGGACCCCATGTTCACCTTCACGTCGGTTCCCAACCACCTAAACTAAGAGGTATTCGATCCTTGCCAATGCAGGGTATATAGAATGCCTCTATGAGGTTCAATCCCAACTACCATTTGACCCTAGGTCAACCTTCACATTTGTTTATAATGACATGAACTAGGAGGTCTTTGATCCTTGTCAATGCAGGGTTTGTATGAATCCTCTACGAGGTTCAATCCCAACAACCCTTGGACCCTAAGTCCACCTTCACGTCAGTTCCCAACCACCCAAACAATGAGGTCATTGATCCTTGCTAAAGCAGGGTACGTAGGAAGTCTTGATGAGGTTCATGATCAACAACAATTGGACATCAGGTCCCCCTCCACATAGGTTCCCAACCACCTCAACTATGAGGTATTTGATCCTTTCTATGGCAGGGTATGTAGGAAGCCTCTACCTAGTTCAAGACTAACAACCATTGAACCCCAGGTCCACCCTATGAGTACTTTTATCCTTGCCAAGGCAGGGTACATAGGAAGCCTCCCTGAGGTTGTAGGCCACCACTATCTATTGGTCCCGACCATCTTCATGTCAGTGCACCAACAACTTGGGCTGCCTCAGAGGGTAAGCCCCAAATGCCCCCAATATCCAAGAACTACGAGGACATGGATTCTTAATTTGGTAAGGTATGTAGGATGCCTCCATGAGATTCAAGCCCAAATTTTTTACCCTAAACAATGAGGTCTTTGATACTTTCCATGGCAGGGTACATAGGAGGCCTCCATGATTTTCAATCCCAACAACAATTGGAACCATGATCCAACTTCACATTGGTTCCCAAACACCTGAAAAATGAGATCTTTGATCCTTGCCAAGGCATGGTATGTAGGAAGCCTCAACAAGGATCAAGCCCAAATACCATTGGACCCTAGGTCCACCTTCACATCGTCTCCCAACCACCTGAACTATGAGGTCTTTGATCGTTTCCATGGCAGGGTACATAGGAAGCCTCCACAGGGTTCAAGTGCAATAACCATTGGACCCTAGGTCCACCTCCACGTCATTTCCCAACCACCTAAACTATGATGACTTTGATCCTTGATAAGGCAGGGTACGTAAGAAGCGTCCATGAGGATCATGCCCAACATCCATTGGAGTCTACATTCACGTCGGTTCCCACTCATCCGAACTACGGGGACTTTGATCCTTGCCAAGGTAGGGAACATTGGATGCCTCTCTAAGGTTCAAGACCACCACAATCTAGTAATCCCAACCATCATCATGTCGTTGCACCAATACCTTGGGCTTCCTCAGAGCATAAGCCACAAAATCCCCCCATATCTAGGAACTATGAAGAATTTGATTCTTGATAATATAAGGTACGTTGGAAGACTCGATGAGGTTCAATGCCAACACCCAGTAGTTTTGACCCCTTTCACGCTGGTCCACCCCATCCATCATGACATTAAACTGTGGGCCTCAGTCAGTTGTAAGCCATTGTGATCCTATTTTGTGGTAAGCCATTGACATTCTTATCCAACGGTAAGCTTTTTCAACCCCATCCAGCGGAAAGACGTTGAACCCCAATCTACGGTATGTTGTCGTCAGATGAAGTAAGTGGACTTTCATTCCCTACCACGGGTATATGTAGGAAGCCACTTGAAGGATCAAGCCCAAAACCATCATCATTATCAGGGAAATTCCATCCCATTTTCCATCCTCTTCATTCATCCTCTCCATCACTCATCTCGATTTTTACCCGGGCCTCCACATCCTGTTGGGATCATGCCACCTCATACCCCATTCCCCTCCCCAGTAACTGGGAATTCAACCATGTGTATTCCCCAATATCGGTGTACCCTCCAGGAGTTGCACCAATCTAATCCACTCTAGTCAGTGTTCTGATCACCCTGATCCTTCTCCGCTAGACGTAAAACATGAATCATACCCCATGTTAAACATGGGGAGCTGAGGAAAACCTCATATACATGCCCATGGCATATGAATCCCAACATTCGTTGTGGGATTCCTCGAGCCTCCGCACCCTTGATAAGCCCTATAATAAGGTACATAAGCCAAACATGCCATTCCCCCAGCGTCGAGACACCCTAGTGATACCCAACGTGACTACTCCCATAACTGAAGGTTGATGCCCTGACTGGACCCCTTGGAATGTCCCGACAGAAGCTGTTTAATTAATAGGTGTCCATGAAGTTATAGTGCTTGGAAGAGCTTCAAGAACAACGTATTAAATCTATGAGAGAGACCCAGACTAGGTGACGAGTTCCAAGGAGGAATCAATGGAAGGAAGAGACAACATTCGATCATCCCATTTTGATCAAAGAATAAACAGCCCTAAATAAGGAGCAGATTTCACCCGCCTTTGGAATGTGGGAATATGGGGCAACAAGACAGCACTGCAATCACCTCAATAGAGACAGACGTGTGCGCCCCAGCAAAAGTGTCAGAAAAAAAATAGTGAACCTGTAGTGAAGTTCTTATCCTCATAATGGAGACTAGTGATGCTCGAGGAATCAATGGATTGATGTGTCACCGGATTCAGCAATCTGTAGCTAGGTCCCGCCAAGAATATAACAGGCCTGGTGTGAAACTCACCAATAGTTGGGTAGTAGAATGTTGGACATCCCATTCTGCAATGTTGTCTGCATGGATCCCTCTTACTGGCCAAGGAAGATGGGATGGAACTTGGGAATTAGTAGTCAATTACTTTTCTTTCCAGCACTTATGAGTTAATCTCCTACTTATCAGGAATCAAGTTGCTGATCCAAGGATGTGATCACTGCAGGTCCGTCTACGCAGAGGCTAGGGAAATGCTAACATATCTGTATTGTGTGGATTCAACTCTTCTACGACGACCTCTACATCTATGACCATAGGGTTCCCACACCCCCTCTCTATGTTTGAGGTCAGCCAAAGAAGGGTAATCTTCGACCTCGTGCACCGTTACGAGAAGGACGGCATAATCCTGACCCAGGATAGGGCCCACCTAGATCTTGAGGCGTATGTGCCTCGTCACCAACGCTGCCCCCAAGGGCCGCGTAGGGAGCCATTGCTCCCCATACCGACATGCAACTATTTTGGGAGCCTCTCCCCGGCAAGCTTTGATGACTCATTGCCTTACGCTGATGAGGTAGGTGAGGTCCAAGCTAGCCCAGTTAGAGTCCCATTCCAGGGGCTCTCAGTAGGGCTCCCACAAGGCCGCGTTGGTGTTGCCGCCCGATCATGCTGGAAAAAGAGCAGGTAAGCTACATACCTACACCACCGGCCCCAGTTCGACTGACCTGATGCCAGTGTCAGGCACAAGTTGAGGAGGAATCCCACCAAAGGGCGTTAACATTGGTAGCTACTATATACCGAGAAACCATCAGTGCATATCATCAGTTCCCTACATACACTGAGTATGGTCACATATATTCCCAACTAGGATCGAGGCTCCAACCGCCCCTCGAGCAGGCTGGGTCGACTAGCCTGGTCGCAGGCACGAGCAGTGGTCGCCGTGAACCAACCCACAACGATGTCACCCCATTTGGAGGTCCACCCCATACCACTACCACAGCGAGCAAGGGTCTCCCCTACATCAAGGCTCGGCATGGGGGTCCACCCCTTGCTACCCTTAATCTGAATGAATGTATCCCCCATGGCGGTGATACTCGGCATTGAAGCCTCTCCCATTCCCATTACACTGGGTATGGAGCCATTCATCCTGCCCCTGACCACCGATGTAGGGACATCACCCATCCGGTCCCTCTTCATCATGGGGATCCTCCCAGAGTCCTCTCAATAGCTGTTGAATTTCCTCCTCACCTCGAAACCGGCTGGTTGAGGGCTAGCCTCGCTCCACCCTCACCCAACACAGAGGTCCTACCCGTGTTCAGCTAGACCGATTCAAGGACCCTCCTCGTAATGAGGTCTCCAACGAAAACATCTGTGGAGGTCCTCCCCATCCTTCTTCCAGTTCTAGAAAATGGCTTGCCCACTATAGTTCTACCGATTGAGGCCCTCCCCATGTCACCTTTGACATCTGTCATGGTGCTCCTCACACCCCAACTTTCATGGGTGGAGACCCTCTCTGACCCTGCTCTAGTGCGGCTGTAGGACCCCATGTCATAAATCTGCCCTATCATAAAGAGAAACCTAGGGGAAAGAAGGCAGTTCGACACCGCCAAAAGAAGAATTCTATGAAGGTATAAATGGAGATCAAACCAGTATGCTTCTTGGACTCTAAATCAGAGTACGAATCAACACGGGAACCCTCTTATCGCTCATCTGAGTCAAGGGCCAGGGCACGGACGAGGCACATCAGCCTGGTGCTCCTAGAATGTGAGGTTCATATGATTCATGCCTCCCTCCATGAGTATATCCTAGAGGATGAAAATCTGGTGACCCCATAGGTTACGGTCGTGCAATCACCACCAACGTCACTGGAAGCACTCTCTATCATCACAATAGATCACAATGAGATATTCTAGGGACCAATGGAATATGGGTAGCATCGTGGCCTATCACCAGTATCCCTATCCCTGGAGCCGAGAACTACGACCATCAACCCAACTTATCATGACGCAGTAGCAACGTCACTACACTCTTCGGAGGACAGACCGAGAATCGGTGGCCAGTCACCCTGCTCACCATAGTCTCCATCAGCCAGCCTAACGTCCCAGTGGTCTGCCTCTATACCATTTCCACTTCCATAGCTAGCTCCCATTGACAAATGGGGAAATCAAGGGCCAAAACCTGAATCTGAGCTGTGGATCTTCTATAACATCATCGCAGCGGACCACATCCTCGAGATGTTTTGGCCTGTGGCAACGCAGAATTTCCGTATACCAGAATCCCTCACACTGGAAGAATTTGAGTGTTTCCACTACACCCTCTAGGTAACACATTTTCGTCATCATAATTAGTGAGTGGTTTTCCCTAGAATCCAAGTGCATTTCGAAGACATATATGAGAAATTTCGTCTGGTCGAGTTGGACGAACTCCCTATGGTCTAGCACCCTGAGTCACCAGATTGTCATGAGGACCTCTAATAGCAATATGTTCATAGTATCATGATACTCTACAAAATTATCAAGGAGGGTAACCCCCCCCCCCCCCACCATGTGAAAATATGTGGATGGCGGCAGTATTTTTACCTCCTCTTTAGTCAGTTCTAGCAACAGCCTGAATCCCTTGGCGATATTGAGGACATGGCCCCAGGAAGGCCCACGATAAACATGGCCGACCTAGTTGATGTAGAGGACAAGCTGGAGATCCTCAATGGGAATTTTCCCCCTGTGTGTGGGCCACCACTATTGGACCCATAAGCAAGGATTACTCACCTACAGAAGAACATACTAGGTCTCCATGCGCCCACCAAGCCATTGGTACTCAGCCGGAATTCCGATAAGGGAAAAGAGAACGTCAGAGTTTCCAAGCACTTTGACACATCCGCCTTAGTGCAGAAGATAGAGGAGGACCCCGAGAAGGCTATGTTGCACCAACCAATCGTTGAGAAGAAGAAGTATGTTGAAAAACACTTTGCTAAATGCATCGCAGAGCGACGACAAGACTACGACAATCCTAGGCCAGTACAGCAGGGGCAGGAACAACTTTCCCTCAGTGAGTTGCCCCAGGAAACTATGATCATGCTGCTCCTACGGAGAGGGCTGAAGTTCGTGCTCATGTAGAGAGGGCTCAGTACATCTTGTATAACCCTCATGAATGGTGTGACAATCCATAGAATCCAGGATGTGTTATCCCAGCTACCCCACAATCCACTCCACCAGCCACTCCAGGAGCCGCAGAGCCTATATACCATGTCGAAGAACCCACCCACATGGTCGTAGTTAAGGATCTCCGTCATGATAGGGACCCCCACCCAGATGATCCTATGGTGGAACTCCTAGCCTTCCTTGAGGCATTGGAAACATGATATGTGGAAATCCCACCTGATGGTAAGCCATATCCGGCATGGGTGGATGATATTCCAGCACCTTGGGGTTTCAGAAATCCCACATTCTCCCCATTTAACGGAACTGGGGACACACCATAGCACATGACCCACTTCAACTCAAGGAGTGGGACCATGTTAGCGAATCCAGTTGAGTAGGAGGCTTCCATGATCATTTGTTTTTTTCAGGCACTGGAGGGGGCGACATTCATCTGTTATAGCCAGCACCCTGTCAGATCTGTAACTAGCTGGGAGGACCTTCGCAGGAAATTCATCTACCAGTTCATCTCTACTACCCAAAAAATGAGAATTGTAGACCTCTTCTTGTGAAATAAAAGGCCTAATGAGAGAGTCATAGAATTTATGACCTAGTGGATGGGGCTCACATACTCCATTGACATGCCACTAAATTAGGAAAAATTACTAACGATGTGCATAGGGAATGCAAGATAGAACCAGTTCCTTCTCTGATCACCTAGAACCATCGTAGAGGATTTTGAGACGTCTCCAATAAGGCCCGACACATAGAAGAAGCCCGAAAATAGGCCAACCAAACACGTCTTTTCCCCCTACAATTCCCGCAAGAAGGACTGTTAGAGAGGAGCCCTTCACGGTGGCCCAGATATAAGCCCCACGGCATCTGGAATTGCTACATGTGGAACCTTCCCCGTAGCCTCGTAGAGGCCCTCCTCTTCAGGTGCAGCCTCCTGCTCAGTAGTGTCATCCTTATAATCGGTAGGTGCCCCATGGAATGCACCGCCATCGCCCAGGAGGGACAACTAGGCTCCGCCTCCCCGACAGACCCCTCCATCTCTAAGTCATGGATAGGCTCCAAGGGACCCCTTCCCGGACAGAATAAACTAGACCCACTCATTCAATGAGAATAAGGCCCCTGGTTAATTCTGTAGTTCCTTAGAGTAGGGGATTGTACGTTTTCCTGAGTGCAGAAGGCCGGAAGAGGTGAATCTCATGGATCGCCCCAACTACTACCCCTATAATTGAATTCTAGGGAACACCCTGAAGTAGTGCTATATGTTAAAAGACCAGATACAAGACATGGTCAATAAAAACATAGTCAGGTTGGGCCCGGCCCTGGAATAGGTGGTTAGAGTATTTGTAAGGCCAGATAGAAAAAGCGATGACGAAGGTGAGTGGAAATAGGCTCCCAAATGCGAGTCGCAAAAGTGTGATGAATGGATTGCTCACAAAACGGTCACTCCTACCCATGTCATCACTCGGGCATGCCTAAGTCAGCCAAATCTTTCAGAATCCACATCCACCACTTCTGCATCATCATCTCAATCAGCCTCATCCTAGAAGAGAAAGCATCGGCGGTGTAAGGGAATGCAACACGCCCTACCATTTCCATCGATGTCTGGCACTCTCAGCGCCGTCATGACCCTGTAGATGGGGATTCCTCACATAATCCACCCATTAGTGGATGACTCTTCAAGTGATAGTCAAGGGTGTGCTTTAGTTAATACTGTGGAGTTAGTAAACCCCTATATGACTCCCAACAATGAGGAGCGCCAGAAAAACCTCCCCAACGTCCCCAACCGATGCCAACGTCGGCAGATCTGTGACCATATGGGTCTTTGGGGAACATCAGTTGTCACCACCAGGAAGGTCATGCAAGACACTGAGTCCAGATAGCAGGACCAGCGCAGAACTCAGCACGCTCAACCTCTTCATCTGGTGTCCTCAGGCCTGCCTCCCCCACCGTCTATGCTACTGGATTAGGCAGAGCTACCTCGACCATGCCGCAACCAGTCTCACCTTGCTACAGGCTGATCTCAGGCATCTGGTCCTCCTCCTAAAGCTACTCTCTGGGGTTCTACTAGTGAATAGTGGGACATGCGCAGCACCAGCCAGCCGACGGTCCAGTCAGCAGGGCCCTTCATGCCGCCCATCACAGAGCGGTGTCCTGCAAGCATAAGTTCATGCCTAGAGTGAAAATATGTTGTTCTCAAGAACCTTGCTGGCATCCTAGAGAGGCATTCTGTCCTCGAGGCCCTTCGCCTGACGTCAGATATGCGTGACTCCCTTGTTGAGGCTTTTAGAATCCCCCTTCAGTTTCAGATAGAGGTAGCATCTGCAGAAGCTTTTCATACTAAAGCAGTCGAGAATGCTGATTTCCAGTCCATCATTTCATTCTTTGGAGAGGATGTAGGCTCTCCCATAATTGGGCACATCCTCCCCACTATACATCAATGGTCAATTTAATGGTGTGGAGGTTATCTCCTGTCTCGTTGACACGAGCTCGAGGATCAACCTTATCCGGACGCAGATGCTGTGACATCTGGGGTTATTCGAGGATGACCTGAATCCCTCCAATTTAAGAATCTAAGGATATGACAGGAAAAACTAGACCCCATTCGGGAAGATTTGTTTGATGACCCAGTTCGGTGGCCTAGTTACAAGCACCGTGTTCATGGTTGTCTCGCATGACACCGTGTACAATGCATTTATGGGAAGAGCATGGCTCGACCTGTATGCCGCGGTCCCATCATCATATCACCAGAGACTCAAGTACCCCCTTAATGGTCGAGTAGGCATACTCCAAGGTGATTCATCTCCTTTTTACTCTTGTGAATCCCACTACCTGCATACTGACTATTATAAGAGCAAGGAAAAACTGATTCGAGCAAGTTAGGTCAAACCCATCATGGTCGGAACTGATCCCTGGGTAGGTCTGGATGACTCCTACGTCTACATGATCCATCGATTACATGCCACAACCCCCGATATGGGGAAATGCTTTGAAATCTCTTGTAAAATAGGAAAGCATGTTTCCATGTCCATCCTACGGCTGAAAATCACCTCGTACTCTTACACAAACTAGGCTCAGGTGATCTCCGAGCCTCCTTCCCCCAAACATTATCGGCATGTCCCCCCCATGGAAACAATAGTATGTCATACCTGTCTATTTTGTCGAGCTAGGATTGACAAGCTCAAGATGATGCGGCACTATTCCTTTGATATCAACAAGTGTTCCCCCTTGGGCCAAAGACCAGAAGGGATCAGATCGACTGCCTTCATTGCTATGGTTTAAGCAGCACGTGAATCACCCAATATGTTGTCCACTGGTGTCTAGGTGGGTACTAGCCTCCCATCAGGATCTACCGACAAAGAGGAAGAATCTCCCACTGGGAATCCCTCATCTGAAAGGGAAGAAGAGGATATGGAGGATGCTCCCCCCTCCATTGAAGAAGGCGTCTCTACCACGATCGATGTACTGGTACGAGTGAACCTTGGTAGCGATGTAGATCCAAGACCCACATTGATGAGTGCCTCCATGTCTCTCGAGGAGCAGAAGCGGTACATAGATTTCCTGAAGCAACATCAGGATGTATTCAACTAGAGTTACAACCAGATTCCAGGACTAGATCATCATATATTTTTCCTCTGCCTCGGTCTTTCGGAAAATCATCGTGGGTTCATGAAGCCTCCAAAAAAGATGCACCCTTCTCATAGTTCCTTGGTCGAGGCCGAAGTAGACAAGCTCATCAAAGCCGACTTCTTGAAGGAGGGCTAGTATGCCAAGTGGCTAGCCAACGTTATGCCAGTCAAAAAGATGACTAGATAGATCAGATTCTGCATCGACTTCTGAGATTACAACCATTATTGTCTAAAGGATTATTTCCCCTTCTGGTGATATAATTAGTGATTAACTCTATTGATGTGTTCCAATCCCTCTATTTCATGGATGGTTACTCCTAATACAACCAGATCTGAATGGCCCCTGAGGATGAGGATTCTATAGCATTCAGGGTTCCCCAAGATACTTTCTATTATCAGGTTATTCCCTTCAGCCTGAAGAATGCAGGTTCCACCTATTAGAGGTCCATCCACTACATATTCAACCCAAACCTCTGTACATTGGTGGAATTCTATGTGGATGATCTGGTGGTCAAATATTTCGAGCCCTAATACCTCCTCGAGGACCTTGAGAACATGTTCGCCTTCCTCCAATCATGACACCTGAATATGAAGCCGTTGATGTGTTCCATTGGGGTCACCTCTGGAAAGTTTTTCTTTGTGGTCAGGTGCCAGGGCATCGAGATCGAACTAGAGAAGATCAAGGCCATCAACCAATTTTTTCCCCGAGTAATTCTCTGGAGCTTCGGGGTTTCTAAGGCCACTTATCCCACATACGGCTATTCATTTTGAATCTGGCCAGTAAGTTTATGACCTTTTCTCGAATCATGATGAATGGATCCGCCTACGAATGGGATGAAGAGTCTCAGACCGCATTTGAGGGAATCAATCAGAATCTTCTCCAGCCTCTAGTCTTGATGCCACCCATCTCTGGAAAACTGCTGATCCTATATGTGACTGCCCTGGATTGATCTCTTTTCACCCTTCTCTCCCAGAAGAACAATGAGTGGAGGGAAAATAACCTCTATTATCTTAGTCATATGATCATCGATACAGAGACGAGATACTCCCTCATCAAAAGAATCTTCCTTGCACTCACATTTTCTATGCAGAAGTTGTGACATTACCGGTGGAACTATGAGAAATAGATGGTGTCTTGGGTAGACCCACTAAATTACATCCTGAACCACCCCATGTTGACCAACGATCTAGCACGGTGGGTCGTAATCTTCCAGATGATAGACATTAGGTCTGTACCTCAAAAATCTATCAAGGGACAGACATTTGTAGACTTACCTACATCCCATCCAACCCCTACGGACCAGTCCCTAGACCTTCATTTTCCCGATGAGGAAATCCTCCTGGTAGATCATGACATCCCATGTTAGAAGATTCACTTTGATGTTGCCTCTAGGAGCCCCACCGGCAGTAGACTCAATGATCCCTGACTCAACAGTGTAGGCCTGTGTATTTTCTTTTTTACCCTGGAACATCCCATTCTACCATAATCATTCATATTATCATCAGGCTGCACCAACAATGTAGTAGAGCATTAGGCCCTCATCACTAGCCTCAAACTGGCCCTCGAGAGCGATGTGCCCCATTTACATGTAAAAGGGGCTTCCAAACTAGTCATCAAGAAAATCAACGGTGGCTACATCATCAAAAAACCAGAGCTTGTACCATTGTTGGAGTGCACCCTCCACCTAATGGCCATGTTTCCATCTCAACAAGAATATACTCTTTTCCCTAGATATTAGAATGGTCGATCTGATGCACTGGCTGGCATGGATGCATCACTTATAGAACTCGATCAGGATGATATGATCATACACCTGGCACGTTGGAGATTCATTTCTCCCATCACCCCATATTATGACGATTACTGATGAGTAATCCATCTTACCGCCAAAGCCTCTATGTCAATACACCCAGGATTCTCAGACACAATAGTTGAAGTGACTCTTGACTGGAGATACCACTTTGTTGAGTATCTCCAAAAAGGTTACCTCTCGGCTGATCAGGTTGAGAGTTAGCGAATCCGACGCAGCGTGCTGCAGTTTACCCTCCAGAGTGGTCCTAGTCTTGAGTAGATCCTCTGCAAGTGAGGGTTTTATGTTGTTCTCCTCCGTTGCATCTAAGGATTCAAGATTTCTTAGGTCATGCATCATGCCGGTTCTTGCGGTGCTCACCAGACTAGGACAAAGCTGTCTCATCAGATCCGGAGATGGTGTTACTTCTAGCCTTTCATGATCCATGACTTCATCGAGTTCGCCAAGAGACATCACATATGAAAATTCATAATAAAATCTCGCATCGGCCACCAGAGTCTCTACACTCCATCAAGTACTCCTAGCTGTTTTTGTTTTGGGGAATTGATGTCGTGGGACCATACCCACCGACAACAGATTTCCATTGCATGTTCATTCTGACCACATAGGCTTTCTTTTCCTGGTGGTTAGAATCAGATCCTCTTAAATAAGACAAGGCATGTTCTATCATAGACTTCCTGAGCTCTAATATCATCTACTAGTTTGGAGTACCTCACACCATCCTCATTGATAATGACACCAACTTCCATGCAGATGAGTTGAAGAAGTTGTACGCAAAGTAGAAAATTCATTCGAACCATACCTCTCGCTACCATGTGTAGGAGAATGGATTGATCTAGTTGTTCAACAAAACACTCTCTAACAATTTCTATAAATTGGTGGGTCAGAACAAGAAGAGTTTGCTAGACATGCTCCCCAATGCACTCTGGGATTATCAGATGACAACTCTTAATTCCACCCTGGATACCCTAAATTCCATTGTGTATGGAGCTGTGGTCGTCCTACAAATCAAGATCTAGCTGCCTTCATTACGCACACTGGTCTATTACCACAAGTCCCAGACAAGGTAACAAGAATTTGCCTTGATGAATTGGAAGCACTTGACAAGAATAGACTTTGTTCCCTAAACAAGCTGGAAAGGCATTAGAATAAGATAGCTAGAGCCTTAAAAATAGGTTTTCCTCTGCTCTTTCCTGAAAGGGGACATGGTATTGGCCCTCTAGGAACAAATGATCCCTAGTAGGAAACCACCCATGTTGGAGCCTAAATGGGAAGGAACTTCCATAATTCATAGGTTTTACCTCAATGAAGCATACTCCCTAGTGACCCTGGATGGTGAGCGTATAACTCCTCCAACCAATTCCATGTTCCTTAAGAAATACATTACCTAAGCCACAATTGGTCCTACATGACCTTAAACTGTCAGTCCCACATGACCCAAAACTACGTGCAGGTCCGGCATGAACCTAAACTGTTCGGTCCAACATGACCTTAATCTATTCAGTCCTACATGACATTAAATCGTGCATCTTCCTACAAGATGTTAAACTTCTCCCTTATAACTACATATGGATTCATTCCCATCTGCAATAGATATGTAGGAACACTCAAGCATTACGTCTTGATCCCATCCCCCAAACTCTTCTCCTTGACTATCCCACATGGGTATAGTTCTCTCGGAGGATCCTTGCATGATATAGGGTTGGCTTACATAGCCCCACTCATACTAGGATTATAACAGTTGAACCATGTTCATGCTCCCCATTCTTCTATGCTACCACATCTTCACCACATAACGGTAAACTGCATGGCCATCAATAACTATGTATGGATTGATTCCCATTCTCATGGGATACATAAGAAAGCCTGAACATTTTTCTATTGGCCCAGCACAAACGCTAGAATTTCCCCTTGGGTCAAGAAATATGGAGTGGTACATGCTATTGCCTCCATACACAATGAGATCATCTTGATTCCACCGTACGTCCCACTCCACAGAGGTGTCCGACTCATTCATCACCCTAATTGATTTTAAAATGTATGAGTATAGCTATGCTTCACTCACTCCTTAGACTTGGACTCATCATACTTACCATCTTGAAGGGACCCCGAATGGAAGGGATGCTAGTCCTAAGGGCTCTCCTTCCATTTCAGGCCAACACCCTAAATGATGTTGAGAATCAAATTTATACAAGTCACGCATTGGAAATATGGTCAATAGTTGATGCCCATTTTTTGTCCCCATTCCAGGTCACTATAAGGACACTGTGCTTCGAACATGGTCGAAATCTATCCTTTTTAATCAGGACCACGATAGGATGTTCCAATCATTGAGTGTGGTGGTTCATTCTGCCCCACTATATATCCAAGCGACGCACTCCCCTCGGGCGATGCCAGTCGCTAGACCCCTATATGGCAGGTAGAGCTGAATATGACTCATTGTTTCCCACACAATGCACTACTCAGATGTGCTTAGGAGCTGTGATGAGGCGGTAATCACACAAGAGGTTGTATGGAAACCATTGGTCGAGACGCCCGACCTCAGGACCATTGGCCCAGCCTCAGTCCCCGTTGCCTTTTTGGGGACCCAAACCATGTTCCTATTTAGGATTTTATGTTGCGGAATGTGATTATGTCCTCATTCATGTAGGGTTACTCACCATGTCGTACACCACCTTATTAGGGTATCTTACCCCTATGTGCGATTCTAGAACTATGTGTGGATTTATTATCAACACCATGGGATACGTAGGACCACCCGAGCATCTCGTCTTCAGGACTAGCCCCATCCTGGACCCTTGGCCCAAAATCCTTAAGAGAGTGGTATATATGGTGTGGTATGGGATTATGTTCTCACTCACATCATGTGTTGTAAAAATCACGCCATTTACCTCCACATCCTAAGATTTTCCACCCCCTTGTATTATCCCTGTATTTTAGAATCAGACGCTCTCAAGATGAGCCCCTCATCCCTCTTCCGTGATTCACTAATGTGCCCAAGGGTACTTTGGTTTAGTACATGGATGCCAGACTCTACTCAGACATGCTTTTACCCATTTTTCAGGCTTTGTGTTCTCCCTAATTAGGGCTTACAACACCATTCACATCCAAAGGGACCCCAAAATGGAATTGATGCTAGGCCTAAGGGACATCCAACCATTATGGTCCGACGTCCTCTATGGTTCTGGAAAACAAATTCATACAAGTCCCGTGTTGCGAATTTGGTAAGCGGTCGATGCTCATTTGTTTTCCCCATTTCAGGCAAACGCGATATGGATGATGTGTTTTGAACATGGTCAACAGTTATCCTCCATCACCACGCCAGCTTCATTAACCCCATAATGTCGGTTACATGATTCACATGCTTCTCCACCTCATCATGTCCAAGTATAAATATGATATTCTTAGTACAATTCCCCAGTATGCACCTGCACGTTAGGAGAAAAAAAGTCAGGACACCCTTGTTTCCTACACCGAGTTAGACTCACGTAGGCTTAGGTATTGTGACAAGGTTCACATTTACTTGGGGAATTCTCGCTTCTACATGGTCCGTGTTCTAGGACCATTAACTAAGATCTTTTCAGAATTTTCCCTTCATAGAACTACATGTGGATTTATTCCCATCCTCATTGGATACATATGAGAATGAAAACATCTATACTTTATGTCCAGCCTCATCTCTAAAAAATCTCCCTTTCACCTTGGCCCCCTGGCCTACCCTTTCCCGGGGAGAGGAGTATATGGTGTGTTATGGGACTATGTCCTCATTCACGTTGGGTTTCTAAAGATCGCTCCATGTACCTCTACCTTATGAGATTTCTATATCCCATTATTCTATACTCATCCCTCCAAATTGGTTACTCTCAAGTTGAGAACCCTACTTCACCATCATCGGTGATGCACCAATCTGTTTAAGAGTACTCTAGATCAGCATGTGGAGTGTACATGGACATTCTTTTTCCGACATTTTAGGCATTGTGTTCCCCTTCATTTGGGATTCCATAATCTTCCATGCCTAAGGGGAGCCCTAAATGGCATGGATTATATGGCTAAGGGATCTACTACCATCACGGGCCAACATCCTCCATTGTCACGCCATCCCCTTTACGTGTTGAATTTTGGTTACATGATTCACATAATTGTCCACCCCATCATGTCCAAGTGGAATTTTAGCACTCATAACATTGTCCCTCTGTGTGTATTTGCACGTTAGGAAGACAAAGTTGTGGTAAATGTGTCATTTAGGGCTCCACAATGACTTCCCTTTGACGTGCATCCCAGGTATTGAAAAAAACCTCTTCTACCCTTGCTTCCCACATTGAGATTGACTCACATGGGCTTAGGAATTGTGTTGAGGTCTGCGCTTACATGAAAGGATTTTGCTTCTCCATGGTCCAAGGCCTATGAACATAAACTATGATAACTTTTATAACTACGTGTGGCTTCATTCCCATCCTCATGGGATATGTAAGAACACCCAAATGTCTTGTTTTTAGGTCGAGCTCAATTGGGAGCTAGTTTCTCTTGTCCCTTACCCTCTTACATCTATTTTGGCCCCTTGGCCTGAGGTTTCATTCACAGAATTTCTTATAGTGTGGTATGCGATACTGATGTCATTCATGTCAGGTATGTTTTATTGCACCATGAACATTCCCCCTTTAGCCTCGTCTCTACTATGTCAATGTTTCATTTCATTAAAATGAATGCATGGTACCATCACATGACCCAATACTGTGAAATTATCATCATTGTGGCACAAAGAAAAAAGGAATTGCATTGTGATGTCCTAGCACAATGGGACACCCTGTTTGGTATCGATCACAAAACAAACCATTTTTCAACGCCTACAAACAACTTTATTCATGTTCCAATGTCAGGACTTTCTATCCTAGTCCTATCACTTCAAAAAAACCCCATTCGTCTTAAAGGACAGACAACATACATCAAATACCTCTTCTTTTGGAATGAGGGCCATGCCCGCATGCCCCTTTTATCCTTGCCACTGGTACCTTACCATGCCCCCTCTTAGAACTATGTAAATCTTGATTCTCATTCTCATGAGATACGTACGAACGCCCGAGCACTTACCCCATGGGCCCAGCATAACTATCATTTCTGGTCCCTCAACCTAAAACCATCTCGGGGAACCCATGGTAATCTCGACTTTGTGTCCTCATTCACATCGGGTTTCATAATCACATACCAAGTGTCCCCTACACTCATTACCAATCCATGGTCCGAGCTCTATGAAAGTAAATTAAGACCACTCTACATCCTTGCTGCAAGATGTTAAATTGCATGACATCTTCCAGAACTACGTGTGGCTTGATTCCCATCCTCATGGGATACGTAGAGACACCCAGGCATTTCACCTTGTGTCCAGCCCCAAGAATTATAAATCCTATTCCTTCGTAGTTTTTCCCCTAGGCATAACCCCTTGTAGTGAACCATGTAACTAGATCATTGCCCTGAGAAATTTTTGGAGACCCCATGATGGCATTGGGAAGAGATAGATCCCTTACCAGAGAGGTCCTGTCTAATATAAGGGATGATCCATGATCAAATCGATGAACCCATCTGATATGCCTCTACATTGGTGGTGAATATCTGAGAGTGTATCATTCTTTTCAAACAAACTATAACTCCACATTTCACGCTTTTTGTGCCTGGAATTCGGACCCTCATCCTCTTTCATTCCTAAGGGAACCCCCTAATAGTATGGATGCTCTGCCTATAGCTTGCTTATTGTTCTGGGCCAACATTCAGGAAGAAAAATGGATGTCATTTTGAGTCACGCCCCGTGTTTCAATCATGTACAGTGGTCATCCATCATTTTCTATCCCCATTCTAGGCAAATATATTATGGATTCTATGTTTCGAATACATTCAATAGTTATCTTTCATTGACATGCCACCCCCAAAGTGTTCTGAATCCTAGGTATCATGATTCAAACCTCCCATTCCCATCTATTCAAGTCGATTCCAGCACCCCTGGCGTTACCCCGTTCATGAAAAATAGCACATTGGGAAAATGGAAATTCATCTATTCTAAGAGCTTCATTCTCTATTCATGTCTCTCCCATCTCCTCCCAGAAATCTGGACCGGTTGTACAAACCCCAGTTGCCCGAAGCTTGGTTTTTAGTCCAACATTTGTATGGGGTGATAAAGTGGTCATCCCTTGTTTCTCACATCGGCCCCGACCCACATGAACTTACAGAATGATAGTTGGATGATCCACGAACATCATGAGAATTAAATAAAACTATTTACTCAATGGAACTCATGAATACTATGGAATCCAACAATAAAGTCATGAAAGTATGTTTGAGGATTTGTAATCATTACAGTACTCGAGGGTTGACTCCCCCCATGGATGGGTTGACCTCGTCGAAAGAGCGTAGCATCTCTTCCACCCTCTGGCTGGTGGCGTCTAGGAGTTGATGCCACTTATTCAGCTCCTGTTCCTCCTCGGCAACGATGGGGCGCAATTCGTTGGCCAAAATCTGGGCCCTCTCCACATCGGTATGGATGGAGGTCATCTTATTAGAGGCTCACTTAATTCCCTCTTCAATCTCTTCCATCTAGGCCTTCAACCACAATATTATCTCATATTACAGGTTGAGGGAGTTCGAGTGCTCATCCGCTCGATTTTACAGCCACTAGACCTCATCATCAGCCTCCTGTAGCCTCCTGATGCTTATCCCCTTCCTCCGCTACTAGCCCACAATGAGGCCATGGTCATACTCCTGAATATTTTCCACCAAATGATTTTGGATGAGAATGTGAGGACACTGGGCATCCACTCCCCTATCACAAATTTCACGTAGTCATGAGCGAAGTCTGTCCATCTCATCCAACCACAGTTCTTGGGGGTGTAATTGATGAAGCATTTGATCTGCTTCCATGATCGGCGATGAACTATCATTATATCCTATTCATCGGAGGTCTTCTCATCCCAGTCGGCACAATTGGCAGGCTCATACATGGAGAACATACCCAAGAACTCTTCAGCTGGATCCACGTATGGTGTTTTATCGGGGGTGGCGGGACATGGGTTGTTTGACCGATCCTCATCGTCTGACCCCACCTCAATGATCTCAGGCACAGCCCCGCTGATGGTCCCAATGGTGATCGGGAGCACCATAGTTAGGTCGGTTTGGACCTCCTTTTCCACGACCACCATTATTCCCCTGGGAAGGATTCTTCCAGAAGCCCCGACCATCCTTGCCAAGTTGGCCCCTTCAATTTGATGAACTGTACACCCAAAAAAATGTGGGAGGACATGAATGTTAGTTGAAATGGTCAATGGATGGATGTACTGAAATTGCTTGAAGGGGCATACATAGATAAAATTATTGATCTCGATCAGGGGTTGATGTCATCAGGACCCAGAAGTTTGGCTCCCCATATATGGTCAGAAGGTCCGAAAGCTCCAGAGGGGTCGCCTCAGGTATCCAAGCTCTGTTAGATGTAGAAATAGATGTGGCAGTAGACATAGATTCTGAGGTTCCTGCATCTACATCCACTGAGGGAAGAGAACAAGTTCAATATATAAGACTCTCTTGCATGGTTTATATATTAGCAAGAATTACAGAATGACCTCAATGCATGTTTTGGAGAATGGGGTTTCAGATTGTTACATCAAGGACCTCTGTGAACTCTTCAAGATTTGAGTCTTGATCATCAACATCTCCCTCCTCCAACGGGCTCCCTCTCCCATCCTCCTCTCCCCATGAGGACTCTTTTGATTCTTCTGGTAAAGAGAAGCACTCTCTCAAATCAGTGGCTGACAACTGTGGGGGAGTAGTGCGATTGGGCAACTCCTTGACACGATTTGTCATTGGATGAGTAGCATCCCAGGAGTGCACAAAGTCCTACAACACAGTCAGATATTGTTCCCATTCATATTGGGACACCAAAATGCCATCCATGATGGGGCCTATTCCTATAAAATTCCTCCAGAAATGGTTCAGGTGATGCCACAACTCAGCGGGGCCTAGGAATTGCGTGTTGACATCCCAGATGTCTCCAGCCTCTGGGAAGACAAAAATCCATGGAATGTCTATATGGTGCAGCTGCTTCCCCGAAGCCTGGGTTGGTATCCTGTGGAATCCTCTAGGTGGCCTCTCCTCTGAATAACTCGACTCTTCTGGAATTACTAGGTCGGATGATAGACCTATGGGGTAAGTTGCTACATACATCGGAATTTCCTTGCAAACCGGTATGGGGTATATGTCTCACAGAGGGGCTCACGTTCCACCCTTTCCACTAGGACTCCAAATCAAAATCCGAGGAGATTGTCCTGGTGCTCTTCTGTCCCCTATCCATCATGAGTGAATACCCTCGTCGTCCACAGAAATAGGTGTAAATATAATTCCTCCAACCTCCACACCCATTTCAGAACCGACGGTGTGGTCAGATTGTCCAGAAGGCTCCCCGTAGCATTCATGATCGATCGGCGAGAGTTTGAGCCAGGAAGAGAGATAGGGTTCGGGTATTTATAAACCCTCATGATATGTACTGATATCCACCCATACATAAGGTGGAATGGCCCACATACCCTCTGGGACCTTTTCCCTTTGCTGATATGCCACATAACCTTATATAGTTTGGCGAGAATCAGGATTCCTAGGTTGACCTTCCCTCCTGTCGCCTGTGTGGACGCCATGATAAATGTGCTTGGGCATACTCCCATGTTGGTATCCCTCACTAGCAAGATCCAACCATTGATAAGTGCTATGATGAATGCGGTCATCCTGACTATTTGTTGTTTCATAATGCTGACATTGAATCCCCACGTCTTCCACTGGCTATTCTCTAAAACCTCCCAGTACAAGTTCTCCTTACTCCGAGCCCCCTTTGGGTAAGTCTGAGGCCTCTCTAGAAACTGCCTGTTTTCCGGGAAGTTCAATAATTGTTTAAACCACCGCCTGAAGTGGACATCCATTACTGCTTCCTTGTCCTCTCTGAGCATAAGATCCATTAATGCCTTCGCCAACCATGGAATTTTCTCTGGATCCCCCCACACAATCATGATGAGGAGGAATTCATCATACATCACCCCCCAGTATCAGGACACCCGAGATCTGGTGGACATCCCACAAGCTGATACTGACATCCCAATGGTTTCAGTGAAATGTATTGGTCCTCGATGACCATCTACTCAACAGCTCTGGCATCACCTGTTTCGGTTGATATATGTGGAATAGCGAGGCCCAGGCTTCCTTATACAAACCCACTCTTCTCATCTCAGCCCCAAACTCCTCACATGAGGTGCCTACCCAATAGGTCCAGGCCCAATCGTCGGGGAAGTTTCCGCCCTGGTGTAGGCCTCATTCCTCGGATGACCCCTTCCGTGGGTTCCTCAATGATTCATTCAACATTTTCTGGTACAGAGGGGGATGCATCTCCAGAAATAATTCATTCCCATCGTTATTATTCAGGTGGTTGTATAAGAAATCCACAATGACGGGTTTGAAATCCTCCTGGGCATGGCCATCGGCCGCCCTGAACCATCAGCACTGGCACAACGTGCTCTTGAAAAAGTAAGATAGTTCATCCCGACATCCTTCTGGGATGAAGACGTCATCCCTCAGCCCAAGGGCATACAAAGGCAACCTATTATACAATGGTTAGTTTCTCGGGATCTCCGACAGTATGTGCACCAGTGAATCATGTTTGCAGTGGCTCTTTACCAACACCCCCAGAACCATAATTTTTTCCATCTCGTCCCTCCAGGAAGCATCTGGAAGGAACCCTCTGGCAGTTTCTTGATGAGCTAGTCAATTTTTATATTAGGGAGCTTTTCGGGTTGGTTTTCGATGCTTGTTTTTGGAAGACATTTGTGGAGAACGTTCATGAAGCCTATTCATAGAGCCCTGCCTCGTCCTTTAGGTGCAGAGTTGCGAAGCGCTGAGACACAAAGTCAAAGAATCGCTGATGTGTCACGAAGAAGAAGGCCCGAATCAGAGAGAGCAATCATGGAGTACACGGAGCTCACGAGTCAAGATCTCGAAAGTCCAAAATCGTGTAGAGGAGAAAAGAAAAAATAGAGTTTTAGTCTCTTATTTATAGGCGAGGGACCCCCAGAGCTTCACGCCACATCTCGACCGAATTGATCTTTGTGGAGCGTCAAGTTGGAGCTTTGCATTCTAGCTTAGCAAGCCATCTTCGTGAGATAGCTTCACGAAACAATTGAGGAATTTGTTGATCTACCCTCAGATAATGACACTTGATTTACCCATAGCTCCACATCTGAATGGTGCATTTTTGACGCAAAACTTTTTGGAGTAGAAGATGACACAAACCCGATATATTCCTCGCGAAGCCCCTTCGTGTAGTCCCCATTGATGTACGCGACCCGCCGCGGAGCTAGGATGCAGTATGCTCTGCGAACTCATTTTATGTTCGTAACATGCCATGGAGAAAAGAGGAGGGATGCTCCACGAATGAATTTGTCATTCGTGACACTCTGCGGAGTCCCATATGACAATTGTGACCCACCGTGGATCAAGGAAGTGAGACGCTCGGTGAACACATTTGACATTCGCGGCCCACCACAGAGCAATGAAAACTTGGGCTTCAGGCTGAGTGTGCTCTACTTCATGACACCTATCCCCTATAAATACTATCCTCCCCCACGTCCAAGGGGCAGATAATATTAACTTTCAACTTCTAAGCTTTTGAATTTGGAATAGCCTTCTGCTCTGTGAACTATGAGATATGTGAGGAACTTCTGCTCTATGAATTACATCCCCTTTTCCTCGTTTTGATCCCCTATTTAAAGAGGGATTCCTTTCTCAGAGCCTAAGGGCCTCCGTGACAGAAGGGGATCCCCAAGTGGACCTGGGACATCGTGGAACATTTATGATCCATGAGACACCCTTCATGGACACATGATTCACATGCCAAGGTAGGGTTATAGTACTTCGAGAAGCACATTGCTTTCCAATACCTTTATTTGCGAGGCACCTTTTCTCTACAAGGTAGAGCTCTGTGAATGCATTTCCATTTCGCAAAGCAACTCCCATATGCACCTATGCCTTATGTTTGGGCTGAGATGCCCCATATTGCGAAGCTCACCCCTTGCCAAGAACCCTCTACCATGAGGAGCATCAATGCTTCACAAGGACCATGCCTATGAACCCCTCTGCTTTGAGATTCCTTTTCCAGTGCGACCCATCAGGTTTGTAATACGTGATTTCAAAGTCCCTTGGGCGATACTACCCGTTGCATTTCTTCTCCTCAAGAATCATCGCATATTCATGCCAACAACTATTTCATATTTGAATAGCCATGCTGACGTGGATCCCTGATGGTTTTCTCCATGACATCCCCTAGCCACGGCCTTGCATGTACCCTCTCTTCACCTAGGTGCAGAGGGTACTGGTTATGTTAGTCCTAGGGGTGCGGAATAATCCCACCTTGTCCGAGTTAGAGGACGTTAAACCACCAAAAACCATCGTCCTCAGCACATGAAGTTAAACGGTGACCTTGCCCCGTGCCTCGCATGCAGGGTGCCCCCACCTTATACATTCTCCACGCCCATTGGTCTCCACGAGGATGAGATCCTCCATCATAGGGAATGATATCCTCCTTATCAAAGTGGCGTTTGTTTACGGGGAAGGGAAACCACCCTAGTCTAATCCCCTATATTTTCTTGCAGGAGGTAGTATCCCTACTCCTCCTTTCTTCATCAGTGCCAAGGATAAGGGGGTGATGGGAATGGATATAGGACCCCTCCTTTCTTCGGTGCCAAAACCCTCTCCCACTGGGCTTAGATGCCACCAAGATTCCCTCCTAGAGTAATTCCTAACCTCTTTGGGCTGCTAAACACGCATAAGCCCCTGTTCCACCATTGGAATGCAATCACATGTAACCCCACTCCACTTCCCACGGATGCACCTTTCACGATGTGATCATCAGGTCCATGAGACCTCTTGTTTCTCACACTGAGCATGACTCATGTGGGCTTAGAGTAAGCACTGACTATGACACCAATACCTTGGGATTCCTAGAGTGTAAGCCCCACAACACCAGAACAATGAGGTATTTGATCCTTGCCAAGGCAGGGTATGTCGGAAGCCTCCACGATGTTCAATCCCAACAACCACTGGACCCCAGGTCCACCATCACGTCGGTTCCCAACCACCTAAACTCTGAGGCCTTTGATCATTGCCAAGGAAAGGTACGTAGGAAGCATCCACAATTTTCAATCCCAACAACCATTGGACCCCAGGTCTACCTTCACATCGGTTCCAAACCACATGAACTACGAGGTCTTTGATTCTTTCCATGGTAGGGTACGTAATAAGCCTCCAAAATGTTCAAGCCCAAAAATCATTGGACCCCAGGTCCTCCTTCACGTTGGTTCCCATCCACCTGAACTACGAGGTATTGATTCTTTCCATGTTAGGGTACGTAGGAAGCCTCCATGAGGTTCACGCCCAACAACCATTGGACCCCAGGTCCACCTCCATGTCGGTTCCCAACCACCTGAACTGCGAGGTATTTGATCTGTGCCAATGCAGGGTACGTAGGAAGCCTCTACAAGGTTCAATCACATCTAACATTGGAAGCCATGTCCACCTTCACGTCGATTCCAACCCATCCAAACTATGAGGACTTTGATCCTTGCCAAGGAAAGATATGTAGTATGCCTCCCAAAGGTTCAATCCCACCACTATCCATTGGTCCAAACAATCTTCTTGTCGGTGCACCAACACCTTGGGATACCTCAGAGCATAAGCCCCAAATTCCCCCATATCCAAGAACTACAAGGACATTGATTCCTACTAAGGTATGGTACGTAGGATGCCTCCATGTGGTTGAAGCCCAACACTCAGGAGTTCTGACCCCCTTCACGTCAGTCCGCCCTCATCCTACATGACTTCAAACTGTGGTCCCCAGTCAGTGGTAGGCAATTGTGATCATATTTAGTGAGAACAAGTTCACATTCTTATCTAGCAGTAATCTGTTTCGACCCCATCCAGCGACAATCCATTGAACCCCAATCGGTGGTAAGCTGTCATCAGATGAACTATGTCGACTTTGATTCCCAGCCATGGGGATACATAAGAAGCCTCTTCATGGCTGAAGCCCAAAACCATCGTCATCCTCATGGTAGTTCCATCCCATTCGCCATCCACGTCATTCAAACGCTCCATCAGAAAACCATATTCTTACCCGGGCCGCCACATCCCGGTGGGATCATGCCACATCATACCCCATTCCCCTCACTAGTAACCGATAAGTCAACCACGAGTTGGCCATAATATTTTTGTTCCCTCCAGGGGTTTCACCCATCTGATCCACTCTCGTCGGTGTTATGATCAGCCCAATACGTCTCCTCTAGATGTTAAACATGCGACATACCCCATGTGAAACATGGAAGCTGAGGAAAACCTCAGATACATGCCAGTGCATTTGATTCCATACGTTTGATGTGGGATGAATAGGGCCTTCATGCCCTTGAGAAACCCTATAATAAGGGACAGAATCCAGATATTCCAATCCCCTAGTGTCTAGACACACTAGTGATTCCCAACTTGACTACTCCCCTAACTGATGGTTACTGCCCTGACTGGACCCCTTGGAATGTCCCGACAGAAGCAATGTAATTAACTTCTGTCCATGAAGATATGGAGCTAGGAAGATTTTCATGAACAACTTATTGAATCTTTGAGGGAGACCCGAACTAGGTGATGAGTTCTGAGGAGGAATCCATAGAAAAAAGAACTGAAATCCCATCATCCTGTTTCGATCAAGGAGAAAACGTCCCTAAATAAGGAGAAGATGTTGTCTGCCTTTGGAAAGCGGGAATCTGGGGTAAAAAGACAGCGTCGTTGTCCCCCCAAAAGAGACTGCCACGTGCACCCAATCGAAAGCATCAGAAACATATAATATTAAGTCTTTAGAACAAGGGTTTGAGATGATGACATAATGATATAAAATGGCATATAGAATCATAACATATAAACATGAGATCACATAAATATGAAGTAATATAATTGTGGTAGAAACATAAATAAGGTATTTAGCACAATTTAGGTGTCATTTGACATAGAGGATCACAAGTAAAGGTTATCCACCCAGACTATTTCACATGGTATCACGAGTCAAGGATAAAATCCAAGACCGTTGCACATAACATCTTTTGAGACTCATCTTTACCCAATAAATTTGAGTGCTATCTAGATGCACCCATCATAAAATTTTCATGAATATTTTTTCCACTTAAATAATCATAGATAATCAATCATATGTAAACATAAGGGATCACATGGGGAGAAATGGATATCACATTCATGTCATAATGAGTAATGAATAGGTGTATCATAATAGTGTCCATGATAGAATGGAATTAAAACATACATGGAAATTAATAATGTATAATAGCCATAAATCATGTTATGTGATGTCAAACTGATGAGACAACATGTAGTTAGGGTATTTAGGAAATTCTTCGCATTAAAACATTTTGTTGTCTTTTTAGGAAATTACTAAAGAGAATTGAAAATCAAAAATGGAGTAATAATTTATATAACAGTAGAAGTGAAAAAAGATGTTTTTAATTTTAAAAATATTTATTTTATAAAAATAATAGTTGATTAAAACAAATGGTAGAGTTTAATTGATATTTGCTAAAAATTTGGAAGGTTCCCTTACTACAGGTTTTGATCATTGGAAAGTATCGAAGAGGGACTCAATTAAAAGCAAGTATATCCCAAAAAGAGAATGGGGTCTGGATCATGAAACCTGATTTTTAAGAATATACAAAATATGTATTAGTTTTACATAAAAAATATAATACAACATTACTGGGGGAAAAAGAATGATAGACCAACCTAAAATAATAAAGGCAGTTCAGGCGGATTCCCTTACGAAATATCAGAATGGTGTCAGGTGTACTTAAGATGGATTTCTGAGAGACAAAGGGTTTTATAATCATTTATAAAACATGAGGGAATTATGGGGAAGTTGTGAAATCATACCCCATCATTATTAATTACATTTAAAAGGGAATAACATAGTGGACAATGTTGAATAAATTTAAGAAAGAGAGGATCCCTTAACTTAAACCCAATGTTGTTCTCCACCGGATATTAATGACATGAATAATAAAATTATGTTTATTAATTAAAAATTTCAGAACCTATTCTATATGAAAATTATTTATTATAACATTTTTATGTTCATTAATGATATTTATTATTGGTGTGAGGTTTAATTTCACAGTTTGGTTCTGTTTTCATCCTTGGTTAGAATTATCGGTTCACTTATATTCATGTTCGGATACACATGTATGATGAAATAGGATGGACATAATTTAAGGTACCATAAATTATTGAACATACATAATATTACTTGGTTATGTTATTCATATGGTTATTTAGAGTGAAGGTCAATCATTATATAAAACATTAATGATAAAAGCATGGATCAATTTGGGGATTTTTCTCATAATTAACTAGTTTTGTATTAATATTTTACATCATGTGTGAAAAATGATTCTAAATAAAAATATATGATAAAATACATATTTAATAGTATTTTGAAACAATAAAAATGGTTTCATGAAAAAATTTGATATGGTATAAGAAATTGATTACCTATCGTCCTTGTATGTTATAATTCAACACATCTTGGATGTTGTTTTAATTTATAGTATAAAAGGAGGGGTAATGAGGGATTATGATAAACAATCCCATTGTCATAATATAATTATAGTAAATGATTGTTACTAGAGAAATCATATCATTTGGATGAAGTGAGGTGTGAAAAGAAAATAACAAATATAAAAGAACATGAAGGAAAATAAAAGAATTGGAAAGAGAAATTTACCTCTTGAGTTTATCTCCTTTGAGAGCCTCTTAAAGGGAAAGGATTTGGTATTATAAATATACCTAAGGCTGATGGACATGGGGGAGTATCTTCGGGAGTTATTTGGGAAGAATTTAGGGAAGGCACAAGGCTTGAGAGGAGTTATGAGAAGAGGGGAGTGTGGGAGGTTTTTATAGTGGAGGGGATGAGGGTTTTCTTAATATTATAATCATTAGTTTTTTATTATTCCATAAGAAATGAAGTTATAATGATTAATGTGACCATAAAAAGAAATATTTTCATTATATTTAGATCCAATGGCCATTTACATCATCCCTGACTCAAGCATGATGTTGAAATTCAGGTTTTAGCCATTATTGTGAATTAGAGTATTTTAATATTCATCAAAATTCATGTATTTTAGAAAAATCACAAAAATATACTCTGACAATATTTCAATGGATAGAATCCAAAATTTAACTCTATTATTAAAACATAATTATCTTTCTATGATTTATTTATTTTTAATTAAAATTATAATTGACTTGAAAAATACAGATTTTAAAACTGTAACTGATTTGATAATGATTTCAAAACATACATATGGTCTAATTAAATTATCTTAAAACTAGAAGAAATATAATTTATATTTATGAACACCATTAATGAAAATAATACTTCTTTTAAATAAATAAATTAATTTTAAATAATTATTTATGAATTATAAAAAATACCAATACTTTTATTATGGTCGTATTATCACTTATAGGATGCCTAAATCTTATTTATACATTCATGGGTTAAGTTACTATTGTTTTGGATGATTTAATATTCATAAGGGTTATAGTACTATTCATAAGGGTAGGTAAATATTCATAAGGGTAGGATACTATTCACAAGAAATTAAGTTTGTCTTATCAGACTCTAAACATCTTACTCATCGGAATCGTTTATGCCAGATTTTAGAATTTCAAATAAATGAGGTGACAATATTATGTTTAAAGGTCATATAGAACTTTTTAGTTCATTGTGTTGTATTTTCATGTGATTTTGTGAAATTAGTATAAGAATATAATTTCAATTGATAAAACATTCGGTCGTTACATAATTGTACATATTAAGGATGTCCACTAGATCCTTAAGTCATTTTTTTGGTGTTTCCCACAACCAATGTCCCACATTGGGTATTCCCATTTCTCATTAATGTTTTCAAACCACCCATGTTGTGTTATATTTATCATACCAAGATATGGGAATCCCTTAAAGACCTAAATTAAACTAAATGGATAGTTAGGAAATAGTTTTCCTCATTTTTATTTAAATTTATTTGATTAATTATTTATGTTTAATTTTACTTTCATGAATGGTTTTTTAGAAGGTTTGGAAATTATTTGGTATACTCATGGTATGAAATAATAATTTTTTAGACCAATGACTAAGATTTTATTTTAATTATATTATGAATTGCTTTTTATTCTGTGGACCTAGATTCTATTATATATCATAGATTTTTATCCAATGGGTCTTAAATGTGGTAGTGGATTCCTTGTGTAGTTATTTTTCCTTGGATATTGATTATGATGGATTCCTTGGGCCTTACAACCCCTTGGATCCAATTTCTCTTTGGCTCACAAAAGAAATGGTTGAAAACATCCTCCTTGGACCATAACTCAATCCTAAATTAGTTTCCATCGAGATGCTCAAAGGACACACTGATGATTCTTTGGTCTTATACATCGTGGATCTGTCTCATCATTTTCTTACACATATGATATTTGGTTTGACCATGGTTTATGTGAAATGATTGGATAAATGGGTAAGTGATGGATTTTCTTATACTCCTGGTTATTAAATGGGTCCATGGTGATTTTTCATACATATTATATATAAATTAAATGATTTATATATTATATATGGATGTGTGGTGAGATCTTGATATTTTTTTTTCATTTTTGTATCTGCCATGTTATAAAATATTGACCACATTTGGTAGGGAACCATTTTTGTAAAACAGTGTCACTTGAATTTTTCAATGAGAAGTTCATAGTTTTATATTGCATACAAGTTTTAATTTCTCCTCTTCATTAAATTTTTATATAGAACTACAAGGTTTTTATAGACCATTGGGTGGTCACTTATAGATATTATAGCGACCAATAATTTACAAACATTTATGTTACTTCAAAATTGATTTATATTCATTACAAGATAAAACAATACCATGATAGGACCATATAGGTATAGTTTCTTTAGAAACATGGAATCATAAACAACTGATTCATAATTAATCTACCTTCTACCATGTTTATTTCTTCATAACTAGAATCCTTTTTTGTATATAATACTTAATACCCTTTTCCATGCCATATGAAAAAGAAACATATGAAATGAGTGAGCTCAAATTATCATTACGTATAAACAAAATAGAATATCAATCATTTCACCATCACAAGACATTAGAAGATAACCTTTGGAAGACTTATCCTATGTTTGAAAGGTCATTACATCATGTCATGGGATAAAAGATCATAAAAATTAATGAATATAATACCAAATTTAAAAACATAATACATGAAATTTTTGGAAAACACATAAGCATTGAAAATCATTTCATTGTATTCAAGGCTCATTTCTAAGACCATCATAGCAAACAAAGTCTATTACTTAACCAACTTTAGTTTCCATTCTATTCTTGTACTACTGAACCAGATTTACATATCATTCCTGTCATGTCTATCTCATGAGCTGTAAATCTTTACCAAATTCATTGTATGGATATATAGGTCCCACCCATGTCATAATGAAATAATTATTTTGTATTCCATAAAAACATTAATCATTGCATAACACACATAATTAAATGGGCTTCTAAAACATCCTTCAATCAAAATCCATAAAAAACAGATAGAGATCATAAATATCATTCCACCCTAACTCAAATCATAGTGATTATAGGGATAAAAACATAACCCTAAATAAATAATGTCATCATAGATGGAAAATAATTTTAATAAGCCACCTGAAATTCATTATTGAGGAAAATATCCTTTATTCATAAAAAACACTTCCTTTCTAAAAATACAATTAAATTTTTAAAGGAAAATAATTTAATTGAAAATATATTTTAAATAATAAATAGTAAGATACATGGAAATAAGGCATTATTAAAGAAGGAAAATCCCCTTAAATCATGTATTTTTAAAAAACATTATGCTCATACTTTTACCCAAAATGTCAAAAAGTACCTCGTATTGAAAAATGTAAAAATATTCCATTCATGGCATTTAATTAAAATTTAAAAATCGGTAAAATAGTATTTTGAAAAAATTATAATAATAAAAATAATATAACATATTTAGAAAAGATGGATGTGAATGATAAATATACCCTAGTAAATACTTACGAATAAAAAATCTCAGATGAGATTGAAATATTATCCCTTACCTTAGGCCGGATATCCTCTGTAAATGTACGAAGCTCTTATATAATGATTTAAATGATGTTATTGACTTATTCTAGAAACATAATAAATTTTTTGATATCATATATTATTATATTACCATCCGTTTTTTATTAACATTTAATTGTCACTTCTTATTCATATAGTATATTCTTTGTGTCCTTATGCATGATTTTTCAAAAAAGATCATGTTCCACATATTAGGCTATAATTAAATCATTTAAAAAATTATTCTAGCCTAATATAATTCATATTTATTCATTGAATTCATATATATAATCAGTTATTAATGAAGACCATGTAGAATGAATCTCATCGCGTTGTGAAAACAGTAGGTCATACATACACATGTGCGATGATATAATTTCCAAAATCGTAGAGTTGTATTGATGTGGATAGTGTATAATAATAGTATATGGATATTATTTCCTTCATTATACCCATCCATCTAAGGTGGTGATGAAAAATATATTACACCATGGTTTGGAGATGGTAATCCATACGTACGCACACGTGATGACTTCATTTTTTGTTTGATGGATAGAAGGTGAAAGCTGGTTGCTTCATATTTACAATAAAATATAATTATATGAGTGATATTTATGATATTAAATTAAAATAAAATAACTAATGACAAGAAAGTATAAGAAGAAATAATATTGAAATAATCAGAAGATGATACTACCTCTCCATCGATGAGCTTCCTCTAAATATTTTAAAAGAGAATAAGAGATTGTCTATTAAGATGATCAGAACCTCTAGAATGAAAATAAGAATGTTGGGAAGGAAAAAGGGAATTGGAATGGCTGAGATTGAAGGCTCAAATATATGTTAATATGTAAGGGAGGAGGTTCCCTTTTATTATTGAGGGGAAGGTCACGTTTGGAAACATCATAAAAAATAATTTATAATAAAATCAAACCCTACCCAAAAACCCCCCAAAATGTACCAAATTATAATATTAAATTAGAAAAGATTTTAATATCATCAAAAAATAAATTTTGGACAAGTCATTTTGTCAATTTAAACCATATCAGTTTAATTGAAATTTAGTTATTCTATTTAATTTTAATTGTTGTAATAACATTTTAAATATTTAATGTTTATTAATATTTTCTTAAATGGTATTAATTTACCATAAATGGATATTTAATGACATTTATGAAACTATGATATCATTTTTTAAATTTTATATATTTTTATTTCTTTTAAATAAGTTAAAAATATGTTATTTTTTTAAAAATAAATAGTTTAACTTTTGACACTATTCATATTTTTTGTTTTTAATAAAATACACTGAGAAGATATATTCCATCCAAAACATTTATTATTCTCAAAAAATGACAAAATAACCTAAATATTAATTGATATCCTTAATTAATTCAAATTATGATTCTTTAAATATTTTCAAAATCATTTATTTTATTTTTCTTTTAATAACATAATTTTTTCATAAATATTGTGTGATTTTTAATGGTTATTATTTAATTTCTAAAAATTATAAATACATTTTTATGATGTCATTAATTCTATTAGATTTCCCATGACTATCTATAGTTGATATCATCTCCTAGTTATCTATATATTAAAATTAATATACTTATATAAAATAAGATTGTGAAATGTTTTAGGACTTATTAGAATTTATTATTTTAATATCATATTCATAAGTAAGTGGCCATTAAGTGATTACATTTCAAAAAATAGATAATAAGGGTCTTAGTTAGATATCCAATTGTTTTTTACAGGTGTTAAGGAAATTTTATAATATTATTTTTACATTTAATTACTTGATATACCGTCAACCATGGTAATAAAAATAATTATCAAAGTTACTATTCATAATGCCCAAAAATAAAAGTAGCCTATTAAAATAATTTGGACCTAAATTAAGGATATATTTGTAGAATCACCTTGTCACGCACTTTAAACTCATAGTAATTTCTTTGATTGTTAGTATAAATTTCATGTCAACTCTAAGATGCTATTATGTGTTATTGAATTAATGAGACATTTTCATGCATTTCATCAACAAGATCAAGTCCTAATAACCCTTTCCCCAACCTCATCCCATAATTTTGGAGTTTTGACCTCCATTCCATGGAGGGATTCATATAGATCCAAGAATACTTTGGTGAAAGCTATTATTTTATGAAATGTCCACCAATGGTATGTGTTGACCCTAACCACCTATGAAATCCATAGTGATTGATATCAACATGTCTTACAGTGTTTGAATTGTCCCCTCAAACTGACTATCATTCTGAGGATGGTAAACTTTGGTGAAACATAACTCTTTTTTCAGAACATACTGAAGGTTTCACTATAACATGAAGGAAAACCTTTGATCCCGACCGGATATAATGTCAAATGGTACACTAAGAAATCTTACCACTTAATTCACATATATCATAACATGTATATGAAGAGAGAAATCCACTCTAAGAGCAATTAAATGTGGAAACATTGTATGGTGATCAATTATATCCTATATAGCATTATTTTCTTTAATATTTTTTGGGATGTGTGATGAAAAATTCTATAGTGATGTTTTCCCATTTCCATTCTAGTATGGGTAATGGTGGTAACATCTCCTTAAACTTATGTTTCGTATCCCTATCTTACTAACAAACAAAAAATTGGGAGAGATATTCGATGACATCACTTCTCATGCCATCCCACCTGAATTACTCTTTTAATTCCATGTACATATTTCTGCTTCAAGGTTTAATTGAGAATGATGAACTATGAGCCTCATTCAATAGAAACTTCATTGATTCTATTTTGGGAGGAATACAAACCCAGTTCTATAACCTTATTTTTTCATCATAATTCATGTTGAATTAAGGGACATTTCACACCTTCATTTGTACCTATTCATATTTCTTTTGCGACTCCTTAATATTCACTTTTATTGATAGTTAAACATTAATTTGAGAAAATAACATTTTCTCCATTCCATTAATATATCATGACCCATATTTTAAAAAACCATAAAAATTGGATCTTTTTTTATCCACATCATTGATAGGAAATCATGGTCTTGTCAAATTAATGCATCATCCACCTTGCTTTCTTTCCCTGGGTGGTAATATATTGAGCAGTCACAATCTTTAATCAACTCCATCCATATTCTTGGGCACGTATTCTTCTCCTTTTGTGTGAAAATATTGTTTATACTTTTATGATCAGTATAAATATCACACCTTTCACTATATAGATAATTCCTCAATAACATTAATTAAATGATTATCATAGCTAACTTCAAATCAGAGTCGGTTAATTATTCTCATGGATATTCAACTATCATGATGCATAAGCTATCACTATATAATTTTTTTTCATGAAAACACATACCATCCCCTTCTAAAATAAATCTCTATAGATCACAATCCTTTATCCACTAAAATGTATTGTGATAAAAGGTGCACTGGCTAACCTTCTTTTCAGATCTTTGAAATTCTCTTCAAATTCTTCCATCGATATAGACAGAACTCATTTACAAGTCAACTTTGTATGTAGATTTGAAAATCATGAAATATCCATCATAAAATGTGGATAATAACAAGCCAAAATAAATAAAACATCAGATCATAGTTATCATTTTTTCCTCTTTTAACATTCGACAACTATTGTTTTTGATGGATCCATATATATACCATATCTTGATATTATGTGATCTAGAAATGAAACATTCTAAAGACAAAATTGAAACATAATAATTTTTTCATAAATCTTATCTTTTCACATGGTCTTCGGTAAAATTCTCAATTGATCTTCATATTGTTCCTTACTCATCGAATATAAAAGAATACCATATTTAATGACTTCAAAAAAATAGATCATCATAGTCTATAAAGACATTAAGGGAATTAGTAAGACCAAAAAGAATAAACATTAATTCATAGTGTACATACCTTGTAGGGAATTATATCATTAGTATATAACCTTTTAACCATTATTTGATGATATCCTAAACGAAAATAAATCTTCGTAAAATATTGTGCTCTGCATAATTGGTGGAATATATCATAAATTAGGGAAGATGATATTTTTTCTTGATTTTGATCTTTTTATGTTCTCAATAATCAATTCACAGTCTCATGGATAAATATTTCATCTTAATAAACAATAAATTTTCTCCCAAAGGTGATGCACTAGGGAATATGTTTCCCATATCAAGATTCTGTTAGAGTTTCTTCTTTAATTCCTACAACACAATTGGGATTATTCTATATGGTTTCATTAAAATAGGCATAAAACCCTGTATGAGTTCTTTTGAAAACTCAACATCATAATTTCTTTGATGACCTGTATGTTTTTCTAGAGAGACATCATCAAACTCTCATATGATAAAAATATTTTTAACCATGAGTTTCTCCCCAACCATTTGTGATAAATATCCTTTGTTTATTGGAATCCCAACCTAGAATATGTATGAATTTTCTAATGGATGGTTATATTCATCCTTGCATCGATAGATGATCATATATTGATTTTAAATATTAAATGTAACCTCACATACCTGGAAATTGATGTGGTCCCTATATAGAGAATGTTAATCCATTCCATGAATCAAATAAAATTACACTATAGGAAAGATCATAAGATTTTCAGGATATACCTTCCCACAAACTTCAACTGGAGAGGAATTATAAACATTTGATGTAACTTTTGTGCCATTAGGATTCATCATAGCTAACTCAACATATAATTATTGAGGTAATAAAAATAAACCCTTAGAAAATTCATCAAAAATAAAATATTGTGTGGTTCCAGAATCCAATAAAACATTTTCTGCTTTTGAGTGGATGGTAATTTTACTATTCAACACTTCCTTATCATACTCCATATCACTAATAGTTCCATTTCCATTGGCCATAAGAGTTTGTTGATATTGATAATAATAAATAACCCTTGGATTTGAGCACTGATTGGTATAATTCCCCATTTCTTTGCACTTGTAGCATTGATGTGTAGGTGGTGCATTATTTGTATCCTTTTAATTGTTTACATAATTAGACTTATTTTTACCTTCACCTCAGAATTCAACATCGCGGTGACCTTATTTTCCACACTTAAAACATATTCTAATAACATTACAAAAATTTAATCCCTCCTTCATTCCACACATTTAGCATAAGGGAAAAGTTACCTTTTTTTCATTGTGAAATTTATATTATCCATGGAATTCTAATTTTATATTCTTATCAGACCCATAAGACTTATGGCTTACTCCACTCATCATATAATCCTTGAGAGAACATCTAATTATTTCCTCGTAGCTATTAAAGACCCTTATGGCTAATGCCCTTCATAGATATAGTCTTAAGACACTAAAGAATCAATCAATTTTACTCTCATGTTTGATAATAATTTTAGAAGTATACCTTGCATGTATTGTAAAATTTTCCTCATATGTACCAATAGATTCACCATCATTTTGATTAATTTCGAGGAACTCCTTCTCCATATTTTTTCAAAGAATAAAAGGAATTTACTTATTGAAAAATAAGTTCTTAAACCCATCCAATACAACAGTCTCAATTTCATCTCTTTACATTGTATTCTGGATAAGATTAAACCATTGATCATATTCTACTTCCTTAAAATAGGATGCTAAGATGAATTTATCAGGTTTAGAACATTGTTGAACTGAAAAAATGTTTTTAGTTTTACTAATTCACTATTCATCGAGTAATGGATTTGAAGACCCACTAAATGATGGTGGGTGCTACCTCATAAAGGTATCAATAGAATGTTTCTACTTTCTATAATCATTTTGAAGTCTGGCATGATTCAAATCATGATAATGTTATATTATAATGGCTATAATATTTTTCATTGCATCTCCATTAACATTTCGTTTCTCAGGGGGGACAATCATTGCACTACTCATCACATTCATCAATATCCCAATTCCTTCAGGTTCTAACCATTGACTAAAACCAAATTGTTTTTTGAGAAACACTAATAATAATAGAAAAACAACATAATAAAGAATAAAATTTAAATTTAGGAAAATTTAGGTTTTATCCTAGGCCATTCATGGTCATTTATAAAACACTAGGATTGTATTTGATACTTATACAAATTCTTATGGTTCATATAAAGGCTTTCTCAACCTAGTTTCCAATGGATAACTATACCATTCCTATTATACCGACTATAGTGAACCATATGTTACATACATTGATATTAGATGGAAATTGAGGTATATTAATTACAATATATATTAAATCCATGATATGACCATATATGTACAATTATATTAGAAACTGTAAAATATAAATAACTGGCTCATAATGAAACTACATTGTCTCTCATTTATTTCGTCATAACTAGAATATTTTTTGGACTATCATACATAATACCCTTATTCATGTCATAGGGAAATGAAAAAATATGAATTGGTGAACTCAAATGCTCAGTAAGGATAAAAAATTGAGAATATAAATCATTTCCCAATCATAAAACATAAGAACATAACATTTGAAAGACTTATCATGTAATTGAAAGATCAAGACATCATGTCATGGATAAAAGTTCATAAAAATTCATGGAGATAATAAAAAAATAAAAAACAAAAGAAATTATGTTGTGTGAAATACACCTATAAATGGAAAATGATTTCATATTAGTTAAGGCTCATTTCCAAGACCATCGTTGTAGGAAAATTCCCTTACTGAACTGGATTTACTTGTCTATTTGTCCCTGTATTACTGAACTGGATTTTCCTGAATTACTATTCATGTCTACCTCATTAGATATGAATCCATACCCAAGTCATAGAAGGTATAAATAGGTCTTTCCCATCTCATAATGAAGTCATTCTAATGTATTCCACAAAAATATAAATCATGGCATAACCCACAGAATAAAATCGGTTTCTCAAACATCCTTCCTTCATAATACATATAATATAAACAATGTTCATAAATATTGTTCCATAATAATGATAATGATTGTGATAATAGGGATACATACATAACCCTATTTAAATAATTTCATCTTCGATGGAAAATATGTTTTATAAAATACTTGATATTAATTCCTAAGGAAAATATCCTTTCTCCTTGAAAACATCTCCCTTTCTAAAAATGCCATGAAATTTTTAGAAGAAAATATGTTTTTTAAAATAATAATGAAATATTTTAAAGTAAGATACATGAAAATAAGTTGTTATGAAATAATAAAAATACATTAATGCCATATACATTAAAAAACATTCTTCTCATACTTTTAACAAAAATGAAAAAAAGATACTCGTAATGGAAAATATCAAATGATTCCTTTCATAACATTTGATAAAAATATTACAATGGGTAAATTTAATGGTAACAAAATTTATACTAATAAAAATAATATTCATTATTTATGAAATGTGGATGTGAATGATATATATACCCTAGTAAATACATATGAATAAACAATCTCAGATGAGATTACAAAATTATCACTTACTATAAGTATGATATCCTTCGTATGTATCCAAGAATCCTATATAATGATTTAAATATTGTTATTGACATATTAAAGAATTATAATCATTTTTATGATATCATATATGATTTTATTATCAACTGTTTGTTTGTAACATTTCATTGTCACTTGTTATTCGGATATTAAGTACATTATGTTCTTATTCCGGATATGCCGGATAAGATAATGTTCCACTTCATAAGTTTTAGTTAAATCCTTTTTAGAATTATATTATTATAATATATATATTATTTATTAATTAAATTCAGGTATATAATCATGTTTTAATAAATACCAGGTTATGTGAATCGTGTCATATCATGGAGATGGTAGGTCGTACGTACGAATGGGTGACGATATCATTCCAAAAATTGTTGACTGTTTTTGACATATATGGTTTCTAATATTTAATAATTAGTATAAAATTATAGTTATTATTTATATCATTATACCCATCCCTGTAAGGTGGTGGTGAATAATAGATTATACCACGGCGTGGAGACCATATGTTTTACGTACTCATGTGCGGTGATTTATTTTTTCATAGGATAGATAGAAGGTGAAATATGGATGTATAATATTTATTATGACATATAAATATATTATTGATAAATATGTTATTAAATTATAGTTAAAAAACTAATCAAGATAATTATAATAAGAAATATGTTTGAATGAATCGATACAAGAGAATACCTCGTCCTTGATGTGCTTCCTCTAAATCTCTTCTTAGAGCAAAGAGTTGGACATTAATGAAGAACTAAACCTCTATAAAAAAAGTAGGGAATTTTTTAAGAAAACATTTCAGGTTATTTCCAATCATTCAGGCTCAAAATGAAGTGAATAGGTGAGGGAGGATGTTCCCTTTTATAATTGTGGTGAGGGGTACATTTGGAAACTGCATAAATAATAATTTTTAATTAAATAAAATTATACAAAAAAACGTTAAAAATATCCCAATTTAGAATATGATTCAATATATTGTTGTTATATAATAATATAATAATTTTTGGACATGTTATTTGTTCAGTTTAACCCATATCATTTTAATTTGCACTTAGTTATTCTATTCAACTTTAACTATGGTAATAACATTCTAAATATTTAATAGTAATAAATTTTTAATTATATGTTTTTAATTGAACATAAATTTATATTTTATGAATTTTTAGAACTTATAATTATCAGTTGGAAATTGTGAAATTTTATTAAAATTTTTAAATAAATTCATAAAATGATATTTTTTTAAAATATCAATAGTGTCAATTTAGACACAATTTATTTTTTTTATTTTAAATAAAATCCTCAAATAAGATATCATATATCCAAAAAAATTAATATAATCAAAAAATGTCATAATCACCAATACATTTATTGAGAACCATAATTAATTCAAATTATTTTTCATTTCATATTTTCAAATTTAATTATTTGATATTTTTATTAATGAAATAAGTATTCTGTCACTATTGTGTCATCCATAAATGTAATTATTTAATTTCAAAGAATTATAAATAAATTTATATGATATATTTAATTAATTTATCTCTTTAGTGACTATATATAGTCAATATTATCTCATAGTTATTAAGATATTAAAATTAGTATACTTATATAAAATATGATAGTGACATTTTGTCCCATTCATTATTTTTTGTTATATTCATTTCATATTCATAGGAAAGTGGATATTAAGTGATTATATTTCTAAAAATAAACAATAATGGTCAAATTTAGTCATCCAATATGATTTATACATGTGTTTAGTTCATTTTATAATATTATTTTTCACTTTAATTACCCGATTTACCTTCAACCATGGTAATAAAAATAATTACCAAAGTAACTATTCATAATGCCAAAAAATAAAAGTAGAATATTAAAATAATTTAGACCCAATGATTCCAAATACAGTGCCCATTTTTAAAAATTCAAAACATGTAATTTTTAGTAATTAATTTAAAAACATTCATGTTATCAGAATGAGAGAATGAGGTTTTAGAAGTTAAAACATTACGTAAGATTGAAATGTTTTTACATATGAACTGAATGTAAAATTAATGATAATGACCTAAATTGTATTTAATGACAAATATAGATTCTATTTATACTTTTAATCCTTTAAATATTATTATATAACACTATAAATTATCTCAATGAAAGGTTTTTCACCAATAAATTTTGTGTGTTTTTATTATACATCAATACTTGAATGTTATTAGAAAATATCATAAATTCAACCAAAGAAAATCTTTATATCCTATATTAAAATAACATGTTCATGTTTTGATAAATAATTTATAAAATCTTCAATGTCTTAATTTAAAAGGGGTTCTCCCTTCAATGTAGTAAGATTACCCATTAAAAAATATAGGTTTTTATACAAGAATTAGGGTTTATTCACACTCTGGGATTAGAATGCCGATTAGTTGAATAATATACATATTTAATTACATTTATAACAAATATATCTCATTAATTTAATAAAAAATATTAATTAAATCAAAAATAAATATATCTAATTTACATTTTTCATAAATAATTGATATTCAAATAATTCACAATGAATTTTCATAAGTATGTTGTAATTATTCCTACTAACCTAACAACTATGCTACAATTGTAAATTTATATTAAGGTTGTATAAAGGTTCATTTAAACTAATGATTGTTTGAAATTAATGATACTAATGAATAAAAACTATTTTACAAATACATTTCACAAAACACATCTGGGTGTTACAAATATTGTATCTCAAACCCTGTTCGGGAAGTCGTTAGGTACCCTAATAGACTATATGGATGCAGGTTGGGACCAAGAAAAGTTCCCACATTTTGATGATTAATTTTTCTCCCTTAAAAGGAGTAGGAGAGCGTGATACCCACCTTAGGGTGGTGAAGGTATCTAGAGATTGTTCTTTTGGGACATTTATTATTTTTTTCATATCTATTATATTTTAATTCCTAGTATAACTGTTTGGATATCATTGAGAAACATGACTTGTATTTTTATATTTTGTAAATGAAATGTTTTTATAGAATTATTTTATATTCCTGTCTTGTTTATTTTTCAATTTTATGATAGTTGTATATTTTTCTATTTTCTTATTATTGTATCTTATTCTATTACTGATTATTATTTCTATTACTCATTATCAAAATATGGCCCTAAGGTCATAGTCTCCAAGAAGATAGACTCTAGGCACTCACTGTTATTCAAAAGCCTCTAGCATTCAGGTTGTTGCGCTTGAGGCCATGTGGATAACCTGTCATAGCGTGCTGTTTAGAGGCATTCATGTCCGGGATGGTAGAAACTGTTATCAAAGTGGGGTTTCTATTCTATTTTCTTTAGTATTTGTCGAAATTAGAAATGGATAGAAAGGTATTAGAATTTTTAAATTATTTTTGGCTAGAAAAAGCTATCCCAGCTATTGGAAAATACCAAATTTCCTAGAATTAAATTGTTTTTTTTTTGCATTTTGACTATTATAATTGATTTGATTCCCCAATTTGGTGATTCACTTTAGTTATGGTGTTAATATTAATATGGTTGTTGTTTATATTTTTTTCAACCTTATTAGATTAGGGTTTCCCATATAATGCATAATATAGGAACATGTTAGAAATCACATTCCATACATTATTCCATTCTACGTAGGATGCATTTCCTACTTGCATTATGTTGTGATAAGTGTCATTGCAGATATACCATTTATTATTATTGAGTTATGTTAATGGGATTGAGAATCAAGGATTGTACATAGAGTGACTTCCATAACCTCAGAATTTTTTTTATTAGGCTACAAAAGTCACCTTAATTAGCCAATTATGACATGTTGAGTCATGGACCATGAGTTTAATGGTCACGAACATGTGGTGGTGTGTATTAGGTGGATACCATATATCAATTCATGAGGTGTATGGTTATTTTATGGATTATAAGTGGCACACAATTTGGTTATTCCATTTAATCAATATTATAAAATGAATATTACATTCAAATAGAAAATTGAAATGATAGAAATATAACTCAATGTAGTCTTGACATTCATGTTGGAAAGAGGAGTGTATTTAGTGACTTTTTGGGATTTATTCATTTTACATGTCATGTATTTAAGAGAAATAAATGAAGTTTGACCTTGTTATTGGGTGTTTTTGACTAGTCCTAACCATTTACATGTGAGCATTCCTATCAAATAATTCTGAGACATGTGTTTTTCAATGTAGAGGCATGCCAACATGATGACCTGTAATCATATACAATGAGGGTGTTGATGAAAATTCACCAAGAATAGTGTTCCATGGGCTACTAGTGAACCTACATTTAGTTACAGATATAAAACCATCTTTTTTCCTAGACATAGCTATTGATGAATAGTTATATGATGGGTTTTATCAGTTTAAAAAGCATTTTCAGGGAGCACCACTACCTTATTTGTCTACAGATGATCTAAAGTGATTGTTCCAGAAGAAACATCTTCCCACATTATCAGGGGATGGTGGTCACAAGTTACTAATGTGTGGACTGAAAATACACTATAAATATCCAAGAATCTTGAGGTACTATCTTCTAGGAGAGTGTAGCTGGTGATTGATTTTCAACATTAGAAAACAAAGTACAGGTAGGATATTATGAATATGGATGATAGGATTTTAGACATGGATTGGGATGATTTCAAAACCAGGTTATACAACTACATTTACCCATTGACTATGAAAAATAAACAGGATAGTGGGTTCATGTGTCTGGAGTAGGCTTATATGGTAGTTGTGGATTACTCAACACGATTTACAGAGATTCATATTTTGTATTAACATACCTTGCTAATGAGATGTGGAGAGAGAGAAACTTCAAAGAGGGTCTCTAACATGCTATTTGATCTCTGGAAAATTCATTTATATTGACCTCTATTACTGAAGTTCTAATTCATTCACTAATTAATGAGTGGATACTAAGGGAATATTGGGCTAAAGAGGATATCAATGTAGCCTCTTAACCTAATTTTTTAGAATCTTTATGTATGGAAAAACGATTTTGATGCTTCCCATGAAATGTGAATTGGTTAAGCCACATTTTGTGGATGTGCTGGTTTTTGTCATCAGTGTGGAAGATTGGGCCACATGAAGAATCTATTTATAAACTAACGAGTCATCTCAGGGTTTTATATAAGTATTTGACACATGAAATGATTCTATTGAACCTTCCCTCTATCAAAGAGTGGTAGTGGGTTAAATCCTACACCAATTTTGAGATTGTGTTTTATATATTCACTTCTTGATGGGAGCTTGAGTAGTACCTTTTGATCAATATGATGTGGTTATGGAATTGGTGGAGGTATCCTGAAAATATTTGTGCCTAAAAAATAGAGTTGCCCTACTATAGGTAGTGAGGTTGTTTTAGAGAGCCATAGTTCAAATATGATTTATTCTTTACATCCTACCTATAAGGATCAGATTTCTTACCATCTACAATGAGAGGTAAAGTATGAGTATCCTCAACTCATGTATCTTCCCTTTTTTATATAGGTGCATCATATTGTTTTATATATGTACCTGTTGGGGATAGGTTTTTGGATCATGTATCTATTTTTGAGGTTGTGTGTCTCTTAAAAAAAATTAGGGTTATAATGTAGGATTTCCATCCATTTAGGGAGTTTCCCATAGAGTTTGGTGTGTGTCAATTGGTTTGGAATCTGTATTTCCCCAAGATAACTAGGTTTGATATCATACTCAAGATAGATTGGATAGTCACTTATCGGGATTATGTTGACTACTATTGTTAGAGGGTGAATTTCAAGTCCCAATATGGTGTAGTTTATACTTTTAGGGGTGAATGAGATGTCTAGGTGAGCCGACCTGGACCACAACATCAAGGGCTGGGCGGGATGACATCCGAGGTTACTAATTTGTATCTTGATGATTAGGAAACCTATCAAGTATACATTCCTCCTATGATTGATCATTATTTAGTTGTTCTCCGAGATTAATTTTTTGATTTACCTTCCTAAATATAGGATGATTTCCCCATCGAGATAGTGACAAGAGATAAATCGGTATCCATTCTCTTTATAGGATTGATACAATGGAGTTTTAGGAGATCAATATGTAGCGAGAGGATTTAAAATAATTAGGGGATTAATAATCTTAGTACGTAATTATGTGGATCAACAGTACGTTTTTTGAAGAAGGAGGATGGTATCCTTATAATATGTATGGATTACCATAAATTAAACTAGTTGATAATTAATAAATGGTACCTCATTACACTGATATATGAAAAAATTTATCATCTTTGAAGAGATCAAATATTCCAAAAATTTGATTTTAGATATAAATATCTTCATGTATGTGTTTGAATTTCTTACATAACTATATATATTTTCATAGATGTTATGGTATATATGTGTATTTGTTTAATCCATTCAGTATCATAAATGTTGAACCTCTTTCGAGGTTGTTGGGGAAATTACTTTTCCATATATGTCTAGATTCATTTGTATTGGTTTTCATAGATGATATCATATTATATTCTCAAAATCAAAATGACCATGAAAAATATCTTGATATGCGTTCCGTTATAAAATGATAGATTCAGTAATATGTTGATCTAGAAAAGTTCCACTTCGGGATGAAAAAAATTTACTTCTACGATCATATTATCTCAAAGAATGTAGTATCCATAGACCTTAAGAAACATAGGGTTATTGCTTCCAATGAGCAGACTAATAATGTATTTTAAATATGGAGTTTTTTGGGGATATCTAGATCTTACAGTTGTTTCATACATGACTTATCATTCCTAGAAGATCCATTGATGAGGCTGAATAAGAAGTGTGTGATGCTTATAATGATAGAAACTGATGAGATAGCCTTTCAAGAGATAATTGGTAGATCGACTTAAGAACATTTCCTAATTCTACTAGAGTATTGAAGAAGATAAACAATATATTGTTATGACCATTATATGGTGTAGATGGAGACACTATGTAGAAGAAGACCATTATGTGGTGTACATGGACCACCAAATCATCAAGTACATATTTACACACTGTTCTCTAAATCTGACTAAATGATGTTTGGTTGAATACATATTGTTATTTAAATCTGATCTTTCTTATACACACGAGAAGGGAAATGTAGTGGTTGATGCACAACTTCTGTGGAATCAGATACAACACTTTTGATGTTATATTAAGGAATTGTATTTTATAGATTTGTTATCAGATATTCACTTGGAGGTTTTGGGTATCCATGGGAATAATTTTGTATTATTATTATTTAGTTCTTCTACCCAACTAGATAAATTGAGGACGATGAAACCATTATACTATGAGGTCCTAGTCATATGAAATTTTTTTATGGTAAGGAACCACATCCTAGTTAGACTATAAGAGAGGGCATGATCCTCTATATACATTGGCCCCTTCGAGTCCCAATGGACATATGAATGTAGCTGGTGTAATAGTTTCATTCAATAGAAAGAGCACTTCATCTATGTTTCCCCAAAATATACTGTCACTTGTGTTTTCAGTACTGGTGGATGGGTATGAAGGGTGAGGTAAATATTGTTTTATGATCTGTTACGGCTGTCAAAAATTGAATGAAAACATAAGTGACGATATAAGCTTTTATTGAAGCTAACTATTGTCATGTAGAAATGGGATGATGCCAAGATTGATTTCCTGACCAATTTATCAAGGTCAACTCGAGGTAGGGATGTTTTTTGGGTTCTTGTTGACAGGATCACAAAGGGTTCGCATTTCTTTCTGATCATGGAATCCATCATTTTAAATTATCTTGGGTGGTTTTATATCTATGAGACATTATGAATTCATGGGGTCCTCTGTATTATCATGTTATATTAGGATACCCAATTTAAATCTCATTTATGGAAATGTTTGTAGAGGGATCTATGTATATATGTTCTTTGGAGCCCATCATACAACCCTTAGACTGGTGTCTAGTTAGAGCATATGAAATAGGTTCTTCAGGATATGTTGTGAGAATGAATCCATGATTTTGGGGGATCATGGGGAAGACACATAACCATTGTTGAATTCTCAAACAAAAATATATCGATAGCTACCATACAGATATAACTATGTGAATCATTGTATGGTAGGCCATGACGATCTCCAATATAATGGTTAGAGTCATGGTATGTACCCTTACAAGGACTTCATGTTGTGTTGGAGTATTATATACATGTCCATTTGATTATGTAGTGGATGAATACCTCTCATTTTGGATATAAATGACACGCTGATCACCGTAGATTACCACCATAGTTCAAGGTCAAGAATTTGGCCTTTTTTGGGTTTCCAAAGGATGGGACACTTCTGTATCATGATAAAGGGTGATATTTAACAATGATATGTTGGGTCATTTGAAATTCTAGAGGGATTAAATCAGGTAGCCTATCATTCGTAGATACCTCAAATGTACCAATCCATTCATGACGTCTTCCACATATCTTAGTTGTGCCATTATCATTTTTACCCATCTCAAAATTTTTAAGATAAGGATGGTGATTTACAAGAAGATGTGTCAATTGAGGTGCATTATCATCATATCATTTATATGAGAAATTTTTTTCTTTGAATCCATTCATATCCTCATGTATGGGTGCTAGGGAATCATGTATATTTTTTGGATGATAATTAGAAGTGGGAGGCCGTTGTACATGTTCAACGGCTGGATCTATTCTCAGAAAAATCATTACCACCCTTGAGTGAGAAATATGAGGATGAATTGCATTAAGAGGGATGATTTTGAGATCTTGGTTCATTATAAAAGGTTTTAATCCTTTATATTTGGGATTAAATTCTTTTTACATCCTAAATTGAATACCCTAGGAGGTCACTAGAGTATCCGAGGTGTTCTGTGATTTTTCAGATCCCAGAACACAATTTTTTGGGAGAAATAGTCATGTATCATGGTTAATTGAAACTGTGTGGGGTAGGAGCATGGTTAATACTGACCGTTCCATTCTTGTAAAAATATTAGGATGATCCCACATGGTTTGTTTAAACCCTGTGATTTGAGGTACACACCCATGTGAAAGCTCTATAGTTTTTTACAATTCCCATTTTCATAGATTGTTCATGGGTTTTCAAATCATGCACACTAATAGTAAAATGTGACATGTTGTATAATAATGTGATCAACGTTTGTTCACGTATTTCCAATTTTGTGGCCATAAATTTTGGTGAAAAAGTAATTACCCCTAATAAAAATTTATTTCACACCTAATTATCACTCTTCTTCTTTATTTGACAGCAACCCTTCAAGAGCACCTATTTGAACCAAAAGATAGACTTTGATCCCTCTCCTCCATCCAATCTCCAGATCCAGTGTTGTCAGTCTCATTTCCTCCAGATTGGCGAGTAATAAATTAATTTTTTTGTTGTTCATCAATTAAATTTATATTGTTGATCTTATTTAGGTTTAATAAAACTTGCCTTATTTCAAGGTTCTTCACCCATTCATCATTTTTCATCGAAAAAAATTCAAATAAGAAGCTGATTCTAAATAATAAATCTAATAAAAACCAACGTTAGGTGTTCTATATTTTTCCCATAATGATTCATTCTTCATTAATCTAGTTACCATTTTTCAACCTTCAATACATTCTAGTGTAGTCTCGAATATTAATTGAGTAATTAAATTTAAAATACTGGATATTATTCGGGATTCACACTAGTTCCTTGAGAATTTTTGGTGGGGTTTTTCCCCAAACAATGTCACTCATGAGGTGTTTCATTTTCCAATTACTATTATTAAACCACCTAAGGGGTGTATTTGGAACATTCCTAGTTACATGAATCCCTTAATTTTCTAAATTGGACAGAATTGATTGAAAATAGGTTATTTTCAACTATCTCATGCCAATTATTTTGACTAATGGTCAATATATAATATTAATTTCGTGAATGGTTGTTTTTAAAATTTAGGAAAAGAGTGGGTATACTCCTAGTATGAAACAATAATTTTTATTAATTAATGATATATTAATTGAATGGTAGTGGATAACTTGGTTGGTTTTCCAACGACCTTTATTACATTAATCATCATAGATTTATCTATGATAGGACTTGAAAGAATTAGTGGACTTCGTAGATAAAAATATTACATGGACACTTTATTTTGTGAGGTTTCATTGTCCTTAATACACCTTGGATCTATTTGTACTCGAGATCATAGTGGGAATCATCAGTAGACTTTCTTCTTAGACCCTAAATCAATACTAACAATGTTTCCATCGATATTATCCTTGGAATTGATGGGGATTATTTGCATTACTACAGACTAGATCAGGCCCATTGTTTTTTGATACATCATATATACGTATTGTCAATAATTAATGTGGAATGACTGGTTAAACACCTTGTTCATGGATGTTTTAACACTTATGGTTATATTCCTTGGTCCTGGTGATTTGATATATAGATTATATGGTAGAGTTGTTGTTGAAATTATATTAATAGATGTACAATGGGGCCTTTTTAGTTTATAAGCATTTTTTATATTTCATTTAATATAATCTTGATCATATTTTGTAGGGAGCCTTATTTGAAATATAAGAATTACATGACTTATTCCTTGGGAACTTCACAATATATGTCTGCTTACCAGGTTAACATAGCACTCTATTTTAGAATATTTTATCAAATATAATGGATTTTATAATGAAATTTGGGTGGGTAACTACTTAGACTGTACCTCACACCATATTATGTCTACCGTTGGGTACTGAGACAAACTATTGGGATGATGGTGGGGACTGGGAAATGTGCCCACAGTTCAAATCTTTATTTTTACATGATTAAGAGCAGGGGATTATGGGACTGAGCTGAGGCTTATGATGCTATCGAGAGATAGTGATTTTTATTCTTTTTTATATTTTTAAATATGTATTTTATTTTAATTCCATATATAAAGGTATTGATTTTTTTTAAAAAGACTTGTGTCATCATTTTTATATATGATATATTTTTAGCATTATTATCATTTCATGTCATGGTTATTCGTATGTTTTGTGATTAATATATTTAATTAGTTTATTTAATTTTATTGATAATTTTTATTGATATAATATGGTAATGAGGGCCTTTTATCCCCATGGACACACCCTAGGACCTTACTTTTAGTCAGTAGCCTCTGACATTCAATGATATGTGCTTGAGGCCCTATGGCCAACCGAGCTCAAGGCATTGTTGAGCGGTATCCAGGTCAAGGAAATTACATATATTCTCAAATAGATTTATTATTATTAAATATGAATGATTTATATACATCATATATTTTTTATTATTTTATTATGTTGAAATAAATATCAAAAATAATTAAAATATGATGATGTAGTAATCATTAAATTATTGTAAATTACAATTTAGTGATATTAAAAATATTAAAAGAGATATAATTTTATTTACTTATGGTGATCCAAAAAAAATTAAGAGGATATAAAAAATTATGAGTGTATTCAATTAATTTTTTAGAAGATATATTTTTGAAATGGTTTTCATAAGCTCAATGTAATTAATAGTGAAAAAATTAACATTATTGACATTTTATTAAAATAATAATTTGTTAAATTATATAAAGAAAATAAAATTATAAATACAGGAAATGTGGATAAATAATTGTGTTACAAATATTAAAAATAAAAATTTATTTTCTAACTTAAACATTAAAAGATAAAATATATACCTTTTATTATTGAATAAATTATATCAATAGATAAAATTAAAATAGGTTAACTATAGAATTATCAAAATTATAATGTTTAAAATTAAACCTAAAATGTCTAAAATTTATTTTTAAATGTTACTAACACCCTTTAATACATTATATTATTATAAATTTCTTTCCGTAGGTAATTGGATGGATATTTAATTTATAAAAAATTAATATGTTGAGAAATTCCAGTAGTGCTCTTCACCTTCATTATGAAAGGACACTTCCTCCCTCATATAATCGCACAACATTGAAACATCTAACTCTACCAACCTATTCCAAATTATCTTCTCCACTAACATAGACACATTATATAGGTTTTTTATTCCATAATGACCAACTAAAGAGTCCTTTAGAGGATATCTAAAAGAGTTATTTTGAAGAAGATATAATATCTATAATCGATCAGTCTCTTTTTATAATCACATATACTTCTAATAAATCACTAATATAGAACGGATATTAATAAATTAAGTATCCTAAATATTTTAAAATTTATTATGATTATGAACACACAATTAGACAATCTCTTTCTCATCGAACGAGAAGTGATAGAATCACCAATGCGTACGTACGACATACCATCCCATGTAGTGATACAATTAAATTTCTATAAACATCAGTAATAAGTTGAAATTATGAATTTTTTAACATCTATATGTGAAATTTATTACATATATAAACTTATTTAATTTTTATATTATGAATATTTTCATGATTTCTATTTTTTGGGAATATGATTACATCATTCGTGTGTATGGAAGACTACCGACTTGCAAAGCAATGTGATTCGTTCACACATTACACATAATGTATTAAGAATTAATTCAATAAAAATATGTGATTTAAATGAAATAAAGCTGACTCTATAATGATATAATATCATTTATTTTTATTTATTTTAATATGAAATTAAAATTGAAACATCATTCACGTATACGTATAACCTACCATCTCCATGATGTTTTTATTTTATTTTGTAACATTATATTTTATGATTCACAATAACAACATATATAATTAATATATATATGATATTTTTATCAAGGTTAGCATTATGGAAATTATGAAATTATGACTTATGAATAACTACCATGAATGAAAAGTCACAAAATGTATGAAAAAAGGGATGACATTTTCATGGATTTTTTAATATATAGATAATATAAAATCGTAATGAAATAATATATCTTATTATAAATGTAAATATAATTTTATGGTAGATTTAAAATAAAATTATATTTCTTACATAGGACTTTTTAAAATGTATAATATTATTTAAGACATTAGATGATTATATTTCTATTCTCACCTTCATTTCGGTGAGCGTTATTCCATATTATCCATTTGTTTCATTTGTGTGGTGTATACAATGCATGTGATTGTAATTTATGATTTTTATCATTAAATTTAAGGAAATTTTAAAATCCATTTGATGTTATCGTTTTCATAGGGTCATGTTTTAAATGTTTCCAAATAGGTAAGTGAATAATGTTTTAACTTTACATCCTTCAGACACATGTTCTATTTTGCACCTATATTATTTTTCAACATGTATATACTATATTGTGATATGTTGTTTCATAAACATCATTCTTTTAAAGATATTATATGTTTGTGGAAATTTTATTTTCTCCCTAGTAATAAATTTTCCATATTTCAAAACAATGTCTTCATAAAAATTTTTAATAGTGTTTTGAAGGATCATATATTCATTTTCAATGAAAATTATTTCAATGATAATTAAAATGTTATTAAATTATTATTTTATATTTTTTCCCATTTATTTTCATTGAAATGTTTTTTTATAAATTTTTTATGATTTTCAAATATATTTTCAATGAATAAAGTGTATTTTGACCAAGAATTATACAAAATTATCTTTCAAGATAATTTTCCCTTTAATATATGGGAATGATTCAGGAATATTGTCTTTATTCTTTATCTAGATACATTAGGTTTATGAATTTTCTTTCTTATAGTAAACATATTTATGGATTTCATTATGTGATATAGGGGACCTATATATATAAATCCCTTACATTGAGTAATGATTTATATCTAATGAGATAAATATTTTTGAAATGGGTAGTGATCTCGGTTTAGTAAATGCATTTATCTACTTAGATAGTATTGAGAGTGATCCTTGACTTCTAATATGGTCATGTCAGTGAACCATGACTACTAATATTTTATTGGGAGGCAACATTAACTACTAATATGGTAAGGGGAGTTAACCCATTCCAGTAATATTACATTTTATTTAAGAATGTACTTCTATATAAATAATTATATATATGTGGGTGTATACCAAAATTACTAGTCTTATTAATGTTATATGCTTTCATGGACTATTCTCTTGAATCCCTTATGATTCCTATCTTATTAAATATACATACATATTCCATGACTCTTGAATATGTTCTTTGATACACATTGTTTTTTTTAAATATTTTTCTTTTTTTCTCGTACCATTATCTTCATGTTTTGGTTACATATCTACCTTGTTCACCTTTACTGAGAATCTGATATCACCTTTTCTTATGTTTCTTTTCCACATGATGCAATTAAAGGAAATATTAATAATATATCAAAAATGGGTCTAGTTATGAATAAATGTGCGGTAGAAGTGGTAGTTGTATTAAAAACACTTTTTTCACGTTTTAAATTCACTAAACTAATGTGACTATTTGGTCTTTGCATCTATAATTTATTAAATATTCCCAAAATCTAATGTAATTACTATGCATCTTAAGAATGGATATTTACAACATCATAGTAGGAAAATGATATTTACTGATTAATTACGTCGAAAATTTCTTGAGAAAATTAAATTTTCTTTGAAATTCCATTTTGGGAACTAAAATTTCATAAAAACATTGGACATTCATTTATTTGGAAACAAATTTGAAACATATTAATCTATCTTTGAAAATAATTTTAAAAAATTCATATGAAAATAAATTTTCATCATTTAAAACAATTTTTAATCGGTTTTGAAATCATTTTATTCTAAAACAACCTTTAAACAATATAATTTAAGATTCATTGAAAATAATAATCATAATGTCATTAATTGTTATTCATTACATACATGTTAAAACCAATACTCCATTATAATTTCTAGCAAAATACAAATGGGAATTTTATGGAAAATGAAATGAAGACCTATTTAAGGATATTTTCTAAAAAATAAAATATAGTTACAATTTTCTTTAATAAATAATTTTATGAATGTTAAAAACATTAATGATGATATTTTTTGAAAAAAAAATGTTTTGGGGGAAAATTGTTTTTGATCAAATGCAGAAATAAAAAATATTTTTAATAAAAACCTTATTTTGAATGTTTGTATACAGAAAGAGTGGAAAATATTTAAAGAATTTATTGTCAATATGTATCTAGATTATAAAGAAAAATTAGTTTATTTAGAGTTATATTTTTCCCAACTATGTTAAATACTATGAGTGGGGTGGATAAGGGTATAACATATTAGAGTAACTACCCCTTTAGTTATTGTTTTTTTTCATTAAACAAAAAATTATTCTCTCCATTTTCAGTAGCAATGTCTGAAGAGAAATTATGTAATTCACAATACATTGTGACATTAATTAGATCAACTTCAATGGGATGCATCCATGGAGAATACAAAGTCAATGTTCCTATATAATAAATATACCATAGATCACTGTTGTTATAAAGTTAAAGTGGACTCACTATCCCTTGTATTTTTAAAAAATTAAAAAAAAATTCATTCACTCTATTTTAAAAACTAAATTCTACACAATCCTTTATCAGAGTATTCTTTCATGGATATAAAATACCTCCTAATAGTTTCACACTTGATTGGGCTAAGAAATTTTATTTTCACATATTAGATGAAGTACACTACACCATGTGGAAATAACCTTATGGAGAGACATTTCCAGAACTATTTTTACTCCTATTTAAACATACCTAATCACTTCATGAAATTACATACACTTTGTAGCTCGAGTACTTCGTGAGACCCCAATTCATTTGTTAAATTTATTTCTCAATAACAACTTCTATAATCTCTTCTTTCATTTCACACATCCAATTTTATGAGATGACCCTTCAAGGGCCTCAACTCCTTTCAGACTATTGTGACCTATAAGAAACATCTAAATTTTTTGAATGCTCCCTACTTTATCAACTAAAGTCTATACACATTTTATTTAAAATATTATTCTGTTGATATGAAACAACATAGAGTAGTTTCTTAAATAATTGTTCCATGAAGATCAATTTTTACCTGTTAGAATAAGTACACTACATTGTGTTGCAACAACCTTATGGATATAATTTTCATGAACTTGTTGTACTCTTATGAAAACTTAAATAATAATTTAATGAAACTATATAAACTATGAAGATTGGCTATGTTTTGAGACCATGTTTCAATTTTGAATTATATTTCTCCATAAACTCCTTATGTAATCTCATTTATCTTTGTAGATTACCTCTATTATAATGATTATCCTTCACAAACCTCTTTCCCATTATAGACTATTGTGCCCTATGAAAAACTTCTAAAAACCAATTTTTGAGTATGATAAATTCTCCCAGTGATAACGATATATAAAATAATTCCCTCCATACCAATTATGTGTTCATGGGTCCGTTATATAGTAAAATTATTCAATAAATCCTTTTAATCCTAATCACCCAAAACTAATTTTTTTAATAGTCCATCATTGTATATTTTACTCGCTATGAGGTTAATATAATGAATTACTAATTTTTGGTGGATTCCATCATCATATAATTCCAAAACATTTAAATTTTCATGTATATATAACTAATAATTAATATAGGTTTATAATATTATATATGTGTCAAAGAATGAAAATTATTCCAAAGATCCCTTACTTCTTGAGCAACTTCTAAACCATAAACCACGTGGAAGAGAGATAATAAAATTTATACGTAAATAATAATAATTTGTATGCATATAAATATAAATTAAAATCATGGAATATTTATATCTAATATATATGAAACAAGTGTTTAATGTTGAATTTATCTCACAAAAGGGAACTGTGAGATTTAAATCTCTTACATTATTAATAATCAATTTAATTTTAAGCCCCAACTATGAATAACAATATGAAAAATATTCAATTTAGAAATGTAATTATATTAATGATATAACATGTCAATGTTTAATTATAATAAACACAAATAATGATTTATTTCACTTTCATATATCTCTCAGAAATAAAATAGAAAATAGAAATCTCTTACATTTCTTTTCAAATTTATTTGTATAAATTTCATCCTCATGTATTATAAATAATTGTTTATTATAAATCTATTAAATAACAATAATTACATATATTATACCATACCTGATTTATTAATGACCATTTATTTTGATTTATTACCAATTCCTTGTTAAAATCATGTTTTAGTTAATATCTTCTTTGTTTTGTGTATATGTTTTGATTTGTGGTTTTTAGTGAACTTACATTGATCTTGGTTTTTTAATCTCAAAAATAATTATAATTACATAATTATTAGATTTATATATGTATTAAAATTTTATGATTAATCATTCAAGAGGTTTGTAAAAATGATGTATGATACATTCATAGAGGTGATCAGCCTTACCTAAACCTCTGTCTCGTTCAGATTTTTCATTATTTATCATTAAAAGGTTGCAAGAAGTATTTTATCATTAAATAATAATAATAATAATATCATTAATAGAAAATTATTAATTTATATTTACTTCTAAATTTCATTCATTTTGTGAGGTAGTGAAAAGAGAGATCCATAAAGCTTAGGAAACACTGTAGTCCACACCTATATGAATGCCTATATCATAGACTAGTGACAGAAAATGGATGAATGAAAATGATTTATTATCATTTATGAATGAAAAAATTTACTTAATATCAAAATTATATCATTTATATAACAAACATTTATTAACTAATCATTTTTATCATTCATTTAACCATTACTGGAGAACAAGTCACATCACATCGTGTGGCGGTTGTATGCCGTAGGCACTATCCACATTATCATATCAAATATGAAATGAGTTATAAAAAATATATATTAGAAAGAATTAATCATTATTTATAATTATGTTATAAATATCATGTAAATTGTTTATATCCATCTTCACATGCAACAAAGAGTGGTGTTAATGGAAAAAAATGAAATCAGTTCTGAAGGCCGTAGTCTTTCATAAAAATAAATAATTATTTCATAAACCATTTAATGAATGAAGAAAAGGTATTTGGTCATTAACATAAAAAAATATATAACTAATAATTTTATTATATAATTATGATTTAATAAGTATTTATAGTGGTATAGGTGGAAATAATATAAAAACAGTCGCTGAAGAGCACTTCCACTTCTTCAAAAATACTCTTTAGGCTTTCAGAAGATTACATCATAGGAATTACATCTGAAAAATATAATCCTTACATGATTATATGTAAATAATAGAGTATATGGGGTTACATTTTTAAATTTAGTTGAGTTGCACACATATATTTACTTTAAAAAAGAAAAAGGCGAAAATCACATTTTCATTGGAAAGAAGCCTCTAAAATGTAGTAGTATCAATAAATACACGTGATATTGTATAAATATTTCAATATAATAGTTTTAGACATATTTTTAGGTAATGTTTAATTATATCCTTTTATTTTTACCCCAAATAAAACCATATTTTCATAAACAACAGTAAATATTTTTTATTATTATTACTATTAATTGTGGGAAAACTAAATATGACCTAATTAGATAATATAAATGATTATATTAAAAAATATGGAATCCATTTTTTAAAATTAAATTTATTGATGTGTGAAAATGTAACATAAAATTAGTCCCATAGAGGCGACCACAAAATGGGGTTTTAATGGGAAAATAGTAAAATATTTACAATTTTTTCATATAAATAAACAACATTAAAAGTATTCTAATGAAAAAAATTATTAATATATAAGAAATTTATATTTTAATAATTTAAATAAAATTTAAAAAAACATATCATTATAAATAAATTAAACAAAAAGGAAGTTTTTAATTAAAATTAAGTAATTTTCAATAATTATCATAAAATTTAATATTTTTATAAAATAATGAAACATTCAAATTATTATTAATAATATGTCATGATATAAAAAATTAAGTATATATTATTTAAATATTTATCAATAAGTAGAAAAAAATTGTAGTAAAATTGTTGAGTGGAATATGTGACCAAACAAATTTTTAGAACAATAAATTTTTAAGTGTAAAATTGAATTTATTCTTTTATATTGTCTAGAGAACACATTATATAAAATTTAAAAATTTTATTAAATTTATAAAATAATACATTAATTAAAATAAATCTATAAAACTAGAATTTGAATTTTATTGATGTCAAACGTGTTTGTTTCCATTAAAAAAAATTTTCAAAAAAATATTTCTTTTATTTTCATGTAGCATTTTATTTCCATTTTTATTTAATTGTTCACCAATTAATTAGTTGTAAATATAGGTGTAAACCATATATTTTCTTCAATTTATTTGACCCTATTTATTTATGTCATTCTAATAACTATGTGATAACTATCATATCAAATAATAATATTTTAATAGTGTGTCAAGTTTCATTTATACTCATTATTTATTATAATGAAAGCTGAAAATGTGAAATTTTACAAAATCTAAAATCGGTTTTGTGTGTAAAAAATTATTAATGAAAATAATTTCATTTTAAAAAATTCAAAAAAAAATATCAAGGTGTTACATTCATCCCCATTTAAAATGAATTTCATCCACAAAATTCACATTGGTCTTCAATGGATAAGCTTTTGATTATTACTTCATTAAGTCTCACATCAAAAAATTGATGGATTAAACATAACATGAAAAGGGAAAGATGAAGAAAAATGTTAAATAAGGAAAATCATCACTAGGTTTCCACAAAGAAAATAAAGGAAGAGGGTGAAGGTAGGGACATTGAAGAAATGTGTGAAAATTATAGAGAGTTATTGAGATCACATATCACAAGAAAGTGGGTGATCAATAAAAGGTTAATGATCAAAACCATAAATAAAATAGCCATGTAAAATGAAAATTATATCCTCAATAAATAGAATACCTGAATCCATTTTATTTCAATATCCTTTTCCATATGTTGTGGAATTCCATTTCCATTTACAATATCAACATATGAAAATTTAATTATATTATATAATTTTATTCCATAGGAAAATTTCTACCATATACTTCCTTGATCAATTTTTAGATCATCTATAACTCTAAGATATTTTTTGGATAAATTAATAAAACTAACAAAATAATGAAAATTCAATCATTCTTTCTCTATTTAAAAATGTATCAAAATTTATCAATTTTAAGAATATATTTATATATAGAAGTAAAAAAATAATCTCTAAAACAACATCGAAAGTTCACGATAAACCATTCTATAAATATTTTATGTTATAATTCATCTAAAATTCAAAAACATTAATGGTGTTCACTGAATTTATGAAACAGAAAATAAATCCTCAAAATATCATTAATAATATCATAATGGTCACATGCCAAATATGTTATTACATTATCCATATATTTTTTTAATCATGATAATAACAATAATTTATCAAAAAGTTGATCACTGAAAACATGCATGTTTCCCCAGTACATGAATAACACTATATATTATTCAACATATTCCATAGATCCAATAATGTTGTAAACTTCATCAATGATATCTGAAAATAGTTTTTCACCAAATCATAAATTAGTTCCATGTCCATTACTACTATCCAATATACTTTACCCATATCAATATTATTTGTATCGAAACTAAATTTTATTTTCACAATGTGAGGAACATATTAAGGATAATCTTTCCTTAATCATGTTTTTTTCATAAAATATTTCCTTTCTTTCAAATAATATTTTATGGTCAGTATTACTCTTCCAAATATTCTTTCATATCTTTAATGAAAAATATAAACCAAAAAATCATTATATAATTAATGATTTACATAAAAAAAATTATTGATTTCAAAGGAATTATCACATTAATTATCTCACTTATTTCACAAAAAAAATAACTAGGCTTCTTTATCTTATTAATTAATGCCTCTATCCTTTAATATATAATTTTTAGACTCTTTATCATTTAAAAAATTAGTATTTCTCAAAATAAAATCGTATTCACATCATGGATATTCCCCCATGTAAATGGATTTCGATAATTCTGATAATATAAAAATTTGAAACATCAAATTTTTATTATACCATAGAGAGACCATTTCTCTAACCCATTCCATCAGTCGAACATTTCATTTTTCATTTGCAATTCCTTTCTTTGTGTCTTTCATTTTTACACCCAAAACATTTACTCCTTCATATGATATATTCCAAATAATGACCCACAATATTATAATTATAAAATCCCTTCTTATAATAATTTTACATAGTATTAAACACATAAATCATATAAATTATATAATAAAAAATTTTCATTACAAATTAAGAATGAAATAAGTGTTATTTTTTGAAATTAAGGAACCTATACCAATGAAAAAGTAACTTGACAATTAGAATATTATTGTAGCCATTATCAATAATAAACCATCTAATTAAATAGTAATGTCACATATGTAATTATAAATAATTATTTCGTATCATTTCAATGAAATATAATATAAATATATCACTAAAAAAGAATTTTTTTTAAATGATAAATTATGTACTGCAATATTTGTGAAACGTAAAGCTTATTTAAAATTTAATAATTAATTTTATCATCTAAATGAATATTTATTTTCATAAAATATATTCAAATTATTTTGTTTTTTTGTCTTATGATTATAATATAATATTTTGCAACATTAATTTTATTTTGAAATTCATTTATGATTTTTAAATCTGTATGTTTAAAATAATTGATAATTTTATTTAAATATTAAATAACATATATTTATAAAATTATTTTCATAAAATTGAAACAATTTATGAATTTGAAATATAAAAAATTTATAGGATTATTTTTTGGGTATTTTTAAGAAATAAGTGATTTTTATCAATAGTGATGTACTGTTGTTTACAATATTAAACAAATAAATGAATTTTTATGTCATTAATGATGTATGAAGTATGTAATAATAGTAATCATAAAATATCCTTAATTATATAATTTATTTAATTATTATTATATATAATATTTATAGTCATGATCCAAAATAATAAAATAATGTATATACTAATAAATAATATCCCTCTCCCCATATGAATACCACATATCACCACCTATTATCCTCAGAACATCTATTCCATAGAGATTTCAAACACTCTACCCTATTTTCTCAAAAAGTATTTAATTTTTTTGATGTTTTTTATCTCATTGAAACACCATTCACATTTACCATAAATAGGATCTTAATGACATGACAACCTAGAGATAACCCCCCCCCCTCTTTTTAATTTCTATTCTTTTATTATCCCCATCTCACTCCATCTATAACAAATAACATGAAAACAATATTATTATATATATAATATAATTTTATTATGTGAATGTAATATCTATAATCAAAATTCATCTCTTATTCTATTATTCCATAATCAAAAATCATCAGTGAGGTGTAGATTGACTGCCTTTGTAGACAATGTTTTTTATTTTTTTATTACCACAGTCAAGGATGGTCCTAGACCAATTTTTAAAGGTAAATGGGTTATAATATTTATTTTATTACATTTTTTATATTCTATAACTAATATATATATATATTACAAATATAAATAATCAATCAAAACGTGTTTGTTGTGATAAAACATTGAACAAAATAAACTAGCACTCATCATAAACAATTTATATAATGAATCATTATAATATCTAAAAAATGATATACTAGACCATTTAAAATTATATAGGTTAAATAGTATCATAAAATTCCATAGCTAGTATTTTTCATTCATTTGAAAGGCAGAACCATAGTCAAACTCAGAGGAATTGATCATATAATTAGGAGAAGAACTCTCTTAAGATGAATAAATTTAATATTATAAACCTTCAAAAGACTATATATGAAATTAATAAAATAATAATAAATAAAATGCCCATATAAGATGTTATTAATTAAATAATTAATTAATGTATTTATTTTGATTATCTAGGATATTATGAACATTTAAAAAACTATTCCAAACATAATGTAAGGGATTCTATCGAAACCCCCAATTTTCATTCATGTTAACCTTTCTCTTTCATTACGTCAATTTAATTATTAATTATTATTATGTTATCTTCATAATGTATATGTGTAAGAACCAAAAATATATAAATAGCTCAATTATTCTTTATTTGTAAATGAAATACTTGTTTTATATGGTTCTCATATCAAATCCTCCTGATTAGAAATCCCGATTGGAGTGAATTTCCAATTTTTGTACACATTTTAAATTACATTAAATAGTCTATTTTAGGACACCATTTTTTTTTTCTAAAATCACTCTTTTAATCATAAAATTATCTATAATTTCATTTTTTTATTTATTTACTGAATTATTCATATGTCTTCATTAAACCCTCGGTTATATTTTCCATTAAACCACACAAAAGTGGCTCATTTTAAAAGTTTATGGAATCTTATTTTTAAATGTTTTAAAACTAGTTGGATATCATTAATAAGGATTAATGCCAAATTTTCCATAAGAATGTCTATTTATGATATAAATCCTTTTATTCATTGAAATCAATAATATAAAACCATTTATTAAGCCTTATGATATGATTATGATACCTATTTCTTTCCGTGGGAAACTCTTTGGTTTATAACATATCCTTTATAATATAAATGTAACACATATTCATGATCATGTCATGATGGGACCACCAAAATAATGTCCCAATGCATTTTTTATTGTTTAGTATTTGAGACGTCATGTTGGTATAGGGAGTAAACCTCATTTTATATTGGGACTTTTCCCACCATGTGATAAAATCTTGTTGTATAGCCTCTACTCATGTTTATGTAGTGTTATATGTTACAAACACATTCCTATTTTTCAATTATTACATGATCCCATGTTTTGTCTATTATGATTCTATATGTTTACTCATTTTCAATTCCTTTTTATGTAATTATGTTATGCCTTTTAACCTTTGTGTTATGATTTATTTCTATGTTTGTTTCCTTGATGTGAATTTTTGATAATCAATTTTTTATGTATTCCATAGGTTATCCTATACATATGTATGAGCTAAAAGAAAGGTAAGAGGTCACTATGGATGACTAATATAAGGTTGTTCTATTCTATTTCTATGTTTTCAATTATATGATTCTAATCAACCAATTAAAGTAGATAATATAAACCCTAGTTAGAATTTGACAGCTAATTTTTCATAACATAATGTAATAATATGTGTAAAAGGGTAGGGTGATTTTAGTTTTTATGAGAAAACATAGAAGGTTTTTTTTGATATTATGACTAAAAACATTATTAAAAACTATATAGAAAATTCTATCACCATGGATAATCTTGATTGAAACATATGGTATATGATTTTAGGATACACATTTCATTTTTAACTTTATCCTTCAATTTTAGAAGTTTTCTTTTCATTATTAGCTATGTATTCATGCCCACTAATTTTTATATATTTTTTATAGTTTATGTATGGAAATATGAGGACCCATTCTAACAATCAATGTGATAGGAAATGTGTTGATTTCATATAATAATTAAATAATATAGTTGGAAGAAAAGATAAAAACGTCATGTTAGTAATTTCTAAACTAGATTATGTCATTAATTATCACATGAATTGTGTGGAACTCCATTATTATCCTAAGAAAGATATATTTTTGTTTGAATTAATTTTTTGATAAAGGCCTCAAAAATATAATGGATCTTCAGACCTCAACAATATAGAACAATGGAATAAATCCATTGAAAATATATTTTTTTTGTTTTTCCAGAGCTTGAAAAAAGATAAATTCGTTTTGGTGGTCTATCATTTTGGTAGGGAAGTATATTATTGGTTGAAACTATTCAAAAAATAAATTTCCTAGGATGAAATTTATTACATGGACTAAGATGAAATAAAAAAATATTTTTCAATAAATATTTTCACCAAACTCTTTGTGTTAGGATTGAAAGGTAGTTCCTTAGATTGAAGAAAAAGAAAGAGGGGTACATCAGGGTGTATAAAGAAAACATAGCAAGGAATACCTGATACGTATCTAATTATTAAATGAAAATTAAAATCAAATAGGATTTCTTAGTTATAGGATAAAATCAATGTCAATCAAAAAATTTGGTGATTTTAGATTTATATTTCTTTGAGGATATTATCTATTGTTCCATTAATATTGAAATACATAACGAAGACTCTCAGTGGCCTCATGGGCCCATAGATACAAAGTTGAAAATGGAGTGTAATATCATTGAATTTGTAGATAAATCCGATAAAATTAATAAAAACTAAAATTCCTCATGCCAAATTAGTGGGAAGAATCATCATGGAAATAACTTTAGGAGAACAAGGTGATTCTTCATACGTTGATGAGAGGAAAATCTAGAAAATAATTTTTGATCGGATATGAGTAATAACTGAAATGTTGATAAGGAATGGGATGATTAGATCAACCATTATATTATAGTGTAGTTTTTTTACTGAATAAAACATGTAAACTATGAGATACATTTTTATAAGAAAATTTTTGTTGGAGGAAATCAACAATAACAACCTCCAAGGAAACATGCAAGGGCATATGATTTCCCTAATGTTATGGTGGAACTCGATAATATTGTGGAGATAGGTATACTAATAATTCATACAAGAATAGTGATCTAATTTTTTGATTCTAGTTCTATGAATTCATTCATATCTTCCACGGTTAGTAGAATAACTCAATCCCACCTCCAAATATGTAGTACGAATTATATGTGAGAATTCAAAAGAGGAAATTATTTCATATAATGCATATAACTCATCCCCAGTTAATGTTTTAGACTGAAAATTACCTAAAATATTGTTCTAAATAGTTTGGGGGAGTTTTATTCTATTTTAGTTCTGGATTGGATATCTTTATACAAATGCAACATCAATTGTCAAAAAAGGGACATCACTCTCCACATCCCAAAGAATCCTCAAATTATGTACAAGTGTAAGGAGGATGAGGAATCTACGTTAAAATCATCAGCTATATTTTTTATACTATTTCATTATAAGAAATAATCTCTATCTCAAATGACTGAGACAAATGAGAGGATCATTCTTGAAGACTTTCACGTGGTGAAGAACTACACTGATCTATTCCCCAAAAAATAACATGGTCTTCCACCTAACCAAGATATTGAGATATCAAATGAAATTATTCGTATATATCATTCTATATTATATAAACCTTATTGAATATCCACCATTGAGTTTGAGTAACTGAAGATGCAATTTAAAAATATTTTGTACAAGGGTTTGTATGCCCATGTACTGCACTATGGGGTCCACCAGTCCTATTCGTAAGAAGATATATGGGTCAATTCACCTATGAATTTATTATCACCAACACAAAAAAATAATTAAAAATTAAAATCATCTTGTTCCATAGATAATAGACTTGTTTGATCGACTATGTGGGGATATGTGTTTCTCAATAGTGGAACTTCGATCTGGGTATCACCCATTAATGTTGAGTGTGGAAGATATTCTTTATACTTCCATTTAAAGAAGTTTTGGAATCTATGAGTTCATAGTGATGCATTCCGAACTCACTAATTCTCAATCAATATTCTTGAATTTAATTAATAGAGTCTTTAGATAATACCTCATCAAAATTGTTGTCTTTATCGATCATATTATAATGTACATGGAATACCAGGAGGAACAAGAGTAGAAATTTTTTCCTATACTAAATACATTTTGAATATTAAAATATATGAAATGTATCGTAAAAGTTAATTCAAGATAGATGAGGTATTATTATTGGGAAGTTATATTACAAGAAAAGGATTATTTTTGGTCCCTTAAAAGAAAATGGTAATCAAATAGTGACCCAGACCAACATATATAATGTATATCCATAGTTTCCTGGCTCTAGATAAGTATTATCGGTGATTTTTGAAGAAATTCACACAATTTTAAAACCCACAAACCAATTTTAAATAGATGGGAGTGAATATTGTATGGGATAGCGAAAGTGAAGATTTATTTATAGAGTTGAAAAAGACACATATCGCCATGCTATTACTCACACTTCCAAAAAGGGGTAATTATTTGTGTATATAATGATGATACAAGGAAGATTTTAGGATTTGTAATTTTCAAAATGATACATTGATAGCCTATTCCATAATTAAGTTCAAAATTCATGAGAAATACTGTCTATAAAATGATCTAAATTTGGAAAATATGATCTTCAAAATGATAATATAGATGAATTATCTCTACAGTGATATGTATGAAGTATAAAATGATCACAAGTTACTCAAAAAGTATTCATATAGGAAGGGATTAAGATGAACCAGAGAAGATGGTTAGATCTCATAAAGAATTATGACTACTCAGCCCACTACCATCCTAGTAAATTCAAAAAAGTTTCATATTCATTTTGTATAAATAATTATACAGCATTATCAATGATGAGAATCGAGAAGGATTCAATATTATTATATTTTCAATGGATGGATAAGAGAATTATTAAGGAATGATCACAATTTTTCCATTATCTAACTATTTCTAAACCATCCCTTGTGGAGAAAATATATTATGATTAATGGAATGATAAGAAAATTTAGTTAAAGGTGGACGCTATAAGATAGCATAAATCATCACAGTTCAAAATATATGAAGAAGGAGTTATAAGATTTAGGTTATGTTAATTTGTACCATCCAATATATCGATAAATAAAGAGCATCTGGAAGACATACATTTTTCACCATTTTCTATTATTGTAGAGAGAAAAAAATGTATTGGGATTTATTAGAGAACTACTATTGAGAAAATATGAATAAGGATTTCACAGAATATAAATCAAAGTGTCTGGTATTTCAATATGTAAAGCTTGAAAGACAAATTTATAAGGTGGCTATGCAACAATTACCCATACCCAAATGGAAATGAAAACAAATCAACATGTAATTTGTCATAGAAAATCTGATGATATCCAAAAGAAACCATGTTATATGTGTTATTGTGAATCATCTTAAAAATACCATGCACATTATCCCAATTTCTATGGAAATAGATGTAGATCATGTTTCCCAGATATACATTTGATATGTAGGATTCATGGAATAAAATTATCGATTTTTTCTTATTGAGAACATAGATTCACCTCTACATTTGAAAAAATATTAAATATGCTCTAAACATTGAGTTGAGATTTAGTAAGGATAATAATCCTCATAATGATGGCCATTATGAAAAAGAATATTTATACAGTTAGTGACATGTTGATAACATGTTCTATATACATCAATGAAGTAGGGGACCAAAATATACCTCTATTCACATTATCTAACAACAATAGTTTCCACTATAGCATCAAAATGGATTAATATGAATGCTCTTATTGGAAAAGATGCATAATACAAAAATTATACGATGATGTTTGTGAAAGTAATCTAATTGGAACATAAATGGGAAATGATATGGTATAAAAGGTCATAAAAATTACACATCATGTTAAATTATCCGAAATAGTATATAGTATCTATGCATAAAATAATCGATGGGACCTAGAGATTAATGTTGGGGACACATTATTACTTTATAAATCTCCATGGAAGAGTGTCATTAGATTTGGGAGGAAAGGAATGCTGAGTACTAGGTACATCATCCCTTTTGAGATTTCTGATTATGTCGAGGTTGGGGCCAATTAACAAGAACTTCCACCTAAAGTATCTCAATTACATATTTTAGTCAATTTATCCCTCTTTATGATATATATATCACATCCATCTCATTTACTCAATCTATAGTTGGTACAACTGAAAAATAATGTCTTTTATAAAGAGAATATGGTGATGATCTTAGATTGTAGAGATAATGTTCAACGCAAAAAGACTAATCACCAGGTCAATTTAATATGCTGGTACCAAAAGTATAAAAATGATTCACGAGATTCAAAGTAAGTGAGGAAGGAGAAGTACCCTCACCTATATCCAACTTAGTATGTGAAATGAGATTTCAAGGGAGATATTTCCTATGTGTGGATGAATGTAATGAAATCAAATTTTATGAATTGAACTTACCTTTTTATAATTATGTTAGATAGTATAAAACACACACATCACATATAGAACTTAATGAAAACATTATTTTTATAAATTACGAATGAAATAAGTGGTATTTATAGAAATCAAGGAACCTGTACCAATGTAATTGTAATATCACCATAAGAATAATAATGTGACCGTTAAGAATAGTGAACTTTCAAATAAAGTAGTATCCTCATATATGATATTATAAATAAAAATTCAGTGTAATTTCTATGAAAATAAATTATAAATATATCATAAATCAAGTTAGTAAATTTTGTAAAAATGATAAATTAAAAATTGTTTCTCTTGTGATATTTAGTAGTTTATTTGAAAATATTATTTAATATAATGATTTAAATGAAAATTCATTTTCATAGAATATATTCATAAATAAATATATAGTTTTCTACTACTATACGATACTTTTATGAGACATTAAATAATTTCTCATAGTCATTTGTTATTTTAATATTGGTTAATTTATAATAAATTATTATTTTAATTTATAATTAAATATCTCATATTTTGATAATAATTTTTATAAATTTGATTCCATTTTTGAATTCCATATGTTGAAAAATGGTTAGGGTTAATGTTTTTGATTTTACTAAAATAGATTAATTTTTTGTGAGTAGTTAAACATGATAATTTAGAGTATTTATCAAATACATGATTTTTTTGAGTCAGGAATGATTTATAGATGATATATGAAACATAATATTTAAATCTACTTCATTATGTAATATATTTAGTTTTATGTATCACCACTATTGGTTGTTTAGAAAAAAATTATTATAATAATAAAAAATACCCATATCCTACCCTATAAATACCACCGATCGCCACCTCTTCTACCCACACATTAAAAGCCTTAGATCTTGATTATACTCTGTCCAATTCCCCTATGAAATATATTCCCTATATTATTATCATCCTGGTGTCAAAAAATATCATTTCAATGTACCATATTTAGGTTCTCAAGTAGATGACACTGAAGAGGTTAAACCCTTCCTCTTTCTCTTTTAATTTTTATGTTTTATTATAATTCTCTCCCATACACAATGAAAAAAATAATTAAAAATATCGTATAATATATATAATATTATTTTATTATATTAATGTAATATCTATAATCAATACTCTTATCTTCCCATTTTATTCTAAAAATAAAAAAATTGTCTATGAGGTGGCGATTAACCACTTTCATTGATGATTATTTTAAGTTTTTCATTACTATATTATCAGATGGTCATAAATAAATTTTTGTTACAAATATTTTATAATGTATTTAAAAACTTATTTTTATATAATGGGAATAATAATATTTATTTATTTAATATTAAATAATAAAACAAAACAAGTTTGCGATGATAAAAGATGCACCAAAATAAAAAAACATACGTCATTTTTAATTTTATATAATTAATCATTATCATATAAGAGGGGATAAAATTCATATAACATTTGGTGATTATTATGTATTATTTTTATTTAATTTTACTAGAACTCCAATAATTAAACTCAAAGGAATCGATCATAAAATCTTGAAAAGAATGCTATAGGAACGACGAGATTGAATATTACTACCCATCATAAAAGGCCATAAATGAACTTAATAATATATTAATATATAAAATACATGGTTAATATGTTGTAAATTAATTAATTAATTAATATAATGTTATTATAATGGAAACTAAATATAATTGAAAATCAATTTCAAACCTAAGATAAGGGATTCCCTCTATACCTTTTTTTTAATTTGTGTTACGCATTCTCTATATTTACCCAAATGTAACTATTCTTATGTAATAACACTAAACTATATTTTTATAGTCAAAAAACTATTTAAAAATATCAATTTTTCTTTTCTTAAAAAAGAAATGCATGTTTTACAATGTTCAAATATCAATTCCTCTCGATAAGCAATCTTGATTAAATGAATCTTTTGAATTTCTACCATGTTTCTATGTATTATAGTTAAAATATTATTGTACACCAATAATTTTCTAAAATAACTATTTTTATCACAAAATACGATCATTTTTCATTAATGGGTTTCTGCAGACAATTATTATTTTATCTTTTTTAAAGACTCTTTCAAATTTTCTCTTAAACCAAAAAAATGTGGTGGATTTCTAAAGTTTGTTAAACTGTCTTTTTACCAGTTATCACTTTATTTTGACATAATTTACCATGATATATGAATAATTTATCTTATTAATGTCTGTTTATGTTCTAAATCCTTTCATTCATGGAATTAATTATGATACGCCCATTGATTATGCCTTATGATATGATTATGATAAAAATTTCATTACATGGGTAACACTTATGTTCATAAAACAATATTGATTCTTCATGTGACACACATATTCATTCTCATGTTATTATGGGTGTGTCCAAATAGTTCTCTGATGCATTGGGTAATTTTTTTTCTTATGATATGTCTTGGTGGGAGATGGAGTAAACTAGATTCCTTATTGGGACTTGTCTACAATGTGATATATCCTTGAAAGTTAGTCTTGAATCATGTTTATGTAGTGTAATATGTTTCTATCAAATTTCGATTATTCCATGATTAATTATCATTTGTTATATATTTTATGATTTCATTGGTTTATTTATGTTCCATGAATTTTATGTGATTATATAAGTGTCTTCAAACCAATGATTTATTCTAAATTTATTTTTTTATTCCTTTATTAGGATTTTTAGGTCATAAATTATATATATATATATATTACCTAGGATATCCTATAAATATGTTAGTGGTAAAATAAATATAGGTTCTCATTAATGATAATTAATATGAAGATGTTTTCTTCTATTTCTATGATTTTAGTTTCATGTACCAAATCATCCAAAGGAACTAGACATTATGATCCTGGGTTTTTTTAATGGTTAATTATGCTTAAAATCATGTATCTTGCGTGAAAAATGATAGCTCTATTATATTTCTATTATATCTTATTTCCACTTTCTCTATATATAGGTATGTGAAATTTGATTCCTCTATAGTCTCCAGCACCCAAACTCTTAGTGAAATCTATTATTAACCTCTTTAATGAGTATGAGAGTTGTTTAAGGAGAACATTAATAAAAATTTTATATCATAACTAATTAAGAGTAATCGCATTATCCCTTAATCTTTTCATCAACCCATATATATGATAATTAAAAAATTATTGATCTCATTCAATGTTAGCCCAGTTCCTTATATTTTCATCCATTTACTAAATCCAAAACAAATACTACGATTAGAAATATTCATAGTTGGAAAACATGTACTCCTGAATAATCACCTATATTATTTCTAAATTATGACACCCTGTTTTCAATTCATTACACCATATGATTATCCTATCTTTGTCATGGTCATTACATTAATCATTCATGATTCAATATAATGAATATTTAAATATACAATGTATATCCCCCGGGAGTTTCAAAGTAGGTGTGTTACAAGGATTATTTTAATACAACAAGTGATGATAGAGTCCAACTTAATGAACCATATTCTAAGATATTTACCTTATTTACATAAATTATAGAGCCTCCTCTACTTTATTATCCACAAATTGACTTAATTATATGGAAACCACTTTTTCAATCATTTACTAATATTATAGGCCATATTCCAATACATTGACACATCCATAGAATTATCCTTAGAAGTTTCCCTAAACGTATCCTTACAAATAGCCCTAAGGATCTTCATATTGATTTATTATTCTAATTTTTAATATTTAGGTCAAATATTCATCTAATAACCAAAAATGATAACCCATGATTTTCATACATGGGTATTAGATATTTTAAAATGAATATTCAATAAATTATAGAAACACATTCTTGAGGACCATAATAGTTTTTTTCGATAAATATTAGTTAAACAATATTCTAATTTGGAAAATGATCTCCAATATCTCTATAATGGTATGTTTCCTCCCAGTCCATTAAATTGTTCGTTTTGGGTGTTTATGGAGTTTGAAGGAGGTTCCATGAGTTTTCACATGAGTTAGGGGTGAAACAATGATACTACCCGGGTTACATGACATGTAATTGCGTTACAAGGTTTGAAAATTGGATTCATGTTTTATTAAGGTGTATTCATAGAGTTTAATGTATTATGGTATGAAAAATAAAATATATTTAAAGGAAATGGGTTTCTGGAAGTTTTCGGCCATAGGGAAATACACAACATGTATGGGTATTACATACTTTGCAATACTCCACTTTTTCATATTTTAGATAGTTTCCAACCATATGGGTTGGCCAACCATATGGTTGGAATGAATCTCCATTGATCCTAGGAAACCTAGTAACCCCTCTTCATGAATGTGAGGATTATATCATCAAGGATAACATCATATCTTCCCTCCTTTGATCTGTAGTGATCCATCATAGATCAAATTCACGTTATTCAACTCTTCTTGGGGTTTCTTCTTGTTTGGTCTATTTTTACTCTATTTTATTCCTTCCATGTCATGGAAGATGATCTCCAATGGTTATAAATTGGATTATACTCATTATTTAGGGGTTAGTTAGTGTTGACGCTTCCTTGGATGGATCCTAATCTAACAAGAGAGGTGATCAGAGATCTGTTGTGTGTCATGTTCTTTCATAAAGAACTCTGGCCACCTTCAAGGTAGGATTTTCATTTGTTTATCTTCCTTTTTTTATCATTTGAGATATGTTTACTCTTCTATACCTATATATTTGGGTTGTGATAAATTGATCAAAGGGAAAACACAGATAAATTAATTTTATAGGGGCAGAAGGATTCATTTTCACTTGCATTTATAGGTTGATGGTGATTTTTTTATTATGATTATATGGGATAAAAAACTACTAAAAAATATGGATATTGGTGGCTTTTCTTACACTGGGTATGTGTTTTGTGGATTATTCTTGATCAATATTTTTTGGTATCACCTAAAAATGGAAGCTTGTTAATCAAATATATTTGCATAATGAATGAATTCCCCAAGATATGTGTTTTGTGATAACTTACTTAAATAATGAAGTGGAATATGATAAGTTTCCCCTTTTCAAAATATGAATATGTGTCCCATTATGTTTAGTGATGTGATTTCTAGAAGGGTTATAGTTGTATTCCTGAGATTTATGTAATATGTAGTGGCTAGGTTGTAATGTGTGGGTTTTCTCTAGTTCATGATGTGGTATGGTTGTGACCAAGTTCTATTTCATGGGATGTCATTAGTGGTGTATTGGAAGCACATATTTAGAGATTGATTTATTGTGGAATGGATGAGAGGATTTTTTTTAGTGGTGATGTGAAATTGGTTGTGTGGTAATGTGTTACCAGTAGTGGATGTGAGTTGGGGGTTGGTGCTGTAGGTACATGACCTATAGGGGGTGACTATGAAAGAGTAAAGTAGTGATTAGTATGAGTTTTCCCCCAGTGTTTCTCCTTGAGTAACATGCAGAAATAATCATGATGTATCTATATATCGATATATGAAATATAATTAATGGGTGTTAAATGTAGATTAAATTTAATGTCACATTAGTTTATTAGTGAACATAACCTTATTCTAACATTGTTTCCTACTGTGATTTGTGATTCGTAGTTTCTCAGGTAATTTTGGAATAGATAAATTAATAGTTTAATAAATAATTAAATTGTTTAAATAAAGTAGTTGGAAAGTTGAATCGGGCATAGTGGATTGTTATGTTCTATTTTGAATTTAGAGGTAGCATACATGTTCTCAGTGCTGTGAGTTGGTTGTTTATATGTGTACCACTATGTTGGTCATGAGTGTTTGGTATTGTATATATATATATATGCATGTATTATTCTTATTATTTATAAGCACACCATACCCTAGTTGTGCATTATGTGAATAACACCCCCATAATCATGGGCGAGGGTGTATTTCTCAAACATCATGGGGGAGGATGTACAGATGGCCACCAGCTCTTTCCTCCTCCCTCATATATGTGGTGATAGCCTAGGATTAATTGGGTAGGTTATGATTTGTGAGGACCATGTGTATGTGAGTGTGTTGTTCTTTCACGGGTTCTTTCAAGATTAGATGAGTTGGGATTTCCAATGTGTCTTCAAGAAGAGAAGACTTGTGCTTTCCCAAGATTCTTCATGATGATATGTGTTGTGTTTTCTAAGGTGTCTTAGGGATATGTTGTTGTTGGTTGACCAGTTCTCTGTAGACGAGGTGTGATGTGGTTTGTGGCCCAGGTGTCTCTAGGTGGGATGTGAGGTGGTTTATGGCGATGGTGCCTTTGGGAAGGATCTGTTTTGTGACACCCATGTGTGTGCTGGTGGGTTGGTATGTGGTACTTGCGGACGAGGTGGGAGTGCAATGACGTTTTCTACTAGGAAATAGTGGCTAATCATTGGGGTTGTGGTCTAGGGTACACTATCATAGAGTGAATTATATTAATTAATTGGCATTATTTATTTGTTGAGCATTCCATAGGGATCTTGGGATGGTTTTTATAGCTCCTAGGTTCTGTTTGGTTCTGTTATTTTCTTATAAGGGTATTATGACACTTCTTTCAAATGTTCATAAGAGAGGTTTTTTCCTACTAATTATTCATGTTTTCTCACCCAACACATCAAAAAATAATTTCTCGTTTCCTAGTATATTCTTAGGACAAGGCTGGACCCTACTAGCTTGAATCATGGGATTTATTTCCTCACATCTTAGATTTATTTTTGGTATTTACTTTAGAGGATTTTGTTCATGTAAGGGTTATAATTTATTCAAGTATGTGGGATGGTTTTTTCATTACTTTTATATATGTGTCTTGTAGTTGTTTTAGAGATGAACCATATTACCTCCCAATATAGTTTTCCTAAAAACTGCAATGCCTCCCATTTTGTGATATTTGTATACCCTCAGTGATTTTCACCAAGCTAGAGCCTATTGGAGGTGGGACACGGGGTTCATTCTCTCTCTTTCATCATTTCTCTCCTAGAAGGGGTATCTTTGGTGGGAGGGGGTTGGGACATAATGGTATCAGAGGTGATGGTTGAGTGATATGATGGAGTTTGGGGTTAGGGACAGTGGGTATAGCATGGGTTGGTAGGGAAATATTTTTAGGTGAAATTGGTGTGTGACATAGGCCAGGGATGTCTGGTAAGGGCATGAGATTTTAGTTCCCCTAATAATCTAATGTAAGGAATATAACCCTATCAAATGACAAATTGAGTCTACACCATTTTTATTGTTGATACCTTAAGAAATAGACATGAATCATAATGAATTTTGTTCTTTTTTTATGGTTGATTATTCCTGTAATGTTAAATTGACTAATTTGATTAAAATAAATTTTAATAAATTTTAATAATATTCCATACTACTCAGGCATAGAAAATACATCGTTTCTATTCCATAGTGGCTCGTGGTCATCATCCTTTTGTTTCTCATGAACTAGAGGTTTAGAAAGCTGATCTGGTTGATTGACATACGTTTGATCCTTTTTAGAAGGATGACTAATGGTAGAGACATTTCTTTCATTCTAGTGGAAAACAATCAGAAAGTACGACAGTAGTGTTTCAAACATAGAGATGGATATCTGGATTGAGGAGCTTGAGATTACCATTATTTTGATTCAGGTCTAGAAGGAGAACTAGGTTCCATTGGGAGTTATTCAATAGTGGAAAGATGTGCATTAGTGGAGGAAGTTGTATCTAGTGGGATGGAAAGAGGAAGACCTTTTATTGGTCACCATTGAGATGGAGTTCTAATAAGAGTTATTTTAAATGAAAATGATGGTTTTTAAGTGGCCAGAGATACTCTCCCTTAATAATGGGAGTATTTCATTATGGTATGTGGAGTTTATGTTCATGTATATCTTTCTTTTTACCCAATTATCTTTTTAGAATAGATGTTTCATGTGAGACATCTTGAGGATATGAATTGTCCTTTTATCTAGTACACCTCCTTTAACATTTCAAATGTACTAAGAGGTTCAGAAGATAGAAGTGGTGATTGAGCAGATTCACTTTTGAGGAGGTATACCATGAGAGGGAAGATTATAGTGTTCTTCGAGCGGTAGGATTAACAGTGGTAGCTCTCATGTTCCAGGACCATCAAGGTTTCAACTGGTTGGGATTAAAACTAAAAGGTTTCTTTCTTGACCATACGGCATGTGTTCCTTTCTTCTATACATGGGACCAATGAGTTTATTATATGGAGTCTGTGGACATATTCATATGCAGTTCCCTACAACTGATTGAAATTAGTTTCGGGAAGGAGGTTAGTTTCAATTCCTGCCTCAGTAGTAGTTTCCATTCATGCTATTTCATCCACAAGGAATCACACTTATTCTCTACTGATGGTAGATGAAGTAGGTAGAGTCCATCCTCAAGATGTTCCTTGTTATTAGGGTCATCAAACTAGGAATTCTTATGGAGGTTGTCATTAGTAAAATGGAAGTGGAGTTAGGCATAGTTAGTTGCCTGATGTAGAGGTTAATGATTCAACAGGGCTAGAGATCATCAATGTTTGGATGAGTTTGTTTATTACCCTTGATTTTTATTTTATTAATTTAGGAGCTTCACAATCTATTATTAGACCTGCTCCGGAACATACTTTAAGACAAGATATAGAATGGCTTCACATTCCCCTGGTGATGATTACAATAGTCGGAGTCCAGATCAACTTATTTGTTATCTGCTAAGGTTGTAGATTGATATATGAGGTCCAGATCATCAATGTCATTATTGGAATCAACTAGTTGTATTATTTTCATTCCATTATCGACTTTGTCAGAGGAGAGTTGTATTTTCAAACAAGGATAAACAATGTGTGGTTTTTCTTGGAGATCAGGGTAGTTAGATGGGTAGTCGCCATGTGGATCCCCTTATCTCTTTATTGGATGAGATATAAGTGGAATCTACATATTATGGGATAGTGGAGGTCCCCATGGTTGCTGGAATGTTCCAAGTTGTTTTACCTAAAGTGTTTGTGACACTACCCCCTCGACGTGGTGTTGATTTCAGGATGGACTTGAAACCTTGTGCTTCTCTAATATTGAAAGACCCATAATATATGTCACCTTCTGATATGTGGAAGATAATGGGTTAGATATATGATATATTGGGGAAGGGTTTTATCTGTGCTAATGTGTCACTATGGGGTGCTTTTTTGTTTTCTTCCAAGAAGTATTATGGTAGTATGATGATGACTATAGACTACGGGAGGTTGAAGAAGGTGAAAATTAAGAGTTATTACCCTCTTCTGGGGATATATGATCTTTTCAACTAGCTATAAAGGGAATTATGGTTTTCTATGGTCAATATATGGTCCTGATATCACCAGTGAATGATGTAGTACGGTGATATCTTGAAGACTTCCATTAGATAAATTTATGGTAACATCGAGTTTGAATTCATGTTTTCTGTGTTATGAACACACTTGTTATGTCCATTGGGATTAGGAACTCCATGTTCCATGAGATATTGTACAAGTTCATTAATAGAGTCATTGATTTTATCTTGATCTGAACATTGTAAGAGGAAGATAATATATATCATCTTATAACTATCTTCTAGGTTCTGTGACACCACTATCTCTAGGGAATTATATACAAGAGAATGTTCGTGAAATGATATGTTCATTTACCTGGGAATGTGGGGTCCGAATAGGGTGTATTTGTATATCCATATAAGGTTTTAGTAGTTGTTTCTTGGGAAGTTCCCAATAATTTAATATATGATTGTAGTTATCTTGGACTATCATTTTATTTTAAGATATTTTTACTCAATTTCTATTGAGTTGTAGCCATATTTATTACTTTGATGAGGATAGATCAAAATTTTGTGTGGATTGATCAAATAAAATTGATATTTTGTTATTTTAATGGGATGTTGGTTAATGCTACAATTCTCAAGTTGGATGAGGAAAGAGTGATGTTTGAGGTGTTTTGTGAGGAATCCCTTTGGGGAAGGATATATGTATGGATGAAGCATTGGGAAGTGATCTCTTATGAGTCTACATAGTTACTTCCCCATGAGAGTAAATATTCCACCCACGATCTTGAGTTAGCAGTGATGGTTTTTGTGCTGAATTTGTGGCAAAATTTCCTCATTGGGGAGCGCTTTGTAGTCATCGCAGATCAAAATAATTTGATTAATATCTTTTCCTAGTGTGACATGAATATTAAAAAGTATATTTTGGATGGGGATCATACTATACTACACATTGGGGATCTCCTACACTTCTGGGAAGTCAAATTTTATGGTTGATGTTTTATGTATGTTGTCTAAGTAGAAGGTTGATTGGGGATTTTTGGCTTCTTGGAATGTAATATAATAATTGGAAACCATGAAAATAGAAGAAATAGTGGATGGTGGTCAAGGATATTTTTTCATATACGGGTGTAGTATTCTCTGATGTAGAAGGAGGAGGAGTATCATTAGAGAGACTCAATGGCAGAGGTGATGTCCGGCCATGTTGGCAACAACGATTCTCTAGAGGGGTTTCCAAATGATGGTCAGAACTAGATATTGTTTCATGGAATGTTTTTATTCTATTTAAAATTAATGAGAGAGTAATTATTGAGTTTCATAGGTCACCTTTGGAGTTACACCTTGGAGTTTCCAAGATTTACTATGGCTTGATGATATATATCTGTTGGCCCAAGGTGAAGCAGGTAGTAACGAAGTGTGTGGTAAGATGCTCAATATTCCTGCAAGTAATGGCCAAGCACCATGTTCCCAGTGATTTTTTATAGTCGTTGGATGTAACTAAGTGGAATTGGGATAAAATAATGATGGATTTTTTCATAGGTTTACCCAGAGATTATGGTGTTTATGACGTTATCTGGGTGATATTAGATCAGATGGAGAAATCAGATCACTTCTTAGTAATCACGAAGTTGGGAATATTGGATGCCTTGGCAAAGGGGTATGTGGATGAGGTGGGAGATACATAGAGATTGGAGGTGTATTGTCTTTGATCAATACACAAGTTTTACCTTGAGATTCTATATGGTATTGATGTATACCTTTGACACATAGTTTTGACTTATCACTTCATTCCACCGTCAGATAGAAGGGGAGACAACATGGAATATCCAAACCTTGGAGGACATGTTTTGAGCTTGCCTCGTTGAATTTGGTGGATCATGGGTACGACACCTACCCATGGTAGATTTTTATTATAATAATAGATATTAATTTTCAATTTGAATATATCTATTTGATGAATTTAACTAAATACCATGTCGTTCACATTAGATTCATTAGTACCAACAGATTTTTCCAGAACATATGCATTGGGACTCAATTTCATCCTAACTAAGAATGTAAGCAGGATCAGGGTGATTATTCCTTTTTTGAGATATATGAAAACATCACGATTCACTATCAACTAAATTAAAATGAAAAATGATAAAAAGTATGTCTGATCCATTCAGTGATCTAATATGGTGAAATATATCATCGATCCAACTTCCCCTATTTTCAAATTCGACGTTGACCCAAACAATGATTTTTTTTGGGAAGACCTAATTACCCTTGGAAAATTACAAAGGACTATGCCACAAATCTATATTAGATTTATGTTGACTTTGGGTGGTAACCAAAGGTAACTACATGTACCGAATAATCAGAGACATTTCCACAACCAAACTTGCTCCAACTAATGATATTTGGGTCACCCCTTCCGTACAATGTGGTTATTTTCATGGGCTACTATACAATGCCTCCGATGGATCCATTATGATTAAAAACGGATAACAGTTGTTATAAACATACTCAAAAATTCTAATATGGTTCTCCCATGATCCACCAAAATCCAAGACAGAAGCATGAAGCATATCCTCCAGGATCTAAATTACACACTCCATCTAGCCATCCGTCTATGGATGGTATGTTGTTCTAAATTTAATATGAGTTATCAATATAACATGAATAATCCTCCAAAACCATAAGGAAAACTATAATACCTTTATGAAATAATTGAAAGATGACACCCATGTAACCTCAAGATCTCTTACACATACAAATTACATTAATATTAAACATTAGTGGTGTCTCTGATCAGAATTAAATGAGCAGGAGTCGTCAAAGAAACCACAACCGCCCAAATCTTATTCTTCAATTAGGGTGTTCATAGAAATAAAAAAAAATTAATGGATACATCATCCCATTTCCAATCCCACACCGAAAGAGGCTGATGAAAACTAGAGGGTTTCAAGTGATCTTCCTTTATTCGTTGGTCGGTGTAACTATGAGACCCGGACTCTATAATGTCACACTTCCTACCCTTTCACCATAATATATTTCACATGTAATTATACATGTTTGTAGTTCCATGATGTATGGACCACATTGATTTGTTACAATCAAATAACACTAATCTCCTCACAGGTATTGGGATGACAACCTGCTTCATGAAGTGAAGTATGTCCTCTGAATAATTTTATCTACCAGGAATGGTCTCCCCATCATAAAGATTTTCTCAAACATTGCTAAACTCATCATTCAGATGTTGAATCTATAAAATAAACTATAGGATTGATTATGATAATTGAACACTAGTTAGAACCATACCTGAAACACCCTTCTAATCATCCAAGTGTAGTTTAGAAAAACCCCCCTAAGATTCTAGTCCTCCTTCGATTTAAAATCTGAATATGATGGAACACTCCTTCTTAGAGAAACAGTGACAACATTCCGTTTCCACTAGGTGTAGGTGATATTGATGTAAAAATTCTAAATATATTCTACCCATTGTTTCTACTTGAGATTCTTGTCTATTTGAGAAAAGATATTACTCAGAATCTTTTGATGAAATATGACCTTGACCTTCTCCCAAAGAGATACTTCCACCAAAACATTGGTGAATTAAATACTGTTGAAAGCTCTAAATCATGTGTGGGGTTGTTCTTCTCATGTGGTTAGAGCTGATGAGATTCATAAGCTACCCCATGGTTTTCCTACAAAAGAATGCATTGCCAACCAATACCTAAAGCTTCACCAAACATGATGTATCCCTTACCCGAATAAATTAAAAACATAATAGGTTCCAATGCAAGAAGTCATTTCAATTCATCAAATGAATAATCCTAATTTTCACCCCACATGAATTTTACTACTATCCTAGTGAGGGTAGTCAATGATAATTCCATTTTAGAGAAATCATTAGCTGACTGTCAGTAGTATCCAATAAGACAAATGAAGCTTCATATCTCAAAGAAATTTAATGGTTCCTTCTATTAAAAAACAAATGTTACCTTCTCTAAATCCATTTTTAATCCATGATCTGAAATTTTATGTCCCATGAAATTTAATTCTTGATTCCAAAAACTACATTTTGATTGATTTCCATAACAATTGTGACTTATCAAAATTTCTAGATCCAAACTCAGATGGTTTTTTTCCTCCCTCTCAAATTTTGAATTACATATAATATCCTCCACGAACAAAAGCAAAAAAGATTCCAGATATTGAATAAATATCTGATTCATCAATGCCATAAAAACTGCATGAGTGTTAGTCAGAAAAAAAGGTATCAAAGGGTATTAATTGTGGATATACCTACTCCAGAAGGTTATATTCAGTATATCAAACTCCCAAAATATGAGATGATGATATCCCATCCATTGATCAATCTTCGAGAACCATTTTTCTCCTCTAAACTGAAAAAAGAAATACTCAAAATGAGACAAATGTATTTGTTCTTAACAATTACCTGGTTAAACTTAGTATAGTCTATAAATAAATGAATTTAACTATTTTCTTTCTCGTAAATGATCTTTAGGGAAACCCAGGGATAAAGTCTAGGGGAAAAAACTTTTTCAAATGGATTATCCAACTGACTATTGAAATATTTTAGCTCTCCTAGTGGCATATGATAAGGACCTATCAATATGATCTATGTTTTTGAAACCTGGACAATCAATAAATATATATCTCTATCTCTCTAGAGGAAGAGCAAAGATGTATTGTGAAAAAATTTCTTGAAATTCATGAACAACAATGTGAAGATCATTGATAGGGGATATTCCATTGGGATCAAACACAATAGTAGATAGAAAACTTATATTCCCTTGGAGGGAAGGCCCTGCCTGAATAGACCTCATGTCCCTATCCACCTAAAAAAGAGAGAATCTATAGGATGTATGAAATGAAAAACTCTGATGATAAAAAGAAAACTCATCTCGTTGAGGGACATTTCAACCAATACTGTTGATGATGTCAAAGAGATATAAATCTAGATTGAGAAAATCATATAGTAACTTTTTATTGGATATCTTTAATAAAAACGAATGACACCAAACCTCCTACTCATTTCTCATACCAAGAGGTTCCACTAACTCCATCATAAATGGAATCAGTTCTATTGGATGTTTCATAACATTAATAAAATATGTTGATATAAATGAGTGGGAGGAACCAATATAAAAGAAAGAAAATTACAATGAAGTTGCAATATGGATAGAAAATATAATTGTTTCCAGACATGCATCAAATTCCATTGTACACTCATATACATATTTAATATGATTCACTCTTAATGCCTATGGCTAGATCCCTATAGTCATTAAATGTTTTTTACTACACTGTAGTAGCTCTGGAGCTAACGAACCCTAACTATAACAAGGAGTAGTCATAGTCTGATAGAAGCACTGTAGATGACGTACACATCAACATTGAAAAATGAAAATAATTTATGGTGTGTCCTCCCTTTCCACACTACTTGAAATTCAATGGAACGTTGCCTATTGTAACAGATAGTGCAGAGAAGGCTTGCATGTGAGACCCACATCCACCACATCTGCGATGATCCTGACCCATAAACTTCTTCCAATTCCTACCATAGGAGATGCCACCTGATGGAAGAGAAGAGGTGGAAAACAAATCATTTCCTAAAATATTAATTTCATTCATCATATCTCTATCTACCAATTCTAAAGAGGTATAATGTTTCATCATAAACACCTGTGATCTGATATCTGGTTTAAACCATGCAGGCACCGTTGTGTTTTCATCTGATCACTATTTAAAAATTCAAAAGATAAACGAACAAGCTCAAAAAATAGATTTGATTATGTTGTCAATGAATGCTCTCTCTATTTTATGGACATGTACTCCAGATACTTCTCAAGCATTAGCTACCCTGGAAAAAAACATCTGCCAGAATGGGGTTTGAAATCACTTCCAATCTAAATTCCACATGTTTTTATACCTAGACCATAAAATCCCCCCAATTCTTTCTGAAACCCTTGAGTTTAAACATTGCTAAAAACACCCCTATATTCTTTGGTGTCTCTTGGTAGTCGAATTTTTAATCAATCCTATATATCCAATCATCCCACTCTTGATGTTTATTCATTACATTAAAGGATATTTTCTTCTCACAAATGAACTCCCACGATCACTCTCTCTGCTCCAGCTCCTAGTTGTACCTCAAAAATAGATCTTTGAACTTTTTGTACATCTTGATCAAAAACAAAAACTGCCCATAGAACAGTCTCAATGGTTTTATGATTGATAGGTTAGTTCCCTTGAGAAGCAATATCTGCACTTTCCTAAGGAACTCATGGAAGACGTCTTGGATGTGTACTATTACACGCTGAAATACAAGAATGATCATAAAACATAACAAATATCAGCTCGAACTAGAAAACCCATAATAAAAATGTAAATTTTTATAAACAATAACCAATATTAGAGACACAAATCCCATTATCCCAGAGAAACATGAGTCTTGTAACGACAAGATCTTTCCGTGCACTCATTCCAACATACATCTCATGTCCTAAAAATCCAATCTCATATCCAACAGTTTTCCCAACACATGGACTTCCGAGGACAACCCTCCTCTGATACCAAACAGTAAAGAAATATCCTAGGATGATCTCAAACCCAAGACCTGTCCCATTCCATCACACACCCAAAGTTCATTTCCCATCTCCACAGGCTGTCGACAAGCATTCATGCATCGAAACAAACCAATAGTGGGATTCATATCACCCCATATATATGAAATTCATGAAATTCATATATATATATATATATATATATAGAATGAACGAAATAGTGGAAGACTAAAAAATATATATCTTGAATGACTACAAGAAAACAGTGGAACTATAACAACTATAATTGTAGCTAAAACACCAAAAGACAAGTCCAACTATAAATGACTACAACCAATGGTCACTCTAATAAATGGTTTGGACAATCTCCAACTATCTCACCACCAGCTTCCCAACTAGCTAACATGAACCTCACCACCTCAATCCAGATCACTGACATTCCTCGCACTTGGAGACAAACAATGGTCTATGCACCACCGAATAGTTGCACAATGTGTCAGCTATCAGGCTCAGTAGGATCCCACCCAAGTGTTCCGTAACAAGTCATTGTATAACAAATCATGCATGCTTATATTAAATAAAAACAAGGCATGAAAAGAAGTAATGTATTTTTATAGAAAAAATTTGTAAAGAATCTCCTTTTTAATTGTTCTAAACAAAAGGTATATAAATTTCAAAGAAATTTTTTTCATTTTATTTTCCATAACAATGAACCTGCATATCAAGGTAAACTCAGAAATCCATGCACTACAAAATAGAAGAATAGGCATCACAACAAAAGGGAATACTATAATCCCAACCATAATCTACTCATAAAACAATAATCATGTGAAAAAATATGATCCTAGAACACAATCCTAGGTTGCATAGGAATACTCCATTAGTAGAACCCCAAAAAATTCAATATTGATCCCCTAGAACAATGTTCCTAGGAAACCAAGGAAATTTACAAGTCAAACCTCAATGATAATCTCAAAATATGGAAGATTTCCTTCTGATCAACCTTCCACCTATGTACCTAAGGTAACCTATGTTCTCTTTTCCAAAAATCACTTCATTTTTTTGAAAACCATTTCAAAACCATTTCCCAAATTTCCATTTCTAGGCTACAGAATAACCATTTTATCTCTGTTTATCAATAAATCGAAAAAAATAGTTTATCACAAATATCTATTTCAACTCCTTCAAACAAATTATACTAATTTGAATATACAAAACAATTTATAAATAAAAACAATGAGGTTAACCAAATTAGTATAGAGAAGGAACCACCTACCACAAAACTTGGGCCGCAAACACCTAAAATAGAATCCAAAAACAATGAAAACCAAACACACCATTGGAGACCCTAGAATTGAACACATAAATCTTAAATCTGATTTAATTTAGAATAAAATGTTCTAATGGATAGAATAAAATCCATATACTTGAGAACAGACCTTTGTCGCACCACAAACCACTAAAGAACATCCCCCGAAATAATATCTTACAATAAATCTATAAGAAGACAATACGAAGAATCCAACATTGATCAAAGAATCCAGTACTGCAATGCTAGGGTACTATCATGATCAACCGAAATGAATAAAATCCAGAAAACACCATCTATGGACTTGAAACAAAAGGGAACTTTGACAGAGGAAAAAACACACCTGATTAAGGTAATAAAATATTATAGATATACATTATATATATGATATATATGATTTTATAATGATTATATAGTAATTACATAAAAATACCATCAAATTTAACATTTTTCGGGAATATGAAAATACGGTTCATGTGTATGGTGGACAACCACCTCATGAAGTAATGTGATTCATTAACAAATTACATGGAAGGTGTTGAGGATGTGTTTAATAAACATATTTGATATATATGACATAGAAATGATTCTATAATTATAATATAATATTTAAATATATTTATAATAATTGGACATGAAAAGGGAAATAGAATTCTTGTGTACGTACATCCAACTGTCTCCCTGATCATGGTATTTCATTTTTTGTCACTAAATTTATATATTACTCTAGATATATATATATATATGATATTTAAATCATGGTTAATATTATTTTGATAATGGAACCATGATAAATATAAGTGTAATAAAAATAAAAAATCAAATCACATATGAAAAAAAGTGGTTATTACATGAAAATGTAATATTAACATGGAATTACGAATAAAAAGGTAATAAAAGGACCTAAGTACATCATATTTGGACAACCTACAATTTAGTGATATATAACATATAATATTAAATTAAATTATTTTTAATATTTCATTAAAATCAAGGAAAAATATATCTTTCATGAAAGGAAACACTATGTTAATCTTGAATTTCATGTAATATTGTCATTCTTTGTTAACTTGTCCAACAAAAAAGGTCATGTTTTACTAGACAACAATATACTATTAATATTATTATTTAACATGATATTTATAACCTTGATGATGTAATGAAAGTAATTTTTTTTAAAATATAGTTTACAAATAATTATAAAATGAATTCATTTTGTACCTATTAATTAGAAATAAAAATAAAAACCAAATAAATATTACAGAAATGTTTTTACCAAAAATCTATATTTATTTCCAAAATTTTTTTTTGTCTAAATAAATTAAATTATTCACTGTTAGTTATATATATTAATAAAATTTATATATTATATATTAAAACGAAATTTGTCTTATTAATCCAATAACTTTTAAAAGCATAAAATAAGAAAAAATCTAATTTTAGGCATACAGATATAATTTTTGAATGAGATTTTGTCTGAATTTTAATGACGAAACTTTATTCAATCTAAAATTTTTATAAAAATCAACAATTTTTATTTATTAGAATAGAATTCATTTTTTGATGTCAAATGTAAAAATTAGTATAAAGTGTGTTTTTTTGAAATGTTTCATTCTTTTATGAATACTGAAAAATAATAAATTTTATTTATAAAAAAATTCTCATATGAATAGTTTAAACTGTTAAATTATAATTTATATTGATTTTTAAGTATAATTAAATCAATTATATCTCTATTAATAATAATATAATTTATAGGAATAAATTCCATGCAGAATTTTGATGTAAAAAGTAGTAAATTTTTTATATTTCTCACTATGAAAGAATTATTTATCATTACATCATAATGTTTTTTTAAAATTAATTTGTTCCAATTTTCTAGATTTTATATATAAATAATTTATTCCGTATTATTAATCATCAGTATTTATAGTGATTATTATGCTCAAATTAGTTTTCAACTAAAAATATTAGTTAATGAAATCTAAATTTATTAATGTCATTATTGTAAAAAAATTGTTTACTTAGTAGATGAAAATTTACCTTAATTGGCCAAATAACCAAGATACTTTCCCAAAACCAATTTTATTCCCATATTTTGATATTATCCTCACTTGTATATGTTTCATTATTGGAGGAACAAGATTAATGGGAGATGTAAAATTTTGATATTTTATGTTATATCATTATTCAAAAAAATTAGAATTCATTGATAGATAATGTATCATGAAATTAATATTTTATCATGTTTTATAAAAAATAATAACTTTATCATTCATTTCACATAAAATTGATTTTCATTGATAACATGTGTTACATGTAAGGTCTATTGTGTTTTAGAATGTAATATACAATTTATATTTTTATAATATAATTATCCACTAGATGGTGGAATTGAGGGAATGAATAATATTATATGAATTATAAAATTATAATTTACCCATTTTTATAATATTAATTCGTTTTTTACAAATTAAATTTAAATAAAAATAAATACCAATTGACTATTAAGGATTTGTTTTTATGAAAACATATTTCTATAACCATAATAGTGTTTTATCTTAATATAATGAATGAATCAATATTAGTGAAATTTTTTATTTAAGTTTATATGCTAAATATCAAAAAATTGTTTTTAAATACATCCAAAATATTTTATAGTCTTATGTTAAGAATAAATAAAATTTTAATCATATAATGATATATATTTTCAAATATAATTTTACCACATATTATTCAAACACTTATTTTGAAACTAAATTTTTATACATTAATAAATTATACTTCCTAAAATAAACATAATTTTTAAATTAGAATATAGAAATTTAATTTTGTTCAATATTAGGTATTTTTATTGGAAGATTCATGTTTGGATGATTATTGAATATTCTAAATATTAATTGAAAACATCGTTTTCATATAAATAATTTGTAGTTTTAAATTATATATTTAATTTTATATGTATAATAATTTCATTTTTTATCTTTTAATCCATCATAGTTTATTTTAATCGGTATCACATTGAAATTTGAAAAAAAAAATTCTCAATCTTTTGAACTTTCTACTTTAAAAACCTATATTATCATTCAGTATATGGGATAAATTTTAAATTAAATTTTCCCACTTTTGTTATTGGAATTTACAAAAAATTAAATATTTGTAGTCATAATATTTTATAATTAATAATATTTTTAACATATTGTTTTACCAAAAAATATTAGTGTATGAAATAAAAATTTATTATAGCAATTAAGGTAAAAATGTTTTTACCTAGTTGTTGAACATTAATCGTAATGGTTAAATAATCTAGAACTAGTCCAAAATAAATTTTCTATGTATATATATACCATATAATCAATTTCATAGAATTTGGATTATTATTGGAGCTAAATGATCTAAGGGATATTTTCCAATAGTGTTTATCTTTTTATATTTAAAAGAATGTCACTCCCCCTCCACAATATAAAGGAACTCACTCTCCCCAATTATTAACAACCTTCAAGGAATTTGTCTCAACTAAAAACATCCAAAATAAAATATAAAAACACCTAATATCATCATAGAATAATAAATTTGTTCATAATGTAAACCATGTATTTCTTATAGCGAATAACAAAAGGCATCACCTGAATAAGAGGTAACATTTTTAAATGTGATGTTTTGTTTTAATTTTTTATCACCACCATAAATTCATTTTATATAAGTATTATATAATGAAATACGTATCCTAAATTTATGGATTTTTTTATTGTTAATGGTTATATATACACATACTCCCACATCCATCAGATGGGTAAATAAATAATTTTTGTCATGTATGGTAGAATACTGGCTGGCGAAAATATGTTGTTTTTCCTTCAACATAGCTTATGGTTTGTAATTAGGAAATAAATATTTTTTTTCTATATATGAAATTTATTATGTCGTTATACTTATTTTATTATTATGTAACACATGACATCTTGTTTTCCATTTTGTGGGAATATGATAACATCGTTTTTGATGTGTGGATTACCGCCCCCAAAAAAAAAGTTGTGTGATTTGTTCACACAATACATGTAATGTATTAAGGATGGATTTAAGAAAAATATATTAAATAAAGTAAATAATTATGACATTACTTACATAATTATCGTCATGGATATATAACATAACAAATTCCTCTTTCCAATCCATACACTAAATGGTGATATCGTCTTTCGTGGATGTGTGGGATACAACCTTCTCAAAGCGATGTGATTCATCATTTTTCATCACCACATGACACGAATGATATATATAAGTATATATAATTTAATAATATTGTTTTTATAATATAATGGTAGTTCATTAATGAAATTATTTTCTTTTCTTCTTTCAATCATGATCATTGAAAAATTTGAATGTTACTCATGGTTATATATGAACAGTCATATCCATGATTGTAATGTTGGTTTATTTTTAATAACCATATCAGTTAAATTTATATAAAAAAGTAATACATAAATAATTTTGATTATTATTTAATGATTATTATTATATATATGATCAATTAATTACCTCAACAACACAATTAGACTTATCAAAGTTAGTTTTAAATCATAAGTCGTATGTGGTAAAAACATATGGCATAATCATCATCAATTATGTAATTGTATCTAAATTTTTTATATATAAAATTAATGTAAAAATAAAATTTTAAAAGGTTAATAGGATAATAAATAATTAAATATTTTTATTATTCAATAATATAGATAATAATCATGAAAAATCAGAAATAATATAATGGGTTTCTTAACGTAATTTTTATTCATTGTGTAAAACATACATTTCATTGGTTATGTTATGAAATGAATTTCTATAAAATATCCTATTATTTTATTATTATTAATTTAAAAAATTATTTTTTTCATTTACATTAGGACACATTATTAATTAATTGATTTAATATCACTTGAATAATACTAACTTTATAAGGGATTTCCATCTCACTTTTTACATCTCTGAGACAAGTATCATATTTACCACACACATATTTTGTATGTTTTATATAATTAAACATTTGGTAAATTATATAATTAATTATTAAAATTCATTTTATTTAAATGATGAGATTTTTTATTATTACTCTTTTTGATTCTAATATAGAAGTTACCATAGTTGTAAGGGATTTTCATCTCACTTTTTACATATGTGAGATAAATGTTTTACTCCCCCCTAAATTTATTATGGTGTATCTTATTAAAATTGGGATATTTTATAACTTCTATTATTTAATATTCCTAGTATTTAATTGTTTCATTTGGTTATTATTAATTTTGGTAGTTCAAATTATAATGTTACCATAATTGTAAGGGATTTACATCACACTTTTTATTTTTGGGAGATAAATTATATATTCACCACTTACTTTTATTGTATGGTGTTTATAATGAACATAAATACCTTTTATGATTATTATACTTGAATTTATTTCTATTTACATATTTATTTTATAATCTATCTTTCTTTGGGTTTATAGTTTCAATGATACCAAAGCGGTAACATATTTTTATTACAATTTTTTTATCCAAATAATTTTGTTATTTTATAGACCTATTTTATTTTATGAGTTGTATATAATGGTAATTTGAATTTTTATATAATTAATATACATATTAACAAGATACATAATGTTTCATTTAATTTTATTCTTCCATAGGGTGTTTGATTTAATATTTTCAAGGTTTTATGAGCCACATATGGTTGTTTAAAGATTATATTCCTGAAGAATGTTTTAATGGTATTTTAATGGTATTTCCATCATTAACATAAAAAAACTTTTTTTTATATATCCTATAGTGGGAATATTTTTATTGATAACATCCTCAATATTTATTATATGGATTAAAATTTATTAATGAAAATGTTAATATAACTTGTTTCTTTTTCACGGGTTAACCATGTTTGAATAAAATTATTACAAATCCAAATTATTTTCCATAGTTTAATCATGTTTCAATTTTATTGTTACAAACCCCGTTTTTACATGGGATAATCATGTTTCAATGATATTTATATTCAACCTATTTTTTCCACGTGTTCATGATGTTTCAAATAGATTATTATTACACACATTTATTTCAATGGGTAAATCTTGTTAAAAAGAATTTTTTATTGAACCTATTTCTTTCCATGTGATAATAATATTTAAAGGAGATTTTTATTGAACCCATTTATTTTACATGGTTTAGTCATGATTCATAATTTTTTTTGAACGCATTTGTATCTTATGGGTTAATCATGTTTCAAAAAGATTTATATAGAATCTATTTTTTATGGGTTAATTATAGATAAAAGAGAATTACATAAAACATATTTATTTTCCTTGGGTTGATCAAGTTAAAAAATGGATATTTGAGTTCGTATGAGTATATTATGAAATAAATTCTTTTATCTTTTATGATTTTGTAATGGTACTTATACATATGACATGTGGATGTTTTATAAAACAATGACGGGGGGTTGTAGGATAAAAAAATGATGGGTGGTTTCTTGATAAACTAATAATGAGTGGTTATGTGATAATCCAATGATTGGTGGGTTCATGGTAGTGCTCTAATTCATTGGATATATAAATTGACCCTATGGTTGTTCCATTTTTAAGAGTAAATGTAAAAGTGAAGTGAAGATGATGTCCCAAATAAGTAAATTTATTATTTATTATTTCTATTAATTTATAATGTTTCTCATAATCAATATTTATTTATTTATAATGTTTCTCATCATTGATATTAATATTCCATGGCTCAAGATTATTGATTCAGATGTCTATTTATTTTTACCTATTTTCATATTTTATGATCACGTTATTGATGTGTATGAGTTCTTTTATGACATTATTATTCACTTGGATTACTTAATCATTTTCTTATTATCTTATTATTATCATTGATGAAATTCAATTGTTAATTATTATTTTTATTAATACTGAGAAATTGTACTTATCCTTCTTGTGTTTCCTTTTCCAAAGGTTTTATGGAATCTATGTTGAAGGAGTTTTCTGTTGGAGGGATTTAATATGGATGATAGAAATGTATTAATGTGGTTTAAAAAATTAGGGTTTAGTGGGAGAAATTGTTACTTAAATTCTAGATAATTTTTTATGTAGATTTGTTTTCTAATACCCAATAACTCTAATACTTAATGGGCCAACATATTGTAATTGATCCATATTTTCCTTTAATATTTTAATTTTTGATTGAATATAATTGTGTTAGAATTATCCACATCCAAGTCGGGAATTTAAAGTAATATATTTTTTCACATGATTTGGGAGTATGGATTATGGTTTGATATAGTTGGAATAAATGGTTGGATTATCTAACTTTTTATATTAGAGTGTTTTCATATGAGGATTTCATAAAATTTATAGATACCTTTATAGGACAATAAGAAAATTTATGATTATAATATATTTGCATTGGACACCCCATTGAGGTTATAGGTGATGACATCTTAAAGTGATTAATGAAAAATATTAAGATATTGTATTGGTAACCCCTATGAACAAAATTAAATGTAATTTTTAGATAAATTATATTTTCACCTTTGAAAGAAATAAAGTTAAATTCTAAAGGCTGGGTGACAACCTGTCACATCTGGTAAGAAAGTGGGTCTTGAACCCATAACTAAGGGATACCAAGGGTGTAACACCTGCCACTGGCCTACATTATTTCCTAGTTAGTATGAAATTTTTATAGGTTAACATTGTGTTTATTTTAGAAACAAATTGGATGTATTTAAATAAAAAAGTTGATTTATCTGAGAAAAACATATGATAAAATAATTCTAATTTTTGGGATTTAGAATTATTAATCATTTTTATAAATAATTTTAATGATAAATATTTATATAAAAATTTAGTATCAAATTTTTGTGACATTATATAATAATGAATATTATTTTTACATACCAGGGATTAATAAATTTGGTAATTATCTTTCCATGTGCCATCCATTTTGTTTTTGGATATTGTATAAAGATATATGGAATAACACAACTATCTATTTTATGATTATGTGGTCTAAAAAATTTCACTCTAGTACTTCAGATTTAAAAAATTCATCTACATTAATAATAATTTGGAGAAAATATGATATTTTTGTAAAAGATGAAATTCACATATCATGTATGTATATTTCCCTATGATTATCATATAATATGTTTAATAATCTTTCAATATTAGTAAAATGAATATAAAACAATATTTTATCATAATACAATATTTTCTAAATATATCAATAAATTGATTCAAATTTTTTTCATATGGCTTTTTTTTACTTAATTCTAACTAAATTATCAATCACCATCTACAATTCCTTTTGAATTAGATTTTGATTCAAAATCTATCATTTAATTACCCTCAAATATTTGTAAGGACCCATCCTTACACATTACATAATCTTTAATTAAATGGATAATTCACATTGAGGATCTTTTTAGGTTTAGAGTTTTAAGGAATTAAGTCATAACATGTACATAAAAACATTAATATTACCAGTAGACAATTCTAATCATTATCAATTTTTTCATAAAATATAAACTCTTGAAAAAAAGAGTCATGTCTAGTTTCATGCTTTATATAGCATAACATTTCCTTCTTTTGAACCTATACCAGTATTCATCTTTAAGTCTTGTAGAAATTTTTTTCAAAACATGGTATGAGCATAAAAATATTAATAAGGGATATAAATTAAGGAATGAAAACATTTTCCCATCAATAAATACAAAACAATGAAACCATACTTTTTAATAATAACATACATCATCAAATCATAAGATTTATGAACAAAAGATAGATATCCTAAATAATAAAGTTAACTTATGGCATTACTAACACACCAATATTGTAGCTATCACACCAAAAAAGGGAGTCAGATTTGGAATACCCATCATAATATATTCCCAAAATCTCTCAGATGAAATATTAACATTTACCTCTGTCACATTACCAAATGCATTGGAGAGCTATCTTGGGCTCACCCACCCTAGGTTTATCACAGAACCACCCATATATGTAAACAATGCCCAATAGTCATTACGTATTCATAAACCATAAAAAAAAGATAATTGAAAGATAAAATTTCCACATTGCAATCACAATATATCATTTCAAAATATTGAAAAAATCAAAGTTTTTATTAAAAAAAATTGAAACCATTTAAAATATTAAATAAAGTAATTTTTGAATCAAAGTGTCCCATACCACTTTAATATTTTGAAATAAATTTTAATTTCAAAACATTCATGTCCATATGAATAAATCCATAAAACTATTTTTAAATTTTGGACATTAATGTTAAATATTTAAAAGAATAAAACCTTTAAAACATTTAAAATTATATTTTAGATAAAAGGTTTTTAACAATATGAGAGACCCTAGAATAAAAATAATTGAGAAATAAAATTTAATCAGAACTTAATAATGTCGTGAGAATAATGGTATTCATGATATAATATGCCAAAGGACAGTATATACACCATATAAGAGTGAATTGTTACATATCAACAATAAAGTCTCAATCGAAAGGTCAAATGAGATGAAATCCCTTCTAAAAATTGTATCCATAGATTAAAGAAAAATAAATCACATAATTATGTTTAAAAAATATAAATGCTCACTATATATTCGGATATTATGTTTAAAAATATCATAGTTTATTCACACATATTCATAGCACAACATAATCAATAAGTTGATGTTTAAACAAAATGTCGAAATTAGGTTAAGAGGTTTTCATACAGAAATTTGATAGCCTAATGACATCACTTAAAAATATATAAAATAAGTTGATGGGATAGAAAATGTTATCTCATCACTTGTACATAAAATTTACATCTATAAGGATATATAAGAACATATACCAACATAATAAGATTAAAATTAAAAGACATAAAAAAGAGAAGTCTTTTAAAAAATGGAGGCTGAAAGGTTCCTTTACCGATTTGGTAACTTACGAAACATGCACCCTATGAATGAAAGATCACACAATGAATATGTAAATACCCATAAATTATTTTATATTACAGAAATAATACAATCATTGGATGTAAATCCAGAACACCAAAGGAACAATGGCTAATATAACATGAATCTCACGAGAATAAAAAGTGATATGAAAAACCCTTACCACGTTGTAATCAATCGAGTCATATGAGAAAAAATAATAAACACCTAATTAATCCAAAAATACAATGAGTATAAATATAATCATGATAAAATAAATTAAATTGGAGTACACAATACACCACATGCAAAAAATAAGTTGTTAACAAAGGAAATATCACGTAAATAAAAGTGAGATAAGAAATCCATTCCCTCATGTCCAACTTGACAAGTATGTCCTTCTTCATCCTGAATAATAAAATTAAGTTAATTTATATTTTATTAATCACCTTTTTAATGTTTATTATTTCTCTTATATCACTTATTACCTGTCAATAACAGTTAATTAATTATTAGAGTTCATATCGAACATTTAGTCATTGTTAAGAATTTGAGTTAAAAATGAATTTTTTATAATTACAATTTGTCCATGTCGTCAATACTCCATTATCTATAGAATTATATTAATGATTTAGATATCATATATATCATATATATCAAGTATATACATCTATTTATATTACTACATAACATTTAGAGATAAGAAATGAAATGCATCGTTCATTGAGACAGTAAGTTGTACATACACATGAACGCTGCTTTCATTTCTATTTAATATTTAATGGAATTAAAACATAATGGTAAATAGTTATATTATAATTACAATATAATATCATATATAATATCATTAACTCCATCCTTTATATATCCTACATAAGAAATTAATTTGTCATATGACTTTGAGGGGGTGGTAGTCCGCACATCCTAAAATGAAATTATCGCGTTTACCCATTATTGAAACCATGAAGGTATGATATAAATAAAAAATACAAAAGCATATAGAAAACATAAACATAATATATATCATATATAAATGATGTTTCATCATAATGTCCCCCATGATAGGTGGTAGGAGTTAATTGAACATTCATTGTTTCGTGAGGCGTTAGTTTACTATCCACAGAAACATTATGTTCATTACCCATTAGATGGAGGTGCGTGTAAGTGTAGTTACAATAATTTTCATAACAAAATCCTATTATATTAAGGTTACTTTTTTTGTTATAAAATAATGGAATAATAAATAGTTTAGGGGGTTTGAGAAGTACAATAATACAAAATAACATTAGAGAAGACATTACCTTTAAATCGGGTAACTCCCTTTGGTTTGAGCCAAATGTGGTTCATGAGGTGATTTATGTATAATGTAAGGCTTTAGGTTGAAGATAGGGATCTTTAGAGCTTATTAGAGTAGAGTTATCACAATCCAAAGGCTTGAGAAATATTATAACTATGTTAGAAGTGAGGGATTTTTCTAAATGAGTGGTGGGGCTCTTTACGAAAGTTTGAAACAATTATATTATTATAACCTCGTATTCAGTTTCAAAAGGTCAACTATTCATTAAAATCAAATTTATGATGACTCAAAGTGGAAATAAAATCCTCCAATAAGAATTGGACAGGTTTTTGATATTTTTTTAAAATTTATAATTTTATTTATTTAAATTATTTATTAATGAGGTAAATATTGAATCATTATTGTGTCAGAAATAATTTAATTTATTTGTTGCCCAGAAATTACAAAAAAATACAATGATGTAGGAAATAAGTTTGGATTTCCAAATAATATTTATACTAGAAATGATAACTTATATAACCTAATGTAAAAAATTATTTACTAAAAGATATTTGTTTATGTCATTTTTCTCTTTACATTAAATTAATTAATATAAATTGTCCCCATTACTCCCATGTGGCTCCATGGGGTCCCAAATTCAACCAAAGGATTCCCATGGTAGGGTATGTATCCTCAAAAAATATTAGTACACAGGTTATGGTAATTTAATATTATTATAATATTAAATGTTACCCTAATTAACTATATTTACACTTTAATCATGGTAAATAAAATATTTACTAAAGTAAATATTTAAAATATATAAAAATTAATGTTACCTATTTACAAAACTTGGACCAACTAATTTCAAATACAGAATCCTTTTTTTCCAATTAAAATCATATAAGTGTCAAAATTTTATTTATAATTATCTCCCACTGTTAAAACATATAGCGTGTTTTTATGAAATAATAACTATCAAAATATTTACATTTGATTATGTCCTATTTCAAAATGAAATAACATCCAATGACAAACATTATATTAAATAGTAAAAATATATTCTAATTACACTTTAAATCCAAATAAAAAAGATAATCTAACCATATAAATAAATTAGATTATGATGCACCTTTTAATTAAAATACAGTATTCTTCAATATTCATTAAAAAATGAACATTATTAGGAAAATACCAAAATTTCATCCAAAGTATATTTTGGTGTCCTGATTATAAATAATGATTTAATTTTATCAAATAGAACATATAAAAGTGACAGAAACTAGATTTAAATAGGGTTCACCATTAAAAGTCGTTAAATCGAACTTTTAGTGAATATTAGATTATTTATGATTAAAATAGAATTATTTACTTATTTTAAGCCTATAACATTTATTATATTAATGTAATAATATTCAAAAAACATGTATAATAATATTGTAGTTATTTAAATTCATTCCTTACAATAGAATAGCTAGGTGTTAACTACCATTTAAAATAATAATATTATATTATTAGTGTGGAATGCATGATTTCAACGAAACCCATTGTTGTGTATAGGGTATACCGTAGAACAGAGTGTCCTCTTTAATGTAGAATTAATATTTAATTCTAAAATATTAATAAATATGAAAATTATCATGTTATTTATTTTTTTATGATTTTACATCCTTCCACCCTTTTCGGAATTGCGTCCTCACATTTTTGAAACTAGGATTCGAAACTCCAATAAAAGTCCCAAATCAGAAAAGAGTCAGTAAAACTATAACTTTAATAGAATGAAAGAGAAGTAAAAAGGTCACCCATGATAACCCATACTAGGATTCCATGTAGGAAAACATGGATATGAAATAGAGAACAAATGGTCATGTTCTGTTGGTGAGTGGTAGAAAACATGATTAGGAGAAAGTTAACCACCATAAAGTCACAAACATATGATGTGTTAAACGGTATTTGATTGCCCAGTAGGAAAAGTAAACCAACAACATTTTTTTTACGTTCCTTTTCATAATTTTGAGGAATTCATTTACTACATAGAATAAGAACATAAAGAAATATACTTACCTTCAAGTAGAGTTTCATCTTTTAAAAAGTTTCAACCAAAAAAGTAATGTTTTCTCCAAAAAAAGATTATTCAAAAAGACTTAGTCACATAAAAAGCCCAAGAATCAACTTATAGAGAATCACATAATCCAAAAAATAAGAACTATATATTTTCTTTATCTTTAAACATCAACTAAAACCAAAATGGTTAGTATGAGAACATATAATACCAAAAAAGCATAACATTTTAGAAAATGAAAAACTACTATTAATCTATAAAATATTTCAAACAATACCCATGTTCAACAAAGTCTATTCAATAAAAAACTATCCATTAAATTCATCAAAATAATCCAAACTGAGATTGAAACCGAAAACCCATATGAATTTTTATCACATAGTGTTCTATAGTAAATCCTAACATTTAAATCAAAAACATAGACTACTCTTTAAGTCTCATACTGAATCATAATTAACGAAATCAAATATTATCTATGATAGGTTAATCATTTCCATAAATAACTGAATTCTATATATGTAAAAAAAGATAATCATCTAAAATAAAATTTAAATCTTTACTCCACAAATTAAAAACCATAGAATTATATTTTCCTTAGGAATATATTTTTTCCTCAAAAGATATAATGTCTTCCAAAATAACCTTTATCACTTATTAACCAAATCATTTTCCTATACTAAGGATATCCATTTGATAAAAAATAAATTCCCAAAATCAACTTATTCTTGATCCATAAATGCATTAATCATAAAATAATAAGTCATAATAACTAGGTTCATCACATAAGACAGTGGTAGGCGATGCACCCTTATCACCCTTCGATTGTGGGTTCGATTCCACGGCCTTACCGGATGTGACAGGTTGTCACCCATCCTACGGGTTGTCCTTTTTAGAAAACTGAAAAATAATCCTAACATGTTTAAACCTTAATGGTTTTCTTATACCTCTCATTTGCATCCCAAATAATTATGATCTCCACATCCTAATTCATGATGTCTTATATATATTTTCATTATTTTATTTCACAACCAATGATAAAATAAAACAAACCCCAAAATAAATATCATCACACCTTGATCATGGTGTCCATTTGGTTTCATCACCATCTTGTTCATGTAGGTAGAAGGTCCATGCATTGTAACAATGATTTAGAGATCCTTAAAAATCATTTTCTTCCTTCATCCAAATACAACTTATATAAATTGGGTCATAAGGGAGTTCATAGGAAAATAGTTTTGTAAACTAATCATGTATGACATATAATTTCAAAACATCTTGTCAAACTTGATTTTTATAAAACATTTGAACTGATTTTGAGTTAAATCATTCAATTAGAGGTCCTTTTAAAATACCATAAGTATGCACTGAGATACTATATTTTAAAATCAAATATAAATAGGTTATGAAATGGTCTCCTTCTTCAGCACATTTCTGAAAAGTGTAATATGCTTAAAAATCGTGTGATAAGGTGAAATGTTTGAAAATTCCACGAAAATATTTACCTTTCTTGAAAATATGAGAATATTGTGAAAATTGTATTTGATTTAATACAACCCATGATCAATGATGAAATCTCTGTATATTTGAGGTGTTTGATATATCAATCAATTGATTTCAAGTGGGTTGTATGTTAGAAAAAGTTTCACAATAATCCTAACATGAATTTTCAATAATTATAGCATGTAAGACATTAAGAAGATATATGAATTTCATTTGAGATCCTCCACTATTCATTTTTAACAGACATTCCTTGATCTAAAAAAAGTTTTAAAAATAAGGATTTAGCTTACAGAGAAGACATAGAGACAAACCATGTGTCAAACATAAACTCATAATCCCTAAAGTTGCCAAAACATCCTTTGATACGAACTGTAAGGACCCATCCTTAAATATTACATAATCTTGAATAAAATGGATAATTCACATTAAGGATCATTTCCGGTTTCGAGTTTTAGAGAATTAGGGCATAACATTTACATAACAACACAAATATTACAAGTAGACAATTCTACATAGTATTCATTTTTTTCATAAAATAAAAACTCTTCAAAAAAAGAGTCATGTCTAGTTTCATGTTTTAGACAGCATGAGTTTTCCTTGATCCCATCCTTAACCGTTATTCAAATTTATGTCATGTGGAAAACATTTTAAAAACATGGGATGAACATAAAAAGTATAGTAAGTGATATAAAACTATGAATGAAAACAGTATCCCCTCAATAAATACAAAATAATGAAACCATAATTTTCATTCAAAACATTCCTCATGAAATCATAATATTTATAAACCACTCAGAGATATCATAAATCATAAAGGAAACTTACGATATAATAACATACCTACATTGTAGCTATAACATCTATATAGGGAGTCACATTTGGAATACCCATCATAGTATATTCCAAAAATATCTTAGGAGAAACATTAACATTTATCTTCATCCAGTTACCCAATGCATTAGAGAGCTATCTCGGGCTCACCCGCCCTAGGTTTATCACAGAACCACCCAAATACATAAACAATTCCCAATGTCCATAACATATACATAACCCATAAAACAAACATAATGTATAGATAAATTTTCCACATTGCAATCACAATATATCATTTCAAAATATTGACAAAATGAATGCTTTTATCAAACCATTTCCCAAACCATTTAAAATATTAAATAAATAGATTTTTGAATCAAAGTGTCCCATAAAACCTTGAAGCTTTTGAATGAAATTTAAATTTCAAAACATTCATGTCCATATGAATAAATCCTTAAAACCATTTTTAAAGCATGTACATTAATGTAAAAGATTTATAAGAATAAAACCTTTAAAAATTTTAAAATTATATTTTAGTTAAAGAGTTTTTTAAAAAATGAGATACCCTAGAATACAAATAATTGAGGAGTAAAAATTAATCAGAACATACTAATATAATGAGAATAAAGTTATTCATGATATAATATTCCAACAGATAGTACATACACCATATAAGAGTGAATTGGTGCATATCAACAATGAAATCTAAATGGAAATGTAAAATCATACAAAATCACTTATAAAAATGGTATCCTTAGATTAAGGATAAATAAATTACCTAATTATGTGTGAAACATATAAATAACCCAAATATAAGTGGATATTATTTGTAAATAAATTAGATGTTATTCACACATTTTCATAGCATGACATAATCAAGAAGTAGATATTTAACCCAAAAGTTGAAATTTGGTTAAAAAGTTTTTTACAGAAATTCGATAGCCTAACAACGTCACATTAAAATTCATAAAATAATTTGATGAGAGAGAAAAGGATATCTAATCACTTGAACACAAAATTTTCATCAATAATGATATATAATAACATATCCCAACAGAATAATACGCAAATTAAAAGACATAGAAGTCTTTAAAAATGGGGAGGGTGAATGGTTCCTTTATCGATATGGTAACTTAAGAAACATGCACCCCATGAAATAAATATCAGACAATGAATATGAAAATACCATTAAATTAAATTATATTACACAAATAATGTAATCATGGGAAGTAAATCCCCCACATAAATTGAAATATTGGAAAATATAGCATTAATCTCACGGAAATAAAAAGTGAGATGAAAAACCTTTACCATGTTGTAATCAATAGAGTCATATGAGAAAATGTTAATAACAACAAAATTAATCACAAAATTACATGAATATAAATAGAATCATGATAATATATATCAAATGGCAGAATAAAATACATCACATGAATAAATAAATGTTGAACAAGGGAAATTTCATGGAATTAAAAGTGAGATAAGAAATCACTTACCTTGTGTCCAACCTCACTTGTATGTTCCTTGTTCTTCCAGAATAATAAACTAAAGTTAATTTCTAATTGATTTATAACATTTTCAAATTTTCAATATTACTTATATATCACTTATTACCTTTCAATGACAATTAGTTAATTATTTTAGTTCATATCAGACATTTTGTCGATGTTCAAAATTTGAGTTAAAAATTATCTTTTTATAATTACAATTTTTCCAGGTGTTCAATAATAAATTATCTACAGATTTATATTAATGATTTATATATCATATATATCATATATATAAACTATATACATCTATATATATTAGTACATCACATTTGGAGATAAGAAAAAAAATGCATCGTTCATGGAGACGGTAAGCCGTACGTACGCATGAACACTACTTACATTTCTATTTAATATTTTTTGGAATGAAAACATAATGATAAATAGGTATATTATAATTACAGTATAATATCATATATAATATAATTATCACCATCATTTATACATCCGACATAAGGCATTAACGAGTCATATCACCTTGAGGGGGCGGTAGTCCGCACTTTCTAAAATGAAATTCACGGATTTACCAATTATTGAATCCTTAATGGTATTCCTTAAATAAAAAATATAGATGTATAAATAAAACATAAATTCAATATATATAATATATAAATACAGTGTCATGATAATGGCCCCCATGAGAGGTGGTAGGAGTTAATTGAACAATCATCATTTCGTGAGGCGTTAGTTTTCCGTTCACAGAAACATTATGTTCTTTACCCATTAAATAGAGGTGTGTGTAAGTGTAGTTCGAATCCTTATCATAAAAACATCCTAGTATATTTAGGATACTATTTTTATTATAAAATAAACGAATAAAAGGAGTTTAGGGGGTTGGAGAAGTAAAATAAAACAAAATAACTTAAGAGAATACATTACCTTTAAATCAGGTTACTTCCATTGGTATGAGAAAAATGGGTTTGTTGAGGTGATTTATGGCTATGGTATGGATTATAGGTTGAATAAAGGGATATTGTGAGCTATTTGGAGTAGAGGATTCTTGATCCAAAGGCTTGATAAGTGTGACAAGTGAGTTATAAGTGAGGTATTTTTATCAGGGATTGGAGGGGCTCTTTAAGATTGTTTGAAATAATTATTTTATTATAACATCATCTTTCATTTCAAAAGGTACACTATTCGTTAAAATCAATGTTACGATGAGTCCTGAAAGAAATGAAATCATCCAAAACGAATTGGTCATATTTTGGATATTTTTTTTGTATTTATAATCTTATTTATTTAATTAATTAAGTAATAAGGTAAACATTTCATCATTATTGTGTCTTAAATAATTTAATTTATTTGTTGTCCAAAAGTATAAAAAACTACAATGATGTGGGTAATCTTTTTATATTTCCAAATAATACCTATAGTTGATATTATAACTTATATAACCCCATGTAAAATGTTTTTACTAAATGATATTTGTTTATGTCATTTTTGTCTTTACTTTAAATTAATTAATTTAAAGTGTAATTATTACACCCTTGTGGCTCCATGGGGTCCCAAATTCAACAAAAGGATGCCCATGATCGGCTATGTATCAGCCAATAAGATTAGGAATCATGTTAGGGTATGTTAATATTATTATAATATTATAGTTTCCCCTTATTTAAAATATTCACCCATTAATCATGTTAAATAAAATATTTACTGATGTAAATATTTAAAAAGTCTAAATATAAAATTTACCTATTTAAAAAATCTTGACCTACTGATTCCAAATATGAAATCCTTTTTTTCAAAATTCAAAACACAGAAGTGGAAGAAATTAATTTAAAAGTAATTCTCTCTATTAAAACAAATAATGTGTTTTTATGAAATAATAACAATCAAAAGATTGACACATGTTTATGTCCAATTTCAAAATGAAATTACATCCAACGACAAAAATTAGGTTAAATGGTAAAAATATATTCTAATTAAACTTTAAAAACAATTAAAAAGATAATATTACCTTATAAATAAATTATATTAAACTTCACTTTTGAATTAAAATACAGTATTTTCACTATTATTTTAAAAATAAAAATTATCAGAAAAATACAAAAATTTCATCCAAAGATGATTTTGGTGTCTCGATTCTAAAGAAGAATTTTTTTGTGTCACATAGAACATATAAAGGTGACCAAAACTATATTTAAACAGGGTTCTCCATTGAAGAGTTGTAAATCGACCTTCTAGTGAATATTAGAGAATTTATGCATAAAATCGAATTACTTACTTATTTTAATCCTCTAAATTTTATTGGATAAATTTAAAAATATTCAACAAACATGTATAATATTATTTTAGTTAGTTATATTTATTCATTACAATACAACGGCTTGGCATTAATTTCCATTTAAAATAATATTATTATATTATTAGTGAGGAACATTAGATTTCGAAGAAACCCATTCTTGTGTGTCGGGTATGCAATTGAACATATCATCCCTTTTAAATAAGAATTAATATTTAACTAAAAAATAATAATAAATATGAAAATTTTCATGTTCTTTATTTACCTAGGATGTTACAATGTTCCCCCTAGGTTAAAACATAGTTATTCTTAAATTTTGGTAAATATTTTATTCCCCATATTAAAATTCTTATGGATGATCTCTTTATTTCATATTTACATTTTCAGTTTCAATAAATTGCATCTAAAAAATTATTCATTTAATAACCATGATGATTTTCAAGAAAAAAATTCACTTTAAATGGGGAATGATGTAAAGTCCCAAGATTTATAAATTATCTTCTTTCAAATTAATTTAAATACATGGATAGATTTTGTTACATGAAATGAATAGTTTATCTTTTTTAAGGAAGCATTTATTTTTTCTTCCATTTCATTTAATATTATGTTTCTTTAATAACTTTTATAACACGCAAAGAAAATTCTTATTTGAAAACAATACACTATTAATATTAATATATAATATGATAGTTATCACCTTGTTGTTGTAATTATGGGAATGAATTAGATTAAAAAATTAAAAAATTATAGTGCATATATTTTTGAAAAATTAATTCACTTGTTACCAATTAATTATAAATTAAGATAAAGGCCAATAGAATATAAATTATGGGGTTTTATGAAAAATTATTTTTATGAACAGAATGAAATTTTGTTTTTATAAATTAAATTTATCACTCTTAGTGAAATATATTAATTATATTTATTTTATAATATTAACCAAATTTTGTTTAAATTCATCTAATAAGTTTTATAGGCATAAAATAATAATATATAAATTTTTAACCATAAAAATATATATTTGAAAAAAGAATGATTTCCACCTTATAATGACCCGATTATTTTAAAACAAATTTTTTTAAAAAAATTAACTTATATTTTATATAATTAACTTCATTTGGAAGTAGTACTATCCTAATTTACTTATAGTAATTTTTCATAATTTTTTTGAAATGTTTCGAGTTTTGATAAATTTTGAAAATAATTTATTTTAATGGAGAAAATATTTTACAAATAAATAATTTTTAGTTTTAATATATATTTTTAATTGGTTTATTAGTATAATGAGATAAATTATATTTAAATTAATTTAGTTTATTTTATTATTTGAGGGTTTTTCTTAGTCGTAAGCACCGTGTAATCCTACATGAAGAATGGGGGTTTAAAACCCATTGGGTACAGGTATTGTAGCAGTACTATAGTGGGACTGTAACAGTGGTGGTACTGTAGATCATCAGGTACTGTTGTGGTGGAATGATACTGTAGTGGCGGTGGAAAGGTGTGGGGACAGTAGCAGGTGGGGTACTATTCAGAAAATGGGCATTGGGCCAAAAAATTGGGCCTACATACAATGTAATGGGCTATAAGCCCACTGGGCCTTCAAGGTATGTAATGGGTCTCCCTCTACCTAGTTAAATAGAGGACTTTTCTTTGCATTATTAATAAATTGAGGCTCCAACCTTATCCTTTTAAAAAAATCCAATATATTTAATTTTAATCAATTTTAAATTTAAATTTTAAATAAAAACATTTCAATCTTCTCAACCATTTTATGTTAAAACCCTACATTCCCATTCTGTCATTGAGATTAATATTGAGAAAAATTATTCCAATTCAATGTCTGTAATTTTAAAAATGGATTCCAATTTTTGAAGTCAGAAATTATTTTAATTTCTAATAATGCCAACGTATTTTTTTCCGAAATTATTAAGGAAATTAATTAAAATTAATAACAACGATTGAGTTTAATATGAGATCAATTAATGGTCGAATTTTAATGGAAAGGGATTAAATGACCTATAGAGTTTTTGAAAATGAATTTTTTAGAAATATTTTTACAATATATAATGACTTTTCATAAATGTGGTTCAATATTATAAGAATATGACTCAAGGGAGACCTCCCAATAGGGTTTACCTTTTTATATTTATTAGAATTTCACTCCCCCTGAATTATAAAAGGGAACTTTCTGTCCCCACTTATTCACACATATAATTCCCATTGGTACATCCATACACTAAAAAAATAGACTCCCAAGATCCATTATCTCATCTCAGAAGCCTAAATTACTGAAAAAATAAAATCAAGTAAGACTTTTGGAGCAAATCAAAATGAGTTACCAGAAAAAATAGGTAAATTCATCCTTGAAAATTTTTGTTTTATTTCTCTATAAACCATAGAAATTATTTATATATAATTATTATATAATAACTTTTATATTGTAAATATACTGAATTATTTTTATGTTTCTACCTACACCTATACGAACTTCCATAAAATGGGAAAAAATGATCATCCATATGTAAGATGAACCGCCACCTTGCGAAATAATATCAATCATTATTATGTTATTCCCTCTTATGGATGAGAATTATGATGGTAATAATATTTTTATTTAACCTTTATGATATGTATTATGTAAAAATACTTCAATAGTTATTATATAATACAAGACTTTATGCTTTCTCTTTTGTGGAAGTATAATAACATTGTTTGTGGACATATGGACAACCACCTCCTTAATGTGATTTATACATTCACACTTGAAATGTAATTTATTACGGAAGGATTAAATAAAAATATAATATATAAATGAAATAATTATGGTATTAATGAATTTATTATTTATATATACATATAACATAACTTTTTTTCATTCTATTTCATACACTAGAAAAGTTATATCCTCGTTCATGGATGTGTGGACTACCGCCTCCATGATGTGATGTGATTATTCCTTTTTTATCACCACATCACAATAATGATAAACATATGTGTATATAATTAAATAATATGGTATTTATTACATAACAATCATTCTGTAATGATAAATGTTTTTTACATTATTTTTATAATGATCAATTGAAAATGGGAATATTACTCATGCATATATATGGCCTGTCGTCTCCATGATTGTAAAATTGGGTCGTTTTTTATTGAAAAATTGGATAATTTTCATTAGAATAATATTTTTTTCTAAAATAATATGATTATAACATGATTAGTATATATATATATATGTGTTTAAATTATGGGCTCATTGATCATAGTTGGCCTATCAATGCTTGTTTTCACACATTATCTGAATATGGTAAAAACATCATTAACATTATCAATTAGGTAATTTCATATATAATTATTATAAGTGAAATAGAATTATTAACAATCATTTAAAAAGATATGAACCAAGTAAATACATAATATGTGTTTATTATTTAGGAATATATTGGACAATCGTGAAAAATATAACTCAAGGAAAGAGATATTTTAACTCAATTTTAATTTATTGGGTTAAACTAATATTTCATTGGTTATGTTAAAAAAATTATATATATGAAATGACCAATAATTTTTTTATTATGAAATTTATATTTTATTTTTTGAATTTCAAATTTTCATAAATAAATATTTGATTTATTTATTCTCACACCACTATTATGATATTTTTATGGGATTCTTATATTACTTTTTATATCTCTAAGATAAATTTCATAGTCACCACTTACTTATTTTGGATGGGGTATCTAATAACCATTGTGATGTATTATATCACAAATTCTTTTAAATTTATTGTATTTTAAGGATTAATTTTATGATTAGTAATTTTGGCTCCTTAGATTCAGATGTTACCATACGTGAAATAGATTTTCATCAAATTATTTACATCTTTGAGATAATTGAAATATTCACCACTTAATTGTTTTTTGTGGTGTATATAATCCATATTTTGATATAAAATATCAATAATTACTTTAATCTTCATGGTATATAATTTTTTTTATTTCATCTAGGGATTCCTATTCAAGTGTTACAATAATTCTAAGGGATTTTCATTTCATTTTTTATTTCTATGTAATACATGCCAAATGAACTATTTTTTGTGTTTCACATTCTTCCAAAGAATTTATTTTATGATTAATATACTTATATTTATAGGTATTTACATAAAAAATCGATGAAATATATTTCATGTGATTTATGGTTTCAATGTTACAAAGGTACTAATGTATTTCTAGTACAATATTTTTTTTTGAGATGTTGGTAATTTTATTCACCTATATCCTTCAATAATGTTTTTATAATAATCCTTTCAAAATTTATTTCATGAATATATTTATTAAAAATATATTAAAATTTTCCTTTAACATTATTACTTCACAGCGCTTGTGATTCAAGTGTTTCAACGAGGTGTGGGACACTTTTTATTGTTTAAATAATATTTTACCTAACAATGTTGTATTGTTATTTTAATGGTAATAAATTTTATCAATGTAACCGACCATTGTTTTTGTTTATCTTTAATTGGTGATATTTTTTATTGATACCATCTTCATTATTTTCTAGATTAATTAATATTGTTTCATATAGATTATTATGAAACCCCTTTCTTTTCCCAGGGATCATATTGTTTCAATGAAATTGTTAAGGAACACATTTCTTTTACACAAGTTATCCATGTTTCAAATAGATTTTATTAGAAATTTTTTTTTCATGGGTTAATAATATTTCAAATAGATTCTTATTTAACACATTTCTTTTTCGTGGAATAATCATGATTTTAAGAGATTAATATTGAATAAATTTATTTTACGTGGGTTTATATTGATTCCATGGTATTATTAAGGAACCCATTTTCTCTAAATGGTTTAATACTATCTAGATGATATTGTGGATGAACTCATTTTTTTCATGGGTTATGCATGTTTCAAAGAGATTTTTATTGAAACCATTAATTGTTTATGTTTTAATCATGTTTTTATGATTTATTTATGGATTCCAATTTAATTTAGTCAGGTTACTCATGATTCATAAAGATTATCATGAAAAAAAATCTTTTCTATGGGTTGATCATGTTATAAAAGGGCTAATAGTAGTTAATATGAGTTTTTGGTAACATTAAATTTTTTATGTGTCATGATTTTGTACTACTACATAGGAATTTGACGGGTTTTATGTAATAAAAAAATAGCACGGGGTTCTATGATAATTTAATGATGGGTTGTTCTATGATAGATGAATGAATAATGCTTATGTGATAACCCTATAATAAGTGGTTCTGTGATAGTATTCTAATTAATTTGGTATAGAAGTCAACTGTTTGGTTGTTACATTTGTACAAGTGAATGTAAAAGTGACATTAAAATGATTTTCTATGTATTTAAATTTTTTATTGTCATTTATCTGATTTTATAATGTTTCTAATGATCTAGAATTATATCACATAGTTCATGATAATTTATTTTTATGACTATTTACCTATCCATGTTTTTAGATTTTATTATCAAGTAATTTATGTTTATAAGATCCTTTAATATTTTGTCGTGAACATTAATTATGTATATATGTCATTATTATATGAATATATCCCTTGATGAAATTGAATTGATAGTTCTTATGTTTACCCTTACTGATCATTTGATCCCACCTTTCTTATATTTCCTTTTGCTTCGGCTTTAATGAAATGATATCGAATTAGTTATCCCTAGGATGGATTTAATATGGATGACTATGATGTATTAATTTCATAAATAAAAATAATTTAATATATATAAATTCTCATTTAATGTAATGTGAATTTTTTATGATTATGTTTGTCTAAATTATCTTGAAATATAAACCCAAAAGGTCATCTAGATGTATTTGATCCAAATATTTCATTTGATATTATATGGTTTGACTAAATAAAATTTGGTCACAATTATCGGTATCAAATTCAAGAATTTAAAATTTATGGATTTTAACATGGGATATAATGGTGCAGGTTCTGGGCTTATTATAGAAGACCTCTAAATAGTGTTTTCTTTTTGTTATTTATAGGAATTACACTCCTCCCCGACATAAATGAAATCACTCTCGACACTCCATCACACTTATAATAGTTTTTTTAATCCAAAACCTACAGAAATAAACTCCTGAATTACCTCCTATCATCCTAGAATCTTCTCTATATAAAAAAATAGATAATCAGGTAAATTAATTAGTGAATACCAACAGGAGTTACACAAATATGGGGAAAGGTTCATCATCATGATCTTTTGTTATAATTCATTATTCATCCACTAAATTCATCTAATACTATTTTTATATAACTATCTTAGTATCTTAAGTATAATAATATGTTGATACATTAGTGTTAAAACCTATAAAAAATATAATTCCATCAAATAGGTTATAAACTCATATTTTATGTATGTTGTGGATTACCACCTCATGAAACAATATAGTTTATGTTTCCTTTACCACCTCACATGTTTGAAAATTCTGATGGACATGAAGTTTAAATATAATATTTAGGATACTTATAACATAATGATACCTCTAGATTTCTTATATCTTATACACACATTTTAAATCGCATACTATTGGGGGTACAATATTGTCACCCTTGCTTATGATAGACTACCCCTCATGAAACTATGTGAAGATTATTTCACTAATTTATTACATGGAAGGTAATAAGGGATACTATAATGAATCTATATTATAAATATGACATATATAAAGAATTAATGACATAATTATATTTCAATAAAAATAATATATATATTTCTATTTTCCTTTTTCACACACTTAAAAACTGATAATATCATTCATGAATGTATGGACAAACCCATACACAAAGCGACGTGATTCCTATTTTTTCATCACCATGTCATAAAAATGGTATATATATAAAAATATATAACACTATATAATTAAATAATATTTTGTGTATGATATAATTATTATTCAGTACAATTCAATTTTACTTACCTTATTTACAGATTTTTCACTAAAATATAGGGATGTTACTCATGTGTGTATAAGACCTACGATATCTATGATTGTAAATATAGTTCATTTCATATAAGAAACATCCCTTATTTTTTTAAAATATTGATTTATGTATAATTATTATTAATATTTCGTCATCATTATTATTATATAGATGTTTGAATTATGAACTCATTTACCTTAGATGACATACTAGTGACAATTTTGACACAAAAGATGAATATGGTAATAATACCCATCATATTAATAATTGGTTTTGTAAATATTTAAAACCTATTCATAAGTTAAATAAGTGTAATAATAAATATAAAAAGGGTTCTCAATAATTATAATAATTATCATATGTTCATTATATATGAATATAAATACACACGTGATAAGCCATACCAAAGGTAATGGACTTCGTTTTAATTCCCGTTCATTTAGGAATTTCTTGGTGTTTTGCCACTTTTTTATTTTATAAGGTGTATATAAGACACCTTTTACATGTTATATAATGAATTTATATATTATAATGATATTTAACATTTTTTAATGTTATCTGTTTATATGTTTTATGATTCAATATTTCTCATGTGATATAGGGATTTTCTTTTAAAAAAATATTCTTTTATGATATTCTTTAAAAATATATTTAAATTCTATTTCATTGATTTTATAATTATTTTTGAAAAATTTTATATGGAAATATATTGTTTTAATGTTCATTTAATTTACATTTTATTTAAAATCAATGGATGTCAAAGCGAATCTTGTTATGTGTTTTAAATGAAAAGGTTTTCCAAATAAAAAATGAGATATCTGGCTATTAATGATTGAAAAAAATGATCTTTCTTGTCACACATATATAATTTTATTTCTAGATTACATTGAAGGAAGAAAGTTTTTCTTAAATAAAAAACTAGATTTCCATTTTTTGGGTATTTTTTTAAACTTTTTTTCAAGGAAAAGGGTGTTTTTGTATAGAAAATTTGATTTTAAAAGAAATTATAATTTTTATCCAAAAGTTACTTTAATATGGGTTTAAAATAGTCATCAAATCAATTTATGATGAATTTTTCTTTCATTTATGGTACCTCATAAGTATATTAAATGAATGAGCCCGATAGAACTTATACGAATGGTCAAGACCCATTATATCAGATGCGTGTGAATGATATAGCTTATATGAGTGTTGAGACCCATTGTAACTCAAGATAAATGAGTAATCCCAATATATCATATTCGGAGTATTAAGGCCAGTTATAGCCCACAAGTGAGCAAAATATTGATTATTGAAAGGATTATGCCCATTATAGATCACTAAATAATTGGGTAATGTTTAAATTACAAGTCAAAAATATTGTTATTAAAATTTAAATTGTTTTTAAAGGGTATTATGAATATGATTATTGGTGTCACATAATAGAGTTTTAATTTCATCCTATGGGTTTTAATGATTTTATTTGAGAAAAATGTTTCTGTTTTTCATATGAACTTGTTTTATTTTATAAGAACAATGAAAATTTAAGATAATGATAAATTACATATTAGTTTTCATGTGTCAACTAGAATAACAATTTTTCATCTATTTGTATTAGTTACTTATATTTTGTGTGTATCCTAAAATTTTAAATGATTTTATAAGGACTTAATTAGGGTTAAGAGAAATGGATAAGTAAAGTGTAATTTTGTTTCTATTTTCCATGAAATATATTTTGCATTAATTTAAATGTTTTATATTTTGATAAAAATGGATAGTAATATAATGTTTCCACTTTATATTTGATGGTTTTCTATGTACAATTTAGAGTCTAATTATCTAAAACAAATAAATCCAAAAATTTTATTCAAATAAAGGATATTTAATTTTTGACTTAAAAATTAAAATTATGTATTGTTTACAGCCGATGACTTCTAGTTGGTAATGAATTTTATTTTAGACACCATTAAAGGGTAGGATAGTGTTAATATCATCCCTTTAGGCGATTTTATACAATTATTTAGTTGAAATGACATGGGGTTTTAATGTTTCCATGTTTCTATATCTGTACATTGTCTCATATGGATGGGCTTCCATAGATCAGATTTGAAATTTGTACTGTGATGAAACCAATAGGATAATATACATCTAAATTTGAATCCCAAGATGGTTTTAATTCAAATAAATAATTTATCTTTGTGGTGGATCAATTGAAATATTATATTAATGGTTGTAGGAACCATGATAGAGAGTAAAATGATATATCATAAAAGAATATGTATGTATAGGAGACTTTTATGAAGCATCATCCCCCGAACATCCACTGTATCATCTCACCCTATGGTAAAGGAAGACTAGATCATTTCCTAAGATATAATATTTTATGTCTTGAATATGTGTAATGTTACAAAATGAAACGGTTCCATCAATCATTTTGATTATAAAAATTATATATTGTGGTATTTGGTTTATAGAAATATAATGAACGATGATCTTTATTCTTTGTGATGGGAAACATTTAAAAAATTATTCATTGATAAATATATCTCTATTGTTATTCAGCATAGGATGGAGATAAAATTCATGGAATTAAGTAAAATATATCAGGATTGTCCAGATTCATAAAAAATAAAATATCACAATAGTGGTCATGTATATACAAAACACTATTTAAGACATTTCATATAAAATTAAATTATTTTACTCATGATTAAAACAATTATTATTTGGATCATTGTCTTTTTGATAAATAAAAATTAATAATATTTTTTTTTATTTTCTAGGAAATTTGATATGTAATTTGTTGAAAATTATTATTCATGGTATGAAAAGTGAAATAAATTGTTAAGTTTGAAGGAAATAAATGAGAAAACAACTACAAATTATAGAGGTAATCAGAAAACATCTTCCATGTGTGGTGAAATACATTTTGGAAAATTTATGTTTGGATCTTGTATGTGTTATCAGGGTGATAATTATGGTACAATGATCATGATTGAAAATTATAAATTCATAAACAATATGAGAATGATCTAAAAAATATCCATTAAGAGTGATATGTTTTAGAAGAAATTATTTTGGAAACAATTATATTGTGTGTTAATTTTTTATTAATAATGGAAATCAACATGATTATAATGATAAAAGTGGTGGATAAATCATTTTCTAATTATACTAACGTCATTGGACCTTCTGGTGACATTGAGACAACACCATAGAGAATAATATTTTTTTTGGTTTATGATAAAACAAATTTTATAGTAACCATTGGTTTAAATATTCAAATAATGGAAATACGTTGGGGAACATTTAATGAGTTTTTATTTATGTCTAATGTATATATTCCAAATTTATTTGAGGAAGAATACAATTAATTTTGTTTACATTTGTTTAATGGTATCAGTGACCAATATAGTAATATATCAATGGAATGATTTAGTTCAATATTTATGTATTATTCTAGAACTATATTTATTAATTTTTTATCTCATCATATAATTATTTGATAATTTTTTTGAAATATATTACTATGTGTTGACCACTTTTTTTCGTTTATGTTCAAATAGCATGAGGAATATTTTCTTATCCCCTTTATGGTTCGATGATCTTTATATTTTTACTATTACACTTATATTGTAATAATATTTATCTTGACTGATAATAGTTCAGAGAAAAAGATGGTATTATGGTGGAAATTTGATAAATGATGATATTTTAGTTTCCATGTATGTAAATTTCGTTATGTATTCATTCTAAATGGTGAAAAAATAATTATACATTACGAAAGGGGAATTAAATAAAATTGCATAATATTACAATTTTAATGACGATAGAAATTAACTTTTACACACTTAAATGGATTTTGGTTTTGTTCTCATTTACTTCTTCTTGACCACATTCTCAATTAATATTTATTCGTTTATCGTAATTAATTTTACCTACTAAATCAATCATTTAACTTACACCCAATAATATCCTATATGGAATTCTAGTTATGTGTAACTTCAGGTGACCAATATTTTTCCCACATCTTATTTTAAGGGTTAATTATTTATTTAAATTGTAAGATGTGAGTGTAAATAAATTAATTCTACAAATTTTATTCCATTGAAATCAAGAAAAATGTTTTGGGAGAAATCAATTTCTATGGGTGTTGGATGTATAATCCTATGATTTTAAGAAATTTGTTATTTATAATTAACTTATATTAATCTATAGATTTGATTAATTACAATTAACAGTTTAAAATTAATTGTATAAAACACCTTGTTTATCATTTATTTCATATAATATCATGTTTATTTGATAACTTGTATTATATAAAAGGTCAAGTATTAAGAGATTAAAATATACGAATAATATTATTATCTAATACGACAGTTATAACCATTCCATTTGGATGGTGTGTATGAATAAGATTAACTAAATTACAAAAGTATTTAGTAAACATTTTAATAAAATTAATTCATTAGTTAACAATTAATTACAAAAGAATATAAAAAACAATTGAATATAAAGTAAATTTTTTTACCAAAAAGACTATTTTGTGACCTAACATGCTTTTTCTATTAATTAATTAAATTAATAAGTATTAAAGAGAAATAGTTGTTAATTTTTTAAATTATATATTCAATCAATTGTCTGCATATTCATATAATATATTTTATAGACATAAAATAAGAACAAATCCAATTTTATGTATGAAAAGGAGTATTTTTATAAAATATAGTTTTTCTTTTTTTTAATGGTGGAATTATTTTAAAACTAAATTTTGAAACGTTTTAAAATTTTATTTTAAAAAATAAGAATAGTTTTTTTAATAGTATAATCAAAATTATCATAGTATCAATATTTATTATTTTTCTTGAGATGTTTCTTTTTTTGATGAATAATGAAAAATATTAAATATTAAATTAAAATTGAATTTCCACCAAAATCATTTATAATGTAAAATTATATTTAAAACTTATTTTATTGTAAAATTAAATAATATGTATATATATATATATATTAAATAAATATAGTTCCTTGTAATAAATTCCATTTATAATTGGGCCATAAAAGCATAGTAGTCATTTAAACATTTTCACCTTGAAAGCATACTTTCTCTAAGAGCCTATTGAATTTGTTTTAAATTAAATTAAGAAAATTATGTGGATCATATTTTAAAGAATATATTGCATATGTAAATTAAAATAATATTAAATTTCTAGTATGATAAAATTATTTTTTGATGAAATATATCATTGAAGTCAACTAAAATTAAAAACAATGATTTTGGTGAAAATGATTGCACTTGGTGGTTAATAATTAATATTAAGGGATCAAATGACCTATAAACTAGTCCAAAATCAATTGTATGGAAATATTTATTCCTAAGAAACTATTATTTTTAATTTGGTGGATTATTTGAGTCACATGATGTAATGGAGACCTTCAAATAGTATTTTCTTTTCAGTATTTACAAGAATAACACTTCTCTACCACTATATAAAAGAACTAACTCTCCCAACTTAGTGACACATATAAAACCTTTTCTCTATTCCTATCACATCAAATATCAACTCTCAAATCCATAAACACATCATAGTATCCATAATATGGGATGATATCAAACCAAGGATGTCCTTTGGTCAAAAATAAAAGGAGTTACCCGAAGAATATGTAATTTTTATCAACAAGCAGTTTTGTTTTATTTTTTTGTCCACCTTTTAAAATATTATTATACCAATATTATATAACAACATATGTATCAGGAATATAATAAGATGTTTTAATGTTATGTTATGGCATAAATACACACACAGTTCCATAAAATGGGTCATGAAATAATCGTTCATGTGTTAGGAGGACTACCACCTTGAAAAACATTGTCATTCGTTTTCCCATTACCATATCTCATGGTTGGGAATAATAAATGACACACTCTTTATAAATTACATTTATGATATTCATAACAAAATAATTACATTGGTTTAATTAAATCATATCAACCATTTTTTACATTTCATACTATAGAGGATATGAAATCTTCACTCATGTGTTGGGTGGACTAAAGAATAGTGAAGAGATGTGTAGGGTTTATGAAAAATATATTAAAAAGATACTAATAAGGGAGACTATAATGAATATTTTTTTGATATAAATTATATTTTTATTATATAAATGTAATAATTAATTTTTATTCAACATAATATATAATTTTCATATTATATTTATATATATTGAAAAACTGATAACATGGTTCGTGGATGTGTGGGCTACTCCCTCCTCGAAGCGTCATGATTCTTCTTTTTTACATTGACACATCACAAGTATGATATATATATATATATTAATATATATTTAAATAATATAGTATTTATGATTTAATTTTGAATCATTGATTATATATTTTACTTATCTTTTTTCATTAATGATCAATGAAAAAGGGGAAACTTACTCTTTCGTACATACGACCTACCATCTCGATGATTAAAACATTGGTTCTTGTTTCAAAACCATATTAAATAATTTGATTTAAAATAATAATTGACGTATAAATATTATTGTTGTTTCCAAATTAATATTATGGTGATCTTTAAATGATTACCTCGTTTACCTTAATCGACCTACCAAATACAATTTTGACAAATAAACCGAATATGGTCGAAACAACTGACATAATAATAAATAATAATAAAATTGTATATAACATGTTATTAAGTGAAATAAAATTAATAATACAAATTTAAATCTTTCTGTAGAAATAAAATAATTAACATAAGTTTATTTTTCATTATCATAAATAGATAAGTGACAAGTCTAACTCAAGGTAAGCCACTTCATCTCATTCTCCTCTCATTGAGGCACATCTAGATTTTGTGAACCTTAATTATATTATATAGTGTATCTAAACAAAATTTAACATTTTATATAATCTATTTATATATTATAATTAAATTTAACAATTCATTTAATGTTATTCAAAATGGGACTGACAATTCATGTTTTTCTTAAGTGATAAGGGGCGTTTTTAAAAAACTGTTATTCATGTGTTTATTAAAATTCTCTTTAATTTAGGTGCATTTTTTTGGAAATGAAAAATTAAATGTTTTATATATATAAAAAATAATTAAAATAGTTAATTTTATTTCTTTTTATCATATTTTATTGATTTTCAAAAAGATTCATTTTCCATGATTTAAATAGAACAGACTGATAAATGAAAAATGAAATATATTTTTTTTAAATGTAAGAAAATAATTAACATTCATGTAATTAAATATTTTATTTCATTTAAAAAATCATTTGAAACATTACATGATCTCTTCAATGATAAAAATTCTTCTCAAATTTTTTGAAATTTGGTATTGAGCATGGGGTTTCAAAAAAAATGTTGATTGTGTATTGATAATGAGTTTTTAAATTAAAATTTTATTTTAATCAAAACACATTTTTCATAAGGTATAAAAAGATTTTTTCAAAGGTATTTATGATGGAAGTAATTTTCATGTTATTTTACCAGATAATTTTATGAAAATGGTGATCTCGATGTAGATATTATGAAGGTTTGTGCCCCATTAAGGCCCCCATGTGATCCTGTTATAGCTCATCAGATAGATTGAGTTGTGTTACAACTCATGGAAAAAGGGTGATACTAATGTGGCTTATACAAAGGATTTCTCTCCATTATATATCATATTTGAGTATAACATATATTTTAAAAAGTGTGATCCCCCTTATAGATTTACAGTGCATTGCGTAATGATTATACTATAAGTCATCTACATGATTATTTCAATTAAAATAATTTTGACGGCATTTATGAATACAATTATCTAAGTAATATAAATGTGTTCAATGTTTAGGAAATGTTTTAAATTATTTTATTTTATAAAAATGTGTATTTTTTACAATTAATTTTTTTTTCATATGGTCAAATAAACTTTTTGATAATGGAAAATGTTATATGACTTCTCTTATGCCCACTAGAATAATAGTTTTCCTCTTTTTTGTATCACTTGCATATATTTTTTCCCATCCATTTTTTTTTAATTTATTTTTTCTGTACATAAAGATTATAATGGAAAAAATTTAAGTAAAGATGAAATTCAAGGATTAATTTCATGAAATAAAATATGACATTATTTTAAATTTTAAATATTATAATAATAAATGATACTTCTCAGATGTGACCACATTTTATATCATGGTTTTATTATTTATGACATATATCCATAATATATAAAACTCTAAGCCTGGAGATATTAAAGTGTCAGAGAATAAATAATTAACTTAAAACTCAAGATTATTTAATTCTTAAGAGAAGTGCCTTATAAATATATGGTATAATATTTATATGTACATTTCTATAATAAATTTTTAATAATTTTTGTAATTATACATGAGGTTCAAATGAAAACAAATAATGTCAATAATTATTGATTGAGACTTATATATCACCATTAAAATTCATGATACACAGGAGATGATTAAATTTTTTTTAGTTTTGTATATACTACCCATGAATGTATTTTAATATCAATTACATTAAAATTATGAGAAAATACACAATCTTTCACAGATACCTCCTCAAAATAGATTATAGTTTCAAGGATTCTAAATTTGTAAGTGATCTTGGTCTCAATTTTTTATCTTTTAGTCATACATTTTCTTATAAAACAATATTATTTAACAAGGAGTATATAATTCTTATTTGACAAGTAATATCAGGAATTTATCCATTATTTTGATAATTAATGTAGAATTTATGTTATTCCTTCAGGGGGATTTTTATTTTAATGTTACCATGATGGTGATGATTTTATGTCACAATCAAATCATATATCCAGATTGATTATGATAAATTCAAAAATATTAAACTCTAAATATAAACTTATAAATAATTATCATGATTGTTTTAATCCTCTAGTTATTCAAGATTTTTTCAAGAAATCGAAACATTTTATAGCTCTTGAGAACATAAAATTGTTAAGAAAAAGTTTTTTAAAAAAATATTTCTTTATTTCTTTATTAAGTCAAAAATATTATTTATCCAAAATTATGTTTTTTAAAACCTTTTAATTTTTTTATCATTTTTTTATAAATGATTCATTAAAGAATATTTTTTCTTTCAAAAAAAAGTTTTAAATTGAAATATTTAGATAATTTTTAAATAATTTCCATTTGTATTTTATAGAAAATTTTAAAGGTATAATTTTTTCAACATGTATATCATGAGTGAAACTTTTAATCCTCATGAAAATTATTTTCTTTGAAAATTTCTTCATAATTTATCACGTTTCATTTCAAATAAATGTATTTTAAAAATATTTTATGTTTTGTTATTTTTTAAAAAGTGGAAAATATATTTTCTTCTATAATAATTTTAGCTTGTTTTTTAAAACATACTTTATATTATTCCATGTTTATTACCAATGAAAATGATATATAGAATGTTTTATCTTTTAAAAATTTATTTTCATTTAAATTTAATATTAACCATAATAAATTTTTTTAAATGATTTTTTAAAATTATTTTCCATCCAAGATGTCATATATTGGTTTTACCTGTAACTTAGTAGTAATATTATCAATTGATAACAATCATAATCAATTTTTTGAATAGTTTATGTTTTGATGACATGATTTTTATGAAAACCATTTATATTCTTATGTTTATACAATAATGAAATTCTAATAAAACCTATTTCATCACATGGTTTAGTCAAGGATGGAATTATTATTAATCCAATCATTCTTTCCACAATTTATAAGATATTGAAATTTTTTTGATACCCATTTCATCTAATTGGTAATGATACAATTAATGTTTTATGATCTTTATGAACACATATAATTGATTAATTCATGTGAATGGTAGGACTTAAATCACCAACCAATTAATTGGGTAAATATTTGTATTTAATGATATATATATATATAATAATATGTTTTGGATTTAACCATGTTTAGTAATACAGGACTGGAACGGGTAATGACCTTGGTTCAGTAAGCCTATAATGGAATGGATATTGAAACCAGATCAGTAATGAGCTTTGTCCACTATGATGGTCTTGGGAGTGATCCTTGAATATAATTATGTTTTAGGTGGTGAACCCATTCCACAATTAGGATATTAATTTCACTAGGGTTTGGAATTTTTCCCAATCCAAATGTGTATCCACCCTTATAATTACCTAATAATTTTTAATAATGAGCCCCGACTACTAAGGATATTATTTTTTATTCTTATGAATATGTAACAATTATATGTAATATAGAAATTTTATAAACTCATGGATCTTAATGATTTATTATATTATTATTAATCTATTATAACATAAAATAATAATGATATGACTCTATTTTTGGATCTGTGATTAGATATTGTGGTTTTTAAATAGTATTCTCTTGTTTTCATACACTTATATTCATATTATGCTTTAGTATCTCAGTAGTTAACCCATAATAAGTTACTGATCTCTCTATTAATTATGATTCAATTCCCTAGGTTATGGATAATGTTTTTATTTTGGGGTATTTCTTTTAATATTACTTAATGGGTAGATCACTCTAAGAAACATTGATGTCCATTTCCCAGATTAGAATATTATGATCCATGTTCCCTAGGGAACTAAACTATTATTGTCATCAGGAAGTTATTCTTTGTAATATTATAAATATTAATATAAAATAATTAAAATGAATTTATTATATTCTATGTTCTCTATAGAATATTTATAAACACATAAAAAATATGATAGGTGCATAACATAACATATGTACCATAGAAGGGAAATTATGACGATAATCCCTTACCAATTAGATATCATTTGAACTCTTAAACCCATGAAAAATAGACCCTACAATGCATATTTAACTACTTGTTATTTTCATTTGTAGAAATATATAATACATTAATGGATATTATATATATCACATATTTTAAATAAATGGTTAATTTGGATTGTATCTTAATGAATAAAAAATTGAGATACAAATCCCTTATTACTTTTGTAATCTTTTCAATCATAATTACCTATATATAATACCATCGAATGAAACACTAAATATCATGAATATTATAATATATATGACATAAAATATCAATTGATAATTATTAACAAAACTCAAATAAAATAACTGGTGACTATTTATATATCACCCATAAATATATGGTAGAATAAAATCCCTTACCTTTGGTATTGACTTCCTTAGTACGAATTTGAACCACCTTTATAATTAATATAATTTTTTCAAAAATATATTATAAAACCATATATAAATATATTATACCATATACAATTTAATTACGTTCATTTATTAACCAGTTATTACCAATTTATTGTTAAAATTACATATTGAGTTATAACCTCTTTGTTTCTCTTATATGTGTTGATTTTTTATATTATATCCAATTAATTTGATCATAAATCCATCATATACAGATTATTAATCATGAAATAATTTTCTTATTTATAATTAAATTATCATTTTAATAAAAAACAAAAATTGTTTTTTAGAAAGGAAGTAAGTTATGATCCTGGAAAATGTAAGTAATACATACACATGAGTAGTGTTAAAATTTTCAAAAAATATTATGAATAGAATGTATGAAATATTTTATATTCAAATAATAATAATAATATAATAAATAAATTATTATTCTATTAAATATACATACACATATAACATAATATTAGTGGTTATAAAAATAGAGAGTCGCATCACTTCATAAAAGCAGTAGTCCACACATAAAAAAACAATAATATCATCCTCGAGTTAGTGAAAATCTATGAATGGAAGTTTTATATTATATTTTCAAAATTTTAAATATTTTAATTATGTGAAATTTTTTTCATGAATATAACATGTTTTCATTAGATTTATCCTTATCATTCTTTAAATGTTTATGGGGGAAAAACATGTCTCTTGATGAGGCTGCAGTCTTCCATACACACGAGAGAAATTATAATATCCCCTATAGAATTTAAATTAAATGTTATATACCATATAAATAATATATAGGAATAATTATGTTATATATATCATATATATACTTTATATTCGTCATGATACCCAACCAGGATAGGTGGAAATGTAAATGATGAATAAATTTTGTTCATGTGGCGGTAGTCACCCTTACACTTGAATTGAGATTTCATAACCCATTTTATAAAAATTCATTTAGTTTTATGTCATTATACAATTTTAAAAACAAATAATTTTATATAATATATTAATTTTATTATATAATCATGGTATAATATGAGTTGATGTAGGTTTAGTAAGAAAGAACACAGACACGACCGTTGAAGAACATTACATCACCTTTGTCTATGCTCCATAGTTTTTCACCAAAAAAATGACTAGGAAGAATTGATACAAAAACTAATACCTATAAGAAGAGAGGATGGAAGTTTTTTTTGTTTTTGGGAAGCTATGATAAGATCAAAAAAAATTATGGGGTGAATAAAAGAGGAGATAGGGTGGCATTTTATAAGTGAGGTGAGTGGAACGTGTGTAATTATATGAAAAGAAAAATATGATTACACAATTTAATAATGAAATAAAGATACATAATTGAATATTATAATGAATTATACCTTATAGGGTAAAATTTATTTCATGAAAAAATATGTTTTACATGAATTTAAATCATTTAAAGAATTATATTTTTACTTTAACTCCAAAAATAATCATTTTTACCTTAACTATGACGAAGATATTTTTCTCCTTATAATATTAATTATGGAAGAAATTCTTTTGACACTATTAGATAATATAAATAATTAATTTATAATGTATTTAATCCTTTTTTCCAAATTTAATTCGTATAAGTGGAATATTTTAATTTAAAATTAATCCTACATGTGTTATAAGAAAATAGGTTTTCAAAAGGGAAATGTTTAATAGGTACCAATAATTTTATATCAAAAATAAATATTAAAATGATTACATATTACCTAAATATTACTAATATATAATCTTTTACTATATTTAATTAAAAAATTATTTAATAAATATATTAAAATTAGACATAATTGTAATGAAAATGTAGTTTTTTTAAAAAAATAGTGTTTTATACTATTAATATAAAAATATATTAAGAAACTTTTCGAAACACAACCCAAATATATTTTTTATAACATGATTTAAAAATTGAAGTTTATTTTTCCAAATAACGATTATCTGTGTATCAAATCATAGTTTTAAATTAAGTTTGAAAATACCGAAAAATAATTTATTGAAAATTATTTTTAAGAATATGAAATTAGATAAATTTATATATGTTATGAAGAAATAAATAAGATAACTATTAAATAGTTTATTTAAAATATACTATATAAATTTTAATAAAATTATTTACAAAAAAATTAATAGTTTCAAATAAAACAATTTTTTTGGAATAAAAATAGTTTTTAGAAAAATATATTTTTTATTTATAAACAGTTCATTATTTTCATTAATAACTACTTTTTCACCAGATAATTAATTTTAAATACATGTGTAAATAATGTATTATAATTATTAAGTTAATACTATTTATAACTATAATTCTAATGGAATGGTTATAACTATCATAATATTTAATAATATTTTAATAGTATACCATGTTTCATTTGGACTCGGTGTTTTGTACAAATCATGTTAAACATAATTTTGTACATAAAAATTATGAGATCATTGTTGTATTTTAAAAAATATCCATGAGATTAATTTTATTTTAAAAAAAATCATTTCAAATAATCTTGGTGTGTTACATGCTCCAATTCGGAGAAGTTTTTTTCATTTTACCATTTTCACGGTTTCAAAATATCAAAATTTATCATGATGTTGATTATTATATTTTTAAATGTTTATAGATTACCATGGACAACTAGTGGAAAATATAGAGATAATTTTCTTGAATATAATAATATTTGGAAGGTAAAAACTCTTTGAGATGTGTTGGGAGGGTGTTGGGTTACATAGTGGTGTGCACCATAGATGACTTTTGATGTGGGGAAACACTGATGGTGACCCACATCAGAAATATTCTTCGTTGAAGTATTCTATCACACTCACCATGCTCCACACAAATCCTAAATCCCAAATTCTCTCCCACATCAATACTTTCACCTTCATCCACCAGTGTGTGTTGTTGGCATGCCAATGGGGGACTATGTCTACCCTCTAAAAATCTTCTATTTCTATATTGTAAAAATGTATGATAAAAAAATAAATAATAAACATATGGGTTAAGTTAGTGTTCGTAGAACCCAACCCGAATATAAGCATTATTTAAATTTATTTAAATTTTTAAATTATATTGGGAATGATCATGAACTCAACGTTTCACTAGTCATTTCAATCCCTTCAATTTAAATATTATTTTTTATACATTCTTATGATAATATAAATATTAAAATAACTATTATAAATTCATTAAAATAAGTTAAAATATTTATTTTCTCAAAATAATATTATAATTTTACATTGAAAAGTCATTCATGTCATAAAGACTATTACATTAATTTAGTTGGTAAACTAACCCAAAAAATAGAATGTTGTGAGGACTGAATAGTTAAGAAAATTTTATTTCATAATGATAATTCCAATGTTACCACATCATAATTATTTATAAAACATTTTATTAATGAGAAAATTTTATTCAAGAGTAACTTATTGAATATAACTATAATTAATTTAATCTCTATGATATTTTTAAATTCAATTATCATTTAAATAATATTATGTTTGATATCCTATGTTACAATGAACACATATATAATGTAACATCACAAGTAAGTAACGAATAATAGATATTCTTATGTTTGTCTATTTATGAATTAGATAGTTATTTAGAGGCTTAAAATGAGAATAAATCCAATCATAAGCATGGAATACACTAATATTTTTTAAAAGATTGTTTTACTGACTTCTGATCAAAAAACATTTTTAAATCCAAATTTTGAAAATTTTATAAGATCTACTTGTCAAAATAAACTTATTCTTTATTATTGTGATATTGAAATTTACATTGGATAAATTTTTGGTATTTTTCTGACAATGTTCATTTTTTAATGAATAGTGAAAAATACTGCATTTTACATCAAAACTACTTTTTCATATAATTTAATTATATGGATAGATTACATTTATAATTGGTTTTATGGTTTAAATAGAATATATTTTTATCATGTAATCTAATGGTGGTTATTGGGAATAATTTGACTTTGGAATTGGTTATAAAAAAATCACAAACTTTTCATAGATATTGCTTCAAAAAAACCCGCTATTTGTTTTGACAACAAGAATTATTTTTAATTAGTTATTTTAATTTATATGTTTGGAATTTGGTAAAATGGATTCCATATTTGGAATCAGAAGGTACAAATTATGTAATTAAGACTCTTTTGTTTTTGGACATTATGAATATTAATGACGGTAATTATCTTTAATTATCTTGATTAATTAGTAATCGGGTAGTTAAGGATAATAAAATAATATCATAATAATAAAAAATGACAAAAACATGTGTCCTAATTCTACTAGTTGTCTCATGGCCGACCATTGGATTCCTTGTGCCAAACATGGGGACCACATGGAATCACTTTTGTGTGAAAATGACTTTTTATCTTTTTATTTTTAAAGAAAGTTAAATATAACAAAGAATGTATCACCTGAGTAAAATATTTTTAATTTTCTATACATAAATGATATATTGGACTATAAATAGTCATTAGAAATCTAAAATATTTCCTACATCATAGTATTTTTTCTAATTTTTAGACATTAAATAAATTTAATTATTTATTACATCATGATGATATAGTGATTACCTCATTAATGAATGATTTAAATAAAATGAAAATATAATGTAAACACTAAGAATTAAACTTGTCAAAGACCTATTGGATGAGTATATTTCGAACCCTTATCACCGTATCCTATAAATACATCAATGTGGGACCTTTAAAATCCAAAACTCATTTGAAAATAAAGTAACATTTTATACCTTTCCAAGAGTGCCCCTCCTCTCCTCTTATAAAAGGCCCGCACCTATACCTCCTTACCCACTCTTCTCAAGCCATTTGTTTGGCCAAGCCCTGCTCATTTTATCTCTACATATCCATCTCCTCATCCAAGAAGCCTTACCTTAGGCAGGAATCTCTTCAAGAAACACTTTTGGTTCTAACCAAGAGGAGTTACCTGATTAAAAGGTAAAGTCTTCTCTAATGCTCTTCTGTTTTATTTTGCTTCTCCAACCCCATAAAATCATATTATTCATTTCTTTTGTAACAAAACCAGTATCTTACATATACTAGGATGTTTTTATAAGAATTATTCTAGCTACACGTACACACACCTACATCTAATGGTTAATTAGCATACTGTTTCCGTGGATGGCGATTTTATGCCTCACGAAACGATGATTGTTCAATATTCTTCTAACACCTTAAAAGGTGGCCATTAATATTTCAATATATTTATATATGATATATAATATGTATATGTTTTCCTTATGCTTCTGTATTTTTCATTTATGTCATACCTTTATAGTTTCCATTATGGGTAAACGCGATATCTTCATTTTAGGAAGTGCGGACTACCGCCCCCTCAAAGTGATTTGATTCGTTAATGCCATATGTGGGACGTATAAAGGATAGAGTTAATGATATTATAAATGATATTATACTGTAATTATAATTTATCTTTATGTCATTATGATTTCATTCCATTAATTATGAAATAGAAATGAAAGTAGCGTTCATGCGTACGTACGGCTTACCATCTCCATGAATGGTGTATTTCATTTCTTACCTCTAAATGTTATGTAATATTTAAAATGCATGAATATACTTGATATATATGATATATATTATATCCACATCATTAATATAATTCTGTATATAATGGATATTTTACCACATGAACAACTTTTAATTATAAAGAGTTTATTTTTGACTCAAGAACCAATGATCAACAAAACGATAATTATTAACTTAAATAATTACATAGTGTTAATGGAATGGTAATAAGTGATATAAAAAGGAATAAGAACTTGAAAAAGGTTCTTAAGAAAGTATAAATTAACTCAAGTTTATTATTCAGTTGTTTAAATAACGATCGATTCATGTCGGACCTGAGGTATGGGACTTCGTCTCAATCTCCTTTCATTGAGGCATATTATGTTTTATACACAACTTTATTTTATATGGTGTATAAACCCCTTTGACTTTTACGCTTATTCAAAATGAATCTTTTTTTATACTAAGCATTTTACTAAACAAAAAAAGGAATAATTTTTTGTCGGACTTATGCGGCGACAACGACTTCTCCACCTCCGTGACCATTATTTGAGCTTCAGCTTCCTCTACAAGACATAACATTTTTTTAAATGAAAAATAAATACAATGCTTTACTTTTCTTTTGTTTTGGTATTGAAAATGGTTTTGATAATTTTTTTTATTATATCAATGTGTTATTGATATCTTGTGATTGAAATGTGGAAATGTTATGTTTCCTTTATTCATGTTTTATGTGATTCGATTTATGTTATAGTTTATGGGAATTGTTTATGAAGATAGGTGGTTCTGTGACAAACTAAGGGCGGGTGAGACCGATATAGCTGTCCAATGCATTGGGTAACATGAAGGAGTAAAACGTTAAGGTTTCTCTGAAGAGATTTAGGTAATATAATGTGATGGGTATTCCAAACATAACCACGAGGGTTACTCCCTACGTAAGAAAGTTATGAATGCCTTAAGTTACCTTTATGTATTATGATTCCTATAATTTATTCATGATTTGATGAGGCATATTAAAATGATTGTGTTTTATGGGTAATGTATGATTTCATACACGGACTAATGTTTTCATTTCGTACTTTTATATCCCATACTGAGTTTTTATGCTCATCCCATGTTTTTGAAATGTTTTTCAAAGGTCAATGGAAAGGTACATGATATGATTATTATGTCAAGGAAGTGTTAAGAAAGAATCCATGTTTTATTTTGAATATGATTCCTATGATAGGGAAAATGAGTACTGTCTTTTATGTAACCACTTTGTTTAAATGTGGAATGTAATGCATGATTTATGATTTAATTCTCTAAAACTCTAAACCTGATAAGATCCTCAACGTGTATTCATGATGTAACTCAAGATTATGTAATGTTTAAGGCTGGGGCCTTATAGTTGGTATCAGAGGTCGTTTTAGACAACATTAGGAGTTAGGAAATTGTTAAATTATAAATTAATTTATGGTATAATTGAAATAATATATCATTTACATATTACCATGTTGCTTAGCCTAAGATATTTCTGTGTTAAGAATGGGTTTTCATATATGAAACAGAATAACCTTTCTGGGAAGGCACACAGAGGGAAATGACCTTTCAAATCAGTATCCTGAGATGGTCAGAATCAGAACTAAATAGTTTGTTTAAGTGATGGCTCAGTTGACTCACGTAAAAAATGTTGGTTGTTTTTATTGATGATATTTTGGAGTTTTCTAAAACTAAAGAGGAGCATTAATGACATTTAAGGGTTATTTTGAAAACATTAAAAGAAAATAAATTGTATGGGAAATTCAGAAAGTGTGATTTTTGGTTACAAAAAATTTCATTCCTTGGTCATATTGTTTCTAAAGATGGAATAACTGTGGATCTTGCAAAAAAAAATTGTGGAAGAATGGACAAGACCCACAAATGTAACTGAGATTCGTAGTTTTCTTGGTTTGTCAGGTTACTACTGAAGGTTTGTTTGAAATTTTTCCCGGTTATCTAGTCCAATGACTAAGATAACTCGGAAGGGTGTTAAGTTTATCTGGAGAAAATAATGTGATTATTGTTTTCAAGAACTGAAAAGAAGATTGGTGAATGCTCCAGTTTTGGAACTACCTTCCAGGAATGGGGAGTTTGTTATCTACGGTGATGCTTCATTGAAAGGACATGGTTGCATCCTAATTCAGAATGATCAGGTAATTTCTTATGCTTCACGTCAGTTGAAAACTCATGAAGTAAATTACCCTACTCATGATTCGGAAGTAGCTATTGTTGTTTTCACTTTAAAAATGTGGAGGCATCATTTGTATGGAGTAAAGTGTTAAATATATATCGATCACAAATGTTTAATGTATATACGCACTTAGAAATAATTGAACATGACACAGAGGAGATGGATGGAATTAATCAAGGATTATTATTTTACAATTCACTACCATCCAAGAAAAAAATTAAAGTGGCTGATGCTTTGAGTCGAAAACGTAATTCTTTATTAACAATGTTGAGTTTGTAACGTGACCCTTTGGGTAAGTATTTGATGAACTTTGGCATATAAATTGTTGGTGCAGGATGTACTTCTATTTTTTTTTCAGGTATTAGTGAAATATTCTCTACCAGACAGAATTAAGCAAGCACAGAATCAAGACAGTGAGTTGCAGAAAAAGGTAGAGCTGGTTCAGAAAGGTAAGTTGCCTTAATTCAACATTGATAATGATTTTGTTTTGAGATTTGGGAATAGATTGTGTGTGCCTTTTGATTCACAGTGGAAGAGAGAGTTGTTATGTGAAGTTTATAGCTCTCCATTTTCAGTTCATCCTTGCATTACTAAGATGTATAGAGATCTTTGGGAGTATTACTAGTGGGACGGAATAAAAAGGGATATTGCTGATTTTTTTGTGAAGTGTTTGACCTGTCAACAGGTAAAAGCAGAGTGGTGGATACAAAAAGAGATGCTTCAACCTTTACCAGTGGCAATGTGAAAATGGGAGGACATATCCATGGACTTCGTTGTGGGATTACCAAAGACACCTCGAGGTAATAATGCAATCAATAGTGGAAAAATGGTTTATAACGTCGGTAGTTTAACGTCGGTTCTAAGAGACCAACGTTAAATGTCCATTTTTTGCATCAGTTTTACAAACACCAGACACCAATGATCACAATAAAAGTTTTAGATAATCTCCCAAGATTCAGTTTGACAGGTCGTAGAGTTAAAACAAACTTACGGATCAATAGTTATGGGCGTCGGAAGTTGGAGATTATATGACTTGATTTTTGGCGTCAGTTTTTTTCAATAACTGACATTAAAAGTCCACTGATTGGGTTAGTTTCACAAAACATAGATTCCAAATATCAAAATAAAAGTTTTAGATAATTTCACAAGCTTCAATTTTACAGGCTGTGGAGAAAAAACGGACATATATATCAAAAGTTATGCGTGTCGTTAGTTGGAGATTATATGACTTAATTGTTGGCGTCGGTTTTTTTAATAACTGAAATTAAAAGGCTCACTTTGGTGTCGGCTTTACAAAAAACCCATGCAAAATATCACAACAAAAGTTTTAGATAATTTTCCAATCTTAAAATTGACAGGTCGTGGTGTGAAAACGAACTTACGGATCAAATGTTATGGGAATATGAAGTTGGAGATTATATGACTTGATTTTTGGTGTCGGTGTTTTTCAATAACCGAAGTTAAAAGTCCCCTTTTTGCATCGGTTTTAAAAAAAATAACAACAAAAATAAAAATAAAAGTTTTTGATAATTTCTCAAGCTTTAGTTTGAAAGGTCGTAGAGTGAAAACTGACTTACGGAACAATAGTTATGGGCATTGGAAGTTGGAGATTATATGACTTTATTTTTTGCGTCGGTTTTTTTCAATAACCGACGTTAAAAGTCCATTGTTTGCGTCAGTTTTACAAAACACCGATGGAAATTATCACAATTAACGTTTTAGATAATTTCCAAATCATCAATTTGACAGGCCTTGGAGCGAAAACAGACTTACAAATAAAAAGTTATGGGCATCAGAAGTTGTAGATTATATGTCTTGATTATTGGTGTCAGTTTTTTTAATAACCGACGCTAAAAGGCCATTTTTGGCATTGGTTTTAAAAACAACCGACGCCAAATATCAAAAAAAAAGTTTTAGATAATTTCCCAATATTTAATTTGAAAGGTTGTGGAGTGAAAACAGACTTACGGATCAAAAGGTATGGGTATCGGAAGGTGGATAATATATGACTTGATTTTTGGCGTCAGTTTTTTTCAATAACGGACGTTATAAGTCCCTTCTTTGCGTCGGTTTTACAAAACAGAAATGCCACATATCAAAATAATAGTTTTAGATAATTTCCCAAGCTTCAGTTTTACAGGTCTTGGAGTGAAAATGGACTTACGGAACAATAGTTATGGGCATCGGAAATTATAGTTTATATGACTTGATTTTTGGCGTCCGTTTTTTTCAATAAACGACATTAAAAGTCCATTTTTTGCGTCGGTTTTACAAAACACCGACGCCAATAATCAAAATAAAAGTTTTAGATAATTTCCCAAGATTCAATTTGAAAGGACGTGGAGAAAAAATGGACTTACGGATCAAAAGTTATGGGCGTCGAAAGTTGGAGAATATATGACTTGATTGTTGGCGTCGGTTTTTTTAATAACCGACGTTAAAAGGACCTTTTTGGCATCATTTTTACAAAAAAACGATGCCAAATATTAGAAAAATTGTTTTAGATAATTTCCTAAGATTCAATTAGATATGTCGTGGACTGAAAACGGACTTATGGATCAAATGTTATGGGGAATGGAAGTTGGAGATTATATGACATGATTTTTGGCGTCGTTTTTTTTTTCAATAACCGATGTTAAAAGTTCCTTTTTTTCATCGGTTTTACAAACAACCGATTCCAAATATCACTATAAAAGCTTTAGATAATTTTTCAAGCTTCAGTTTGACAGGTCGTGGGGTGAGAATGTAGTTACAGATCAATAGTTATGGGTGTCGGAATTTGGAGATCATATGACTTGATTTTTGGCTTCGGTGTTTTTCAATAACCAACATTAAAAATCCATTGTTTGCATCATTTTTACAAAAAACTGACACCAATGATCGCAATTAATGTTTTAGATAATTTCCCAAGCTTCAATTTTACAGTCTTTGGAGTGAAAACGTACATACGGATCAAAAGTTATGGGCATTGGAAGTTTGAGATTATATGACTTGATTTTTGGAGTCAGTTTTTTTAATAACCGGCATTAAAAGGCCCTTTTTGGCGTTGGTTTTAAAAACAACCGATTACAATGATCAAAATTAAAGTTTTAGAAAATTTCCCAAGATTTAATTTGATAGGCCATGTAGTGGAAATAGACTTATGGAAAAAAAGTTATGGGCATTGGAAGTTGAAGATTATATGACTTGATTTTTGGGGTCGGTTTTTTTCAATAACCGACGTTAAAAGAAACCTTTTGGCTTAGGTTTTACAAATAACCGATGTTAAAAGTCACTTTTTTCATCTTTTTTTCAAAAAATGATGTAAATACCCCAACATGAGAACGTTTTTAGCATCGGTTATATTTTTAACTGGCATTAAAAGTTAAATTTCAAATACGCAGCTTCGATATTTCAATTATTTCCCAATGTGCGTTCCTATTTTCAAAATCCCACACAAATTTTATTGAATTTCCACTGTAGAAATTTTCATTTACACTATATAAAACCTCATCCTCTTTCTTTCAACATTTTTGACATCTCTGATACAATCAATATTTCAAATATTCTTCAATTGACGATTTGTACAAGGTATTTATTTTCATCATTTAATTTCATTATTATTGTTTTCCTTATCACTAAAAATCTTATTATTTTTATAATGATGATGAAGGATTTTTATAACCGATATAAAAAATTAAAACTTCTGTATAAGATTCATTAGTTTTTGGGAAAATTTTTTTATCACTCTCTATTTTCATTACAGCGTGAGTTCTCCCTTAAAACGAAGTGAAATAATGATAAACATATTAATTCAAATGGCCCAATAAAAGAATTAAATTTAGTTTCAATCATTAATTATAATTTTTTGTTCATTTGGAATATTCATTTTGGTTTTTCTTTCATGTATTCTTCGAATAAAGTTGTATTGATCGACCCATAACATGGTACAAGTTACAATGACCATAACTTTTGATCCGTAAGTCCGTTTTAGCTCCATAACCAGTCAAATCGAAGCATGGTAAATGATCTATATTCCAATATTCAGATATTCGAGGTTTTGACGTCGTTTTTTTAAAACCAACGTGTAAAATATTTTTTTTATAAAACATATTTTTCGCGTCAGTTTTTATCAAAAACTGACATTAAAACTCATGTAGAAGCCAGATTTAGACGTCGGTTTTCTAAAAAACCAACGCCAATGACCCCCGAGGTCATGAATTTCGGCATCGGATTATAAATAATCAACACCAAGGACCACCAGGGCCAGATCTTTGGCGTCGGTTTATATAAAAATAGACGCCAAAGATCCCTGAGGCCCTGAAATTTGGCATCCATTTTTATATAAACCGACTCCAAAGACCAGCGTGGTGAAGGTTTTTGATGTCGGTTTAAAAAAACGACGTTGAAACATATATTTTTTACGTCACCTTTATTGAATTCGGTTAAAAAATGATGTCATAATGTAAAAAAAACTGACGTCGAAATACATTTTTCCACTAGTGAACTTGGGTTATTGTTGATCGCTTGACTAAATCTGCTCATTTCATTGCTATACGAGACACTTTTTCCCTAGATCAACATTCCCGTTTGTATCTTAATGAGATATTCAGGTTACATGGAGTTACACTCCCCATTGTATCTGACCATGATCCCAGGTTCAATTATAACTTTTGTAAAGGCCTTCAGAAGTCGTTGGGTACTAAATTAAATTTTAGTACAGCTTTTCAACCTCAATCAGATAGGCAGTCAGAACGAACTATTCAAACATTGGAGGATATGCTATGTGCTTGTTTGATGGATTATCAGGGATGTTGGGACCAACATCATTCATTGGTTGAGTTTTCTTATAATAACAGTTTTCATTCCAGTACACAGATGGCACCATTTGAGGCATTATATGGGAAGTGGTGTCGAACTCCAGCTTTATGGGATGAAGTGGGTGAAAGGAAGTTGATGAGACCAAAATTGGTAGAAGAGTTCGCAGAAAACGTTCAGCTGATACAAAGACACATGAGAACAGCTCAGATCAGGTAGAAGAGTTATGCAGACAATAGGAGGAAGGATCTCTCTTTTGAGGTAGGTGATCATGTTTTTCTCAAAGTCTCACAATGGAAAAGTGTGATGCGATTTGGTAAGAAAGGAAAGATGAGTCCAAGGTTCATTAGACCATATGAAATTCTGGATAGAGTTGGATCAGTTGAATACTGAGTGGCTTTACCTCCATGTTTATCTTAGGTACACAATTTTTTCATGTTTCAATGTTATGGAAGTATATGCCAGATCCATCTCATGTTTTGAGTCCAGAGGTAGTTCAACTGGAAGAGAAACAATCTTATGAGGAACAAACGGTCTAGATTCTTGACCATAGAGAGCATGTGTTGTGTAATAAGGTGATTCATCAGGTAAAGGTTTTGTGTAAAAACCACATGATTGAAGAGGAAACATGGGAATCTGAAAATGCAATGAGGGATAAATACCCCCACTTATTCGATATGTAAATAAATTGTAGGGATGAAATTTTATAAATGGGGGAAGGTTGTAACATTCCAAGTAAATAATGAATAATAGATATTCTTATCTATGACTATTTATGAATTAGATAGTGATTAAGAGGATTAAAATGAGAATAAATCCAATCTTAAGCATGGAATACACTAATATTTTTTAAAAGATAGTTTTACTGCATTTTAATGGAAATCCATTTTTAAATCGAACATTTGAAAATTATATAAGCTCTATTTGTCAAAATAAACTTATTCATTATTATTGGGATATTCAAATTTACTTTGGATAAATTTCTGGTATTTTTCTAACAATGTTCATTTTTTAATGAATAGTGAAAAATACTACATTTTACATCAAAACTGCTTTTTCATCTAATTTAATTATACGGATAGATTATCTTTATAATTGGTTTTATGGTATAAATTGAATATATTTTTACCATGTAATCCAATGGTGTTTATTGGGATTAATTTCACTTTGGAATTCGTCATAAACCAGTTCCAATCTTTTCATAGATATTGTTTCAAAAAAAACCAGCTATTTGTTTTGACAACGAGAATTATTTTAAAATTAATTATTGAAATTTCTATAATTGGAATTTGGTAAAATGGATTCCATATTTGGAATCATGAGGTATAAATTATGTAATTAAGAATATTTTTTTTGGACTTTATGAATAGTAATGACGATAATTATCTTTAATTATCTTGATAAATTACCAATCGGGTAGTTAAGGATAATAAAATAATATAATAATAATAAAAATGACCACAAAATGTTTCCTAATGCTACTGGTTGTCTCATGGATGACCATGTGATGCCTTTTTCCAATCTTGGGGACCCCATGGAATTACTTTTGTGTGAAAATTACTTTTTATCTTTTTATTTTTAAAGAAAGTTAAATATAACAATGAATTTATAACCTGAGTAAAACATTTTTAATTTTTTCTAAATAAATGATATATTAATCTATAAATAGTAATTGGAAATATAAAAATATTTCCTACATCATAGTAATTTTTTTATAATTTTAAAACATTAAATAAATTAAACTATTTATGACATCATGATGATGCACTGATTACCTCATTAATGAACGATTTAAATAAAATGAAAAGATAATGTGAAATTTAAGAAATACACTTATCAAAGACCAATTGTATGAGTATATTTCGATCCCTTATCACCTTATCCTCAAAATACATAAATTTGGGACCTTTAAAATCCGAAACTCATTTGAAAATAAAGTAACATTTTATACCTTTCCATGAGTGCCCCTCCTCTCCTCTTATAAAAGGACGCCACCTCTACCTCTTTACCCACACTTCTCAAGCCATTGGTTTGGACAAGCCCTACTTAGTATATCTATCCATATCCCTCTCCTCGTCCTAGATGCCTTACCTTCGGCAGGATGATCTTCAAGAAACCCTTTTGGTTCAAACCAAGATGAGTTACCCGATTAAAAGTTAAAGCCTTTTCAAATGATCTTTTGTTTTATTTTTCTTCTCCAACCCCCTAAACTCTTTTTATTCATTTATTTTGTAACTAATCTAGTATATTCCATATAGTAGGATGTTTTTATAACATGGATTCTAGCTACACATACACACACCTACATCTAGTGGTTAATGAGCATACTATTTCCGTGGATGGCGAATTTCTGCCTCACGAAATGATGATTGTTCAATATTCTTCTAACACCTTCAAAGGTTGACATTAAGATGTAACTATATTTATATAGGATATAAAATATTTTTAGTTTTTCCTTAATCTTATGTATTTTTCATTTATTTCCTACCTTTATGGTTTCCATTATGGGTAAACACGATATCTTCATTTTAGGAAGTGCAGACTACCGCCCCCTCAAAGTGATTTGATTCATTAATGGCATATGTGGGACGTATAAATGATATATTTAATGATATTATATATGATATTATACTGGAATTATAATAAATCTTTATGTCATTATGATTTCATTCCATTATGTATGAAATAGAAATGAAAGTAGTGTTCATGCGTACGTACGGCATACCATCTCCAAGAACGGTGCATTTCATTTCATACCTCTAAATGTTATGTAATATTATAAATGCATTCATATACTAGATATATATGATATATATGATATACACGTCATGATTATAATTCTGTATATAATGGATATTTTACCACATGAACAAATTTTAATTATAAAGAATTTATTTTTACTCAAATACCAAGGATCAACAAAATGACCATTATTAATTTAAATAATTACATACTGTTCATGAAATTGTAATAAGTGATATAAAAGAAATAATTAACTTGAAAAAGGTTCTTAAGAAAGTATAAATTAACTCAAGATTATTATTCAGGAGATTAAAGAATGATCGAATCAAGTCGGACCCGAGGTATGGGACTTTGTCTCAATCTCCTTTCATTGAGGAATATTATGTTTTATACACAACATTCTTTTATATGGTGTATAAACCCCTTTGACTTTTACGCTTATTCAAACGGAATATTTTTTTATACGAATCATTTTACTAAAAGACAAAAGGAATGTTTTTTTGTCGTACGTATGCGGTGACAACGACTTCTTCGCCTCCATGACCATTATTTGAGCTTCGACTTCCTCTACAAGCCATAACTTTTTTTAAAATGAAAAATAAATACAATGTTTTACTTTTCTTTTGTTTGGGTATTGAAAATGGTTTTGATAATGTTTTTATTATATCAATGTGTTATTGATATCTTGTGATTGAAATATGAAAATGTTATGTTTCCTTTAGGCATGTTTTATGAGATTCGATTTATGTTATGGTTGTTGGGAATTGTTTATGAAGATGGGTGGTTCCATGATAAACTAAGGGCGGGTGAGCCGGATATAGTTCTCCAATGCATTGGGTAACATGAAGGAGTTAAACGTTAAGGTTTCTCCGAAGATATTTAGGTAATATATTGTGATTGGTATTCCAAATGTAAACACGAGGGTTACTCCCTACGTAATAATGTTATGAATGCCTCAATTTACCATTATACATTATGATTTCTATGATTTATTCATGATTTGATGAAGTATGTTAAAATGTTTATGTTTTATGAGTAAAGTATGATTTAATACATGGACTAATGTTTTCTTTTCTTACTTTTATATCCCTTACTGATCCTTTTATGCTCATCCCATGTTTTTGAAATGTTTTTCACAGGTCAAGGGAAAGGTGCATGATATGATGATAGTTTCAAGGAAGTGTCAAGAAAGAATCCATGTTTTATTTTAAATATGTTTCCTTTGATGAAAAAATAACAAATACTATCTTTTATGTAACCACATTGTTTAAATGTGGAATGTAATGAATGATTTATGATCTAATTCTCTAAAACTCTAAACCTGAAAGGATCCTCAACGTGTATTCATGATGTAACTCAAGATTAAGTAATGTTTAAGGCTGGGGCCTTATATATAATGCGAATAATACATATTTATAATGAAAGGTAAAAATTAATATATAATTTATATATAAATATTAATAAAATAAATTTACACATTGTTCTTTAATATGAAATATTTATTTAGAACACTTTTTTATTCAATAAATCATTTTTTAAATAATTTTTTTATTGTTTTCATTAAAATAATCGTTTCATACATTTTATGAGTTTAAATTTATGTAAAAAACAACATTTAAAACCCATAATGTAGAAAATCATTGGGTGTAATTTTTATATTTTTTAGAAATTATTTATTTTTCTGTGAATAAAAAATACTTTTTTCTACAAATATTGTTAATTATTGACGCTATTATTATATAAATATTTCATGAATGTTTTTGAAAAAAAAATTATATTATCAACATAATATATAAAATATATCATTCAAATATATTATAATAAATTTAAAAAATCTATTGTCCACAATTTTGAACAACGATAATGTTGTATTCTAATAAAAGAACATTTTATGTTTTAATTTAATTAGGTGTTTCTATATATATACACTATGTTTTATATTTTTCTCAAATTATCATGGTTCTAATTTCTATATATAAAATAATAAATATCAAAATGATGAATTATAAACACAATTTTGGTGTAAAATAATTTCTATGAATAAAAGTCATTTTTTCTAAATAGAATTTTTCATTTTGAATTACATAGATGTTTAAAAATTATTTTTTACAAATTTTGAAAATTAATATAGTAAAATATATTTGATATTTTGAATTGTGTGGTTCTTAATAGTTTATAATTTTAATTTTATTAATGTTCCTATAATTAAGTTACCATAGTAAAAATTAGTCATCATATTAATGGTTAAAAGAGATAAAGAGTGGGTAAAAATAAGAGATAATTATTCAAATTTCACTGTATATTTTCTAAATTTTATTATATATATTATCGTATTAGGACATTTAATTTTACAAAAATTTCAATCATATTAATTTTAGTCCACTTTTCATGGAGAGACATTTATTATATATATTTTATTATTAATATATATATATAATGGTACAACTCTTGTCACAAATAAATGGGAACCTCCTCTCCCCAATTATACACACACATAAAGAAATTAACTCATAAAAAATATAATAAATAACTCTCAAAACTATTAGAAACATTTTAGAACTTATGTCCTTCCCATATAACCAATATAATAATACATAATGTGTTATTCAAATAAAATTATCCATTAATGTGGTATATATTTTAACCCACCCCTTTAAAGTTTACTTCCTCTTCCACATTATTCAAATAAATTTTATCCAACCTTATTAAATGATATCAAAAAAAATTTACAACTACAATTTCAATATATTTATGGTAAAACTATTTCATACATCATTTCCATCCAATGTGAAATGAAAACATTAATCGTTCATGGGTTCCTACTAATTTCTCAATAAAGTGACTTGTCTCATTTTTTACAACCACATCAAAAGCTATTTAATATATATTTATATATATATATAATGAATATATATTATAATTATGATATAATTGTTATTATATAATGATAAAATACAACAATATTCACCTCCGCTATGTTTTGAAAAATGGATTGTCAATCATGATTATGTGCGGACTACCACCTCCAAGTTTGTTTTATTTTATATTTCAATACTTCTATACTTGGATTGTTCTAAAAATGGACAATAATAGATAATTATTTTTCCTTATCAAGATTATTATTTTATAAAAGGTCATATTATCATTTTATATTAATATTTTTATGTCATTCAATCCTTTAGAGAATGTTTTTATTTTTGTCAATTATTTCACTTATAAGAACATTACAAAAACGATTACGGAATGAATGAATTTTAAATTTTATATTATAATTAATTTTAAAATATTTTTTTATTAATATTGAGTTTATATATTAAGATATTTATTGAATAGTAATATGAATTATTTTCTGATGTTAGAATTTATAAAAATAGATTATTTTATTTCTTCCATAACAAATCACACTATACTCTAAAAACTGAAAAAAAAAATAAATTAATAATATAAAACTCATATATAACAACATAATGAACATTATGGGGGTGGTGAAACCATAACCTAGTTTCTATAACTAAAACCTCCATGGTTAAATATGTTTGATAAATTGGATATTTAACACCTAAATATTTATTTTAATAAATAGTTTTTTCAAATGGGTAAAAAATTATTATAAGTGAATGGTGTCTATTAATATTTTTATAAATATGGTTATAATATATATATATATTATATTAATTAACTATAGAGGATTTGATAACATGTCCAACTATGTGAATGCTTGAATTAATAGTTTTCTCTTCTGAATTTTCTTTCATTGCGAATTATTCCATATTCCCCAAATTTTTTCATTTGTTTGTTGTATAAACATCCATATGGATTATTTTTATCATTAATTTACTTAAATTAATGTAGTTTAAAATTCCATTTTATTTTTTCGTAATAAATTTATTTTTGAATCTAAAGTTAAAAAAATATTTTTTTTTTCATTATAACCTTTTTTAATTATTTAATGTATTCTATTAAAATAATACAATTAATTATCTATATTTTTTAAAATGATTTAATAATGATCTTATTTATGCTAAAATTATTTATTAACGTCATTTGTAACCATCATTGTCTATCAGTACAAATGTTTAATATGAATCGTTGAAATATTTGATGTGTGTGTAAATTTTCTATTTATTTATGAAATTAAAAAATGATTTTTTTTATATTTAATATCATACATTTACTACCTTTATAACTAATAGTTGATATCATACAGGCAGTATAATTTTATCTTTTATTAAAATAACTATTATGTGTTTATTTTTGTTTTTAGAATAATATTTTATATTTTTTAAAAATAATTTTATATTTATTCTCTTTTTTGGATATTTTTTTCAGAAGTTATTACCAAAGGAATTTTTTATTAATGAAATTTCATTTTTATGGGTAAAAAAAATTGTAATATAACTTATTAGCCTAGTGGTCATTAAATCCCATTATAATATAAACCATATGAGATGATTCATAAATTTATTCCATGATGGCTAAAGCCTTATTCAACATGGATTGAAGGACTGGTGGAATAAAAGCCATAATTCATTACCCAACGGCCTACCTTTTTAAAAAAAGGCCCCAATATGGAAAAAAACATCAATAGTACCCATGATACAATTTATTATTATATATTATAACAACCTCTATAGTACCTAATATTGTACCCAAAACCAATATGTTATGTGTTATTTATTTATGAGTGTTATTATGTAAATAACTCGTTATATGGCATCCAATTGTGTTATTGTTCGTGGAATTTTTTTTTCATTGTTGGTGTGTCCATTATATCCATATATAAAATTGGATATTGTGGAAGAGTTTATCTAGTTATAAATATATACTATAAACTAAAAATATTAAGAATAATAATAATTTATGCTAATAATGTGGATAAAAGTAAATAATTTTAGATTACAATAATAAATTTAAGAGAGTTAACAATATATAAGTTTATTATAAGAATTATAATTTATGAATTTTTTATACATTATTTCCAAAAATATGTTATATTTAACTGGGTAGGTTATTCTACAGTAAAAGTTACTGAATGATTTACATAAATATGGTATCCCAAATAACTCTGATGATTATAACTTTTTCATATATTTTTATTTGATGTGAAGTGTTTCTCCTAAAAACAATGGAAAAAACAATTGGAAAAATTTTAATTCTATACTATGTAAGTTATTATTTGAGGGAAAATTTTTTATATGAAAATTGAGCCTTCAATAATGATTGTCATATTATTTAAATGAATAATTGGTTTCTTTTGTTAATTATTTCTCTCTCTATATATTTATTTTATCAAAACAAATTTTTATATTTTTCCACATGGATTAAATTTATATAAGAACTATAAATTTTTTGAAAATATATTAATGAAGACTCATATTTAATGATTACAGTTTTTCAATGCTGAAACCATGTGACCCTTTTTAAATAAAATGTATACTATAAAACAATGTTCCTTATATAAATGTATTTGTTTTTTAATTATTATAATACTATAAACTTGAATGGTTTTTTGAATTTATGAATAATCTTAATTATTTATATTCAACTCACAATGGTTGTTAATTTATGAGTTATTATAGTTAGAATAAAAGTGATGTTTTATATAACACTGGATGTTATGATATATTTGGGAATGAAATTTAGATTATTCTTACTAGAGAGTTTAATTATATAATTCTTTACATGTTTCATTAACAAATTAGAACCCATTTTCTAATTGTCTATACATAGGTTACAAGGTGAGTATATTTGGAAGGAAACTAGAATAAAATATCAGTCTAAATGACCAATATAATATTATTAGAGATAGAGGTGATTATGTTTTGGATATCTAACTAAATTAACAAAAATTATAAAATATCATACACATGAATGAGTAAATACTCCAAAATGAAACATATTTATAATACACAATTTAATGTCATATCACCCTCCAGTATTTAATGAATCCTTTACAAAATATTGTACGATGTAGGGATCAATTCCAATAAAAAGTTATTTTATGTGTTGGGTTGTTTCCAACTTGATATGGTAAAATGTTCCATTTACCATCATAGAGGTGATGTTGAATAGTACTGGTGAACAATAAATAATTACAAAGAGAATAATAATATAGATAGAATGTAGTAAAAGGTAATTAATGACCCCAACCATGTAAATAAATTCCAACTGTAATTTTTAAAATGATAGAATGTTAATTTATAGAGTTAATACATAAATATTATTACTCAGTGGTCATTTCTGAATAATAATTTTCTAGATTTCCCTTCTGTAGTGAAATGTTTTTTCTAATAAATGAAATTAAATTTGATAGATTAGATTTATGATTGATTTTATGTCTAAAACCATAATTTTTTACTCATGTGTTTGGATGTTATGATTATGTATTTCAATGGATTGATATAGTTGAGATGGATTTAATTGAATTGTTATGTAAAAAATTAATTGATGTGTTCTAGGTGGAATGAAATTTTTAAGAAACTATTGAATAAATATAAAGGTAAGAAAATATTATTTTCCTCTAGTGATAAATAATATAAAATAATTCTATGGAGTTTATAATGATGTGAATGATGTGTTATCGATGTGGTGAGATAAAACATTTGGCATGTGACTCAAATGATATGAGAAAGTGTTATTGTCAGACCTGTACAGGTATGAATATAATTAAATGTTTTTATTATAAAGATATGGTATGTTATGAAAATGTTTTTGTAAAGAGAAGTATGAAATGTGGAAATCATAGAGATCATATGAATAAGTGTTCAAAATATATATATTCTATTATACAAAATGATTTTGAAACCACAAATAAAATATAAAAAGAAGGGATTATTAATAAAAATGAAAATAAATCTTACTTACTGGTTAATGAAGGATGTTGAATGATTTATGTGTAAATATAAAAGTTTTCAATATTTATGATAGAGGCGTAATTCATATAGTGGTTGATATGTCTATGTATGATGTTATTTTTAAAGGAGTACTCCAAATGTTTTTAAACATTGAGAGTTTTTATTATAAGGTTATTAAGTATATTTTGGGAAAACTCTACCAGGTTTTAAGATGATTACAAGATTACCATATTGTTAAACGTGACTATTGTAATATTTGCAGATATTATAATTAGGGCTATTTTGGATAAATGTTTTAATGAACAAATAATAAAGTGAACATGATAACATTGTGTATTGGAAATTTTTGTAAAGACCCAGAAATTCCATGGAATTTTTTTTATTAAATACATTGGAATTTTTTGAGTCCATGATTTTTTACGGTGCTTGATTATGTGGCCCGGTGTACCTGAAATTAATTTCTAAAGTCTTGTTCAGGTACTTTAAGTAAATGTACGACTAGGTATTTATATCTTTTGAACCGGTGCTCAGAATTGAAATATGAGGTCACCATTGAACTTGCAGCGCCGATATTCGCTTAAGAAGACTTTCATCTAAACGGTAGTTGGTCGAGAATACATGTTTGTTTTTGGATTTTTATAATAAATAACAAAATAAAGTGTGCCATAACATTATTTTATTTGAGCCACCTTTAGGTGTGTAGAGGTTAAAACCTCTAAGATGAGGTTGGAGGTTGGGGCCACCACACCTTAACATCCAATGAGAGGTTAAGGTAGTGGGGCCAACCAGAACTCAACCTCTCATGGGAGGATAAATGAGGTGGGGACCACCCAACTTTTAAACCGTTGAAACTCTTCATTAATTGGGGAAAACCCTTGAACTCCCCCCTTAATGGTGCCACCACCCTTAGAGCCTCTCCACCTTTCCATTTAATTAAATAAATCCAACCCCTTTAATTAATATAACAACTTCTCATTTATTAATTGAAGGAGCCTACGTAATTAATTAAACATTTTGAAATTTTGTTCAAATGATTAAAATAATTGAAAACTATTATTTTCGGCACTTTTTTTGAGGGAGAATGGGAGAAAAGAGAATTCACTCCAATAAATAACTCTCTCCAAAGAGGAACGCTCTTCCGGTGAAGAGCGTTCTCCTGACGAAGAACACGAACAAGGGACATCATCCACTACGACGAATGACCTCATCCAACCTTCTTCCTCATACTCCTTCAACGTGGGACATGTTCTTCTACCACAGATCAATGGACATGTTTCCGTGACGTCAACGAACGAAGACCAACGAATCAATGGTAGGAGGTTAACACTGTGCTTTATTACTTTTCTTTTCTCATCATCGTTTGAAACAAAATCGTTGCATGGTTGTAAATAATTTTCATTCACCTTTATTTTTTTTGATGAAAAAATTGGTATCACATTAAACGGGGTGGATGCGGGCTGGCCTAACATGACCCTACATCCTCCATCGATTCTTCTCTCGTGTGGCGTTCTATGTCAAGGCGATGATGCAACGACAATGAAGGCGGAAACGATGAATGCCACACTACCCACAGCCTCCGGGAATCACACCTCCCACGCGGCGCACCGGTGCCCCCTATCGAACACCACCACCCATGCGGCGCCCGACCTGCCTACCCATGGCCTCCCAGTGCCCTAACCCACCCGAGCCCCAGCCAAACCAGCGGCCTTCCCCGCGACATGGCCGACGCCCCCTCGCGCTGCCTGCGCCCCTGCTAGCTGCCCTGCGGCCTGCCCGGCCCCGCAAGCACCCTATCTGGCACCCCCGCGCGCTGCCCTAAGGCCTACCTGTGCCTTTCTTGGCTCTTGTCGTGGCCTGCCCGCTGCAGCCGCACCCTGCTTGATGCCCCCCGCACCCTGCTTAGCGCCACCGTGGCATCCCAGCACTCTCACGGCCACCCAGCCATGCCATTGTCTCGGCCCCCTCGTGGTGCTCGTGCTGAACCAGACCAACCACGCCCTCCGGGGCGAGTCGTGCCGAGCCGTGCCCTCACAATACTTCGGGATGAACTGGCCCTGATCCCAATCTGAACTGCCCACGTAGTCCACTGGGTCGGGACCAGAGGACTAGGTTAAACTTAGTGGACTGACCTCCCAACGGGCCGGGTCAAACCCAACGAGTCTGTCTAGGTTGACCCAGAGAGGGTCAGCCCAGATTGGGTAGTGCCATGTCGGTCCAACCGGGTTGGACCGGACCCGGGCCCACTACCGACCCTTTAATTCCTTTGTCCATAACTTTGGCACCAGATTTCCATTTGATGAACCGTCAACGACACTGGTATTCACAGACCATAGTTGTCCCTTTCAGTATACCCCACTGGAGTTCGGGGTATAGTTGAGATAAAATTAGGTTGGATCGTACACAAATACAACCGGGCCCCCAAGACTAAAAGACTAATAACTAACAGACCGGGCGTCTGATTGACATGACGTTTGTTGCGTTGATACCCCTATGATGAGGTGGGCTTTTGAGATACTTATTCATGGCACTTCTCAATAGTTGGAGTATTACCCAGTAGCTCGTGGAGCAGATCCTTCCAGTGATGAGAAGACAGAATGCAGAGACCTAGTAGATGGCAGACCTAACGAATGCTTGACCATTACGACTCGAAGTTATTTGACTAGCCCAGTGGGGAGCGCATGGTAGTTGGCGGAAGACCCATGGCGGAGGAGCCCCTGATAGTTTGTGGTAGACCCATGGTACTCGACATGAGGATAACCTCTATAGGTTATTAGGGGGAGCGCCTAGTAGTTGGCAGTAGGCCCACAGGGGAGGAGCACTTGGTAGTTGGTATCAGACCCGTGGTACTCGACGGGAGGAGTACCTCAGTACTCCAAGGTTAATGAGAAGTTCCGTGGTGTTGCAACAAGCCCATTGAACTCGATAGAGGAGGAGTTCCCCAGCAGTCGTGGTTTCGATAACAAAAATCCCAGTTTGAGTTGTGTCAATGAATTTTGTTTTTTCCTCATTATTGAGATGGGATACTAGATAACTTAGGTATATGTATGGGCATATACCAAATTAATGGTTATCCGTTGATTTCATACTTTTTGGTTTATCCTTGTTGGATTTTTTGAGATCATGAGGCACTTAGGGTCCCTACTGAGTATCGTTATACTCACCCCAACACAGGATATGCCCACACCCAATTGTGTTGGTTTCAGACAACATACATCACAAACTAAGTCAGAGAGTAGCAGGACTGGACGGTACCTAGAGGTGGCTTACTCGGCATGACGATACATTGAGCAGACGGATGGACGGGAGTGCTGAGGAGGCCATCTGTACCTACCATTCAGGTAGGAACCCTAGAGGATGACCTAGTAGATGCTTTATTATTCTTCAGTTGTACTTTCTTTTCATTTGTACTTGTACTTTCCTGTTGGGCTTGTATTTCCAACCCCTTCTTACTTTCCATCACTTCTCTTGTATTTCGTTTTACTTGTTCTTTTTTACTTCCATTTTTGCACTCTAATGAGTTTTTTTACAGTTATAAAGGAAATGCCTTCCTAGTTTAAGGATTTATGCCTTTGGTTCTTATTTCCATCCCCTGGCCTATTGAAGGTGGGCTTGGGGTAGTCCTGATACGGGCCCCCAGTAATGGGACATGAAAAAATGGTATCAAAGGAGTAGGTTCTAACACAGAACCTTGGACCCTGATAATTGTTTTGTGAAGAAATTTTTTTAAGGGTACTATGTATGGTTTTCAATTCAGGGAGTCCTATGATGGTGCGGGCGGCCGACGTATCCTTACACCAGGACCCTGACTTCTGATTTTCGATTTAGTGCACCAAAACACTGATTGTGTGTATGTGTTCAAACGTTTTTCTTTAAGTCATCTCAAAGAGGACTTCTTACCAAGTATAATATTTTGACCATGTCGCATCTGTTTATTTCAGGATGCCTACCCACTTGCGACAAGTTTGAGCCTTGAGAGTCGTACGTATTGACATCCCATCAAGAGATGTGGCCTCAAAGAAGGGCCCTTTACCAGCAGAGGCACCAGCAGTACTTCTTCCCATTGGGCCACCGATGCCACCAGCCCCAGTAGTAGATGATACACGCTGCTTGAGTGCATTGCAAGAGTTCTAGTGCCGGAGGCCGGATAGATAGACCCAAAGGCTGATGACGATTGGCTAGAGGCTGTGGTGAGAGTCTTCAGGCTAATATGGACACCAGCAGTCTTCATGGTGATCCTTGCTGTCAGCCTCCTTCAGGCAGCAACAGGCAGATCGTGGATCCTGATGCTCCTGGTGCATGAAAAGGTGATGCAACTATCTACAGACTTCAAGAGCCTGTTTTGGGTGGAGTTTTTCACATCCACCATTCAAACGGTGTGGATATAGGAGCTACTCTATCTAAAATGGGATAGCATTATAGTCGCACAGTACTTAGGGAGGTTCACCGACCTCTCACGCTACTCCAATGATATAGTAAGAGACTCATTATTCAGTGTTTGGACCTTCGAGCAGGCGATCAGGCGAGAAATCAGAGCTCCGATGATCCCACTCAACATCCCGACACATGCGGGGGTCCTAGAAAAGGGCCCTTATAGTGGAGTGTTTCCTTGTTGAGTAGTCTCTAGCAGCGAGACCCGCCACTAGCCGACACGCAGTGGAGTCTTCTACAGCTGGAAGAAGATAGATGTCACAAAGTTCCAAGAGGACCATACCTAAAAGTGGTTAACTTCAGAACTCAGTATCGGTTGTGCGGGGCACCAAGAGTGGAGATAGAGCCATACATGCCAGGATCTGACAATGTTACTCATGCGGCGGGCCTGCTCATATCGCTCGTGATTGTCCGACATGCTGATCTGATGATCAGCAGAAAGTTGAGGGACCTACCGGGCAGTGGTATAGGTCCGATCGAGGTTGTCCACATAGATGAGGAAGACGTGGAATTGGAGTTGGAAGTGTAGCTGGTGGTGGATGATGTTTCAATGCGTTTCCACCACCACCACCAGGAGGTCCACCACGACTGTAGGGAGCGGGTAGACATAATAGAGATCAGTTTTAGGCATCTGAGGCTTATGATCACGACACTCTGAAAATGATTCGAGGTATGATCTAAGTCTAATACACCTTAGCTATAGTTCTTATAGACACATGTTCCATTCACTCTTTCATTACCATTCCACTTGTTTGGAGCTCATAGATTCCGATGGAGCAGTTGACTCAATCCTTATGGCTATAGACCCCTACGAGAGCAGCCTCAATGTTTACACACTGGTGAAGGTAGTGTCAGCTTACTCTAGGAGGCGATAGCTTCGGCTGGGATCTCCTCGTAGTTTCTTCGAGGCCTTATGATGAAATCTTGGTTGTGGACTGGCTATCAACAATCCTTGCACAGATAGGCTGTATTTGGAAAACAGTGTCATGTGTCCACACAGATGGGACCAAGTTTTCCTTCACCAGCGAGAAGGGAACCTTTGCATCACATAACAAACTTATTTAGAGGATGGTTCAACTGATCACTCATCGGTTGGCATGACTTACCCTCAGAGCAGTTGATGTGGAGAGTACAACTTATCCTGTAGTGGTGGAACAGTACACTGATGTTTTCCCTAACGATGTTCCAGAACTACCTCCTCATAGATAGGTAGACTTATACATTGACATGTACCCTAGGAAAACACCAATATCTACTCAAGCATATCGGAGGGCTCCCACTGAGCTTCATGAGATGTATTATAGCTTGAGGACTTGTAGGGGATGGGATTCATCTGGCCCAGTGTTTCTCCATGGGTAGCCATGATTCTATTTTCCAAGAAGGCGAATGTGAGCTTGAGTCTTTGTTTTGACTAGTGTCACCTTCACCAGGTGACCGCGAAGAAGAAGTACTGTCTACTGAGCATTGACGACCTCTTTGACTTGCTGATGTGAGCACGATGCTTCTCAACGATAGACCTTAGATTAGGTTATCACCAGCTCAGATTTTGAGACGAGGATGTGTAGAAGATGACCTTCAGGTGTTGTAACAGCCACTATGAGTTCATTAGTATGCCCTTCGGTGTAACTAATGTTCCAGCAGTGTTCATTAGTCTCAGGAACAGGATCTTTCGGCCTTACCTTGGTCACATTGTCATAGTATTCATTGACAGCATTCTGATCTACTCGACTACTGAGGAGGAGCATGCCTACCATTTCCAAGTAGTAATGGACACACTCCAAGAGTACCATCTTTATGGTAAGCTTTCGAAGTTCCATTTTTGGATTTGAGTGGTTCACTTCATGGGACATGTCCTCTAGAAGGATGGAGTTGTTGCAGACCCAGTGAAGATTGAGGTGGTACTTTCTTGGGAACCATCGAGGAGTGTGACAGAGGTACAGAGTTTCCTAGGTTTGGTTGGGTACTATCGGAGGTTCGTACTAGACTTCTACAGAGTTGCAGAACCACTATCAGCCTTGAAGAAGAAGGGGCAACACTTCATGCGGTCGGAGAGTGGATAGAAAATCTTTCATGAGATGAGGCATAGGCTGACTAGTGCCCCCATCTTGAGGCTTCTAGAAGAAGGCATAGGGTATATAGTTTACTGCAATGCATCAGGGACCGGATATGGGTGTGACTGGATGTAAGAGAGAGCAGTGATTTCTTATTGTTCTCGGAAGCTGAGACAACATGAGCAGAACTATGGTACCCATGACCTGTAGTTAGCAGTAGTGGTCTTCGCTGTGAAGATTTTTTTGACAAAATCTGATTGGAGAGCATTTTATTGTGTACTATGATCACAAGAGTCCTCGGTATATCTCCTCTCATAAAGATATGAACCTAAGACAGTTACATTGGCTTAGAGTTCTTCCAGTACTATGACTTCGAGATAGTCTATACTCTTTGGATGGGGATCATTGTTGTGGATGCGCTCAGCAGTAGATCGGGTATACAACTTCTAGGACATGCGACAGTGCAGCTAGCCACATTACAGATATCATTTGTGGATAGAGACAGAGCATCCTATCCACAGTCTCTTATGGTCACTCCCCCACTTTTTTAGCAAGTCAAGTAGGTGCAGTATGGGGACACTAACTGTGAGACATGACATGCTTAGACATCGATAGAGTATGCACTTGATGGATTTTTGGAAGGTGGGGAGCATTCCATCCTCTTAATAGGACGTACCTTTGTACCAGTGTAACTTCAAGAAGAAGTGTTGATGGAGTTCCACACATCACCTATAGCGGTACATCCAGGAGTGGAGAAAATGTACCAGGATCTGCGATGACAGCACTGGTGGCCAGGTGTGAAGAAGGCGGAAGCGGAGTTTGTCTCATGGTCCCTCACTTTCTAGAAATTTAAGGGAGATAACCAGGTACTACTTGGCTTGGATCATCCTTTTGAGGTCCCAGAATGGAAGCTAGATGGAATATCCATGGACTTCGTGATGGGTCTTCTATGTACATCCCGGGGTCACGACTCGATTTGGGTGATCGTAGAACAACTCCACAAGTCGGCCCACTACCTACTGATCAGAGAGTAGGCTTCAGCAGAGAGCATGGGACACCTCTATGTGTAGGATATTTTGAACCTACATGTATTACCTTCCTCCGTTGTCTCCGACTGTGACACACGGTTAACTTCCCGGCTATGGAAGGGGTTTCAGGAGGCTTTCGAGACAGAGCTTTTCTTAGGCATCGCCTTCCAACCTCAGACAGATGGTCAAACTGAGAGGACCATTCATTCCGTTGAGGACATGCTACGTTCATGTGTCCTCGACTTCAGTCGCAGCTGGGAGGATCACTTACTGTTGGTGGTGTTTTCCAAGAACAACAGCTATCACTCCACCATCAGGATTGCATCTTTCGAGTCATTGTATGGATGACCTTCCAGATCACTCTTGTATAAGACAGACATTGGGGAGTCATCACAAGAGGGACCAGAGATGTTATGGGCTACTACAGAGAAGGTGCAGATGATCCAGGAGTGGATGAAGATAGCATAGAGCATAAAAAATTCATATGCTAATAGGATACGGAGGCCTCTATATTTCGATGATGGTGACCACGTCATTATATGGGTCTCACCTTGATGAGTTGTACGAAGATTTGGATGAGATGGAAAGTTATATCCTCGATTCATCGGACCTTTCTAGGTATTCAGCAAAGTATGCGAGGTCGATTACCGCTTAACTCTTCAACCTCAGTTTCACTGAGTGCAAGACATCTTCCACGTATCCCAACTGAGGAGATACGTGCACGACCATTCCCACATCATCGACCAGGGAGAGTTGGACATCGACGATGAGGAGACATTCACACAGGTTCTAGTGGAGATTGAAGATCGATAGAAGCATGTCCTACTTGGATGGTTGATACCTCTGGTGCACATTAGCTGATATCACGAGAACCTCCAAGAGAGCACATAGGAGTGGGAGTCTCAGATGCGTGCTCAGTGCCCCCATTTGTTCAGATAGTTCGAGATGTAGCTTATAGGTAAGTAAATCCATGAGGTGGGGAGAATGTAAAGGAATGAGAATTCAATGGAAATTGTTTTCATAAATACATGGAAATTTTTCAAGTCCATGAATTTTTACGGCGCTTGAATCCGGGGCTCAGTGTGCCCAGAATCAATTTCTGATGTTTTGTTTGGGTATAATCAGTAAACATACGAGCGAGTTTTTATAACATTATAACCGGTGCTCAGAATTGAAATTTAAGGGAACCTTTGAACTCGCAACATCGGTATTCTCTTAAGAAGACATTAATCTCGATGGCAGTTGGTCGAGAATAAAAGTTAGTTTTTGAATTTTTATAAACAATTAAAAAAATAAAGTGTGCAAAAAATTTATTTTATTTAAGCTGCCTTTGGTTTTGTGGAGGTTAAAACCTCTAATAGTAGGTTTGAGGTGTGGGCCACCACACCTTAACCTCCCATGAGAGGTTAATGTGGTGGGGCCCACCCAAACTCAACCTCCTTCAGGAGGATAAATGAGGTGGGGACTACCCGAAATTCAACCCCTTGAAACTCTTCATTAAGTGGAGAGAACCCTTGAACTCCTCACATAATGGTGCCACCACCCTTGGAGCCTCTCCACCTTCCCATTTAATTAAATAGAGCTAACCCATTTAATAAAATGGACCAACCCCTTTAATTAATATAAAAACCTCTCATGGATTATTTCAAGGAGCCTATATTATTAATTCACCTTTTTGAAATTTGTGCCAACAATTCAACTAATATACCAACTATTATTTAGGGAACTTTCTTTTGGTGGAGCTTGGGAGAAAATAGAATTCTCTCCAACAAAGAACTCTCTCCACTGAGGAACTGTCTTCATGAAAAGAATGCTCTTTAGACGAAGGACGCTAACGAGGGACACCTTCCACTACGAAGAACGAACTCCTCCAACCTTCTTCCTCGGACTCCTTCGACGTGGGACGTGTTCGTCTACCACGGATAGATGGCCATCATTCCGCGACGTCAAAGAATGACGATCGGTGAATCAAAGGTAAGAGTTTTACCTTGTGCTTTATTCATTATCTTTTCTCATCATCATTTGAAATGAAATTGTTTCATGGTTGTAAATAATTTTCCTTCATCTTTCTTTTTTATGATAAACCAATTGTTATCGCATTAAACGCAAAGGATGCGGGCCGAACAAACATGGGCCGACATCATCCATCAATTCTTCTCTCTTGTGGCGATCTATGACAAGGTGGTGAGGCGACAAAGATGAAGGTGGAAATGATGAATGCTACGCTACCTGTGGCCTCAATGAATCACACCACCATCGTGGCGCACCGGTGCTCACGATCGAACACCTCCGGCCAAGAAGCACCCGACCCACCTACCAGTGGCCTCCCAGCGCCCTGCCCGGCGTGCGCCTCAGGGAAACTTGATGCCTCCCCTGTGGCCTTCCCGGCCCCACTGGCACCCTGTTCGTTGCCCTCGAGCACTGCCTCCACCCCTGCACACTGCCCCGCGGCCTGCCCGACCCCACCAGCACCCTCTCTGCTCCCTATGCACTGCCCCACGTCCTGCCCAGCCCCTTCTGCAGCATGCACGGTGCCCTCACGCCATGCCTAGTTCCCCCGCGGTGTCCTGGTTCCTCGCGGCCACCCGGCCAAGCCGGTGTCCCAGCCCCCTCACGGTGGGATGGCTGAACCAACCCAGCCTCACCCCCCATGCCGAGTCGTGTCGGGACTCGCCCTTGCAATGCACACGGCTGAACTGGCCCCGAGCCTGGGCTGAACATCCCCTGCAGTTAGATGGGATGGGCCTAGTGGACAGGGATGAACATAGCAGCCCGACCCGCCCAATAGGCTGGGTCGGACCCAACTAGTCTTTCCAGGTTCACCCAGATAGGTTCGGCCCATTCTGGGTTGGGCCAAGTCAGTCCGACCGGGTTGGACCAGACATAGGGCCACTACCGACCCATTACTTCCTTTGGTCATACCTTTCGCACCAGACGTCCGTTTGATGAACCGTCAGTGACTCTAGTATTCTAGGAGCATTTAAATCCATTTTAGTATACCCCACTGGAGATCGGTGTATAGTGGAGATATTTTCAGGTTGGATCGTACATGAATCCAACTAGGCCCCGAAACTAAAAGGCTAATAACTAACGCGCCGTCTATTTCTTTGAGACCCCTATGATGAGGAGTACCTTTGAGATACTTCTTTGTGGAACTTCGCGACATTTAGAGTATTTCATAGTAGCTCGTGGAGAAGATCCTTCCATTGATTAGCATCCAGAGTGTGGAGACCTAGTAGCTGGCTGACCTGACAACTACTTGACCATTTACACTTAGAGAGATTCGACTAGCCCAGTGGGGAGCATCTGGTAGTTGGCTGTAGAACCACACCGGAATAGCGACAGATAGTTGGCGGCATACATGTGATACTCAATAGGAGGATAATGCCTACATGATATTAGGGGGAGCTCCTAGTAGTTGGTGGAATACCCACAGCGGAGAAGCACCGGGTAGTTGGCAGTAGACCCGTAGTACTCGACAGGAGGAGTACCTTAGCAGTCCAAAATTAGTTAGAAGTGACCTGGTGTCGCGACATGCCCAATGTACTCGATAGAGGAGGAGTTCTCCAGTAGTCATGGTTACGATTCTAAAAATCCAAGTTAGAGTTGTGTCAATGACTTTTGTGTTTTCCTCATGATTGAGATGGGTTACTAGATAACATATGTATATGTATGGGCATGTAACTTTTAATGGTTATCCATTAATTTCGTACTTTTTGGATAATCCTTGTTGTATTTTGTGAGACCTTGAGAGTCTCAAGGTCCCTACTAAGTATTGTTATACTCACCCCGACATGGGCTATGCCCGCACCTCATTGTGTTGGTTGCAGACGACAGACAACGCTGACTGAGGTAGAGAGTAGGAGGGTTGTATGGTACCCGGAGGTGGAACACTCGGCGTGAAGATACACGGAGTAGACGAACATATGGGAGTGATGAGGAGGTCATCTGTACCTACCCTTCTGGTAGGAACCGTGGAGGACAACCCAGTAGCTGCGTTATTTTTCTTCAGTTGTAATTGTACATTCCTATTGTGCTTGTATTTCAAGCCCCTTTTTACTTTCCATCACCTCTCTTGTATTCACTTTTGCTTATTGTTTTTATTTCCGTTGTGTATTTTTATGTGTTGTTTTATAGTTATTAAAGCAATGCCTTCCTAGTTTTGGGATTTTCACCTTTGGTTCTAGTCGCCAGCCCCTGGCCTATGGGTGGTGGGTTTGGGGTAGTCACGGAAAGGCCCTCGAGGGACAGGTCATGAAAATTTATTTCCATACTTAATGATAAAATATTTTTTTCAATATATTCTCTATATTGGGATCATTATAATATTTTATAATGTAGTGTATTATAAGATAATATGGAATTTTTCTATAGTTGTTAATAAAATCATTGTAATTATTTAAATCAATCAATGAGTGTTATTATTTAGGTATTATAGAGTAATATATTTTTTTCTTCATATGAATGATTATTCATATTTTGTATTATAATTATTTTTTCTTCATATATTGGTTTTGGTAAAGATCTTGAATGAAGAGGAATAAATTTTCTTCTCTTCTATGTCTTATATTGAATTAAAATATAACTTTACTGCTTCATAAATGAAAAATTCAATATTTTTACTTATCATATATATTTCACAATGATAAAGGAAAAAAATAATGATCAAAATTAAACCAAAGGATGGAATAATCCTTCTAGAATGGGAAAATAAAATTTATATATATTTTCTTATTATATATTTTGATGGTATATGAATTCCATAATTCAAACTTATGTATGATAAACATATTGAGTTTTATCACTCAATTGCCTATTTTTTCTTTTGTGAAATCATTAAAAAAATGATTCTTATAATAATAAATACATATTAATAGAAATATTAAATTATAATATAATAAGTTTCCCTATAGTGGCCAAGATAATATTTATCAAGATTAAATCAACATTCATTCTACTACTTTCCATGATACACTCATTTAAAATTAATATCAAGAGAAGAAGATATATTTAATGGTATTCAACATATGAAGTTAAATTAATGTAATTATACTTAAAACAATGTAATGTAATCCTGGATATGTCACATAAAAAATGAAGTTAATTTAATAACAATATATTATAATGAAATGTAAGAATAAATTAATTATGAATATACAATGTTCACAAAAATTATTATAAATATTTAGTTATTAATATGAAATATTTTTATGAACACAGAAACATTAAAAGGGTCATTCATTAAAAATCACGAGTTTCATTATATTTTTTTTATAATTTTAGATATAATTTTATAAATTAAATTAGTTTAATAAATTGAAAAAAATTAATTTTTAAATGATCAATGTTATTATAGTCAGAGAGATCCTCTGTCATCAATATGCAGTTTATCTCCCTTAGAACCAATGAATTAACTAGAAATATGTTGTTCCAAATTATGAGATCTTTGGATGAAGATGCAATTGTCGGATATTTTGAAATGTTATTCACTTATCATCGTGGGTATCATCCTTCTAAGATATAATTTCCGACTAGATATGCGATTATTCAGACATAGATTTTTTTAGATGAAGGAATGTACTATTGAGTTATTCTCTATCAGAAAGAACAAATTGATAATTCTGTGTGGTGGGGTTTTAAGCATCTGTGATTTGACTGGCCTTTTTTGGAAGCTTTTCATACTAAAGGGGTTCGTGATAAATCATCACCACTAGAAATTGAGTGTCCTGGTGATGGGGGTGTATGGGTGTGGGAAGACAATGAGTGATGTGTTGGAAAGGATTTTTGGTCTGAGTGTATGTTTTAGCATCATGGAACCTTGGTGGTGAAATATTGTGTGGTCAGGGTGGTGGTCTAGTTGAGTTCAGGGTGGAAACATCCCTGATATATAGTGACTGGTTTGGGATCATAGTGGTGGAATTTAATGGTTTGGAAATCCATGAGGGTACAACACTGATCTCAGAGACTGTTGATTTTAAATTGATTTGGCTTTTACATGGAATTAGATTTTCAATGGTATTTGATTAATTAGTGTTTGTACATGTTATCTCACTGCTCGATGTGTTTGGGTAATGCTGGGATCAATGTATGTGCATGAGTGGTTTTCAATTTTTTATTCTATGGAATTTAATCAAAATCATTTAGAATTTTGAACTTGTATTGTTGAATACAGGCTTGACTATATTTTAATTTTTGAATGTACGGTTACTGTAATAACATAAAGATGATTTTAAAATTTGAAAAATTGGATAATTTTGATTGGCATTGATTTATTGTATGTAATTAATATTGGATACTCATCTTAACACCGTGTCTGATGACTTTGAGAAGGATGACCTCGAGCAACCTCAGAGGGTTGGTGGTACTCACCGACTTTAGTGGTGAGGGTTACTTAGAATGGAACCCATAGGTCAGGTATATTTCCAATGTCGTGTGAGGTTCATGGTGTATATATGTTTTATAGTGAGAGGACAGTGATCATGGGATGACCATTGGACACAAAGTCCTTTGTTTGTGGGATGATGACTTATGGAATTGGTTTTGTTGGGGTTGTGCAAGAAAAATGCTAAAAGATGGGGTTTTCTATTGGGGACTTTGTAATTTTGTTATAGAATAGATATATAATAGATTTATTTTACTGTTTGTCCCAATAATAGGTTAATCCATGGTGTTGTTTTCATGGATGGGTTGACCTATTGTGGTATAGGATGTTATATCATGTGATTCTCTAAGGTATTATAGAATATCAGTATAATGGGATGTTGATTGTGATTAATTCATACTAATGTTGTTCTAATGAATAGATCAATTGATGGTTATCTAGGATAATTGAAATTATCCAATTGATGTTTCTAAATGGCCCATTGAAGTCCCCCAATGAGAGTTCTATTGTTTAATGACCTCGGGTGGACTTTGTCATCCAAACTTATTATTATAGTCGGGTGGATGAGGTCTTAATGAATGGGAGTTGGTGGTTGGTGGTAGTGCGAGTGTTTTAGGAACATAGGGTCATTTTTTATATGGGTTTTTTGATCCTACAAGTAAGTTGGTCTACTGACCATGATGTGTGGGTCTTCGGGTTATTGTTTTTTGGGGGTGTTTTTTTTCTATCTCCTAGATCAATGGTCTATTATGTGTTTATTTCTTGAGGGTTCATGTTATTTTATTATCATTAATAAATTTTAGGGCTGTTTTTTTCTATAAATGAATCATTATAAAAAAATTAACCATGCTCGAATTGTAATAGAATTTTTATTTTTTTTATTTTTTATATTAATGTTATTTTTGTGAATGGTGAAAAAATGTTTTTAAAAATATTATATTATTATTAAATTAATATGAAATAAGAATTGATTTATATATCTTAAAATGTTTTTGATAGACAGAATATATATTTTATATTTAGTATATATAATTTTTAATTATAATTCTAATTTTCTAAAATTTATGTTTGAAATTTTTTATGAGAGGTATTTTTTGTATTCTAATTGAAGAAATATTTTTGATAAATACCATAAATTTAGTATATAAATTATTAAATAATGAATTCATTTTTTATTTCAGGTTAGTATCACATTTTATTCATAAACCAATACACTTTGTGATGATCAATTCTTCATAATATTTTTATGTAAAGTCATTATTATTTAAAAATTTATTTTTTCAAAAAACTACTTTCATTTCATTTTTTGAACATAAAATAATATTTATTATAACAACTTATGGAAGTTGCATATTATAAAATGGATTTAATATTTTTAACTGTTATGTTCAAGTAATGTAATAATTCTTGATTAAATTTTCTTCATATAATTAAATTACCATTGTGAAAATTTGTCACCATGGTAATGGTTAAACGTGTTATAGATAGGATTAAATTATTATATACAGATTAAAACATAACTATTTTTTTGTTTTATTTTTATGTTTATATTTTTACCATTAAAAATTATTTATTTTTAAATTTATAATATTCTATTCACATTCTATGAGAAATACCTTTAATATTTTTAAACATTATTACTATGTATATGGTTTCTACTCCACTCACACAAAAAAAATCACCTAATGCCCTCACTTCTCAAGAAAAGTTGAACATAGTATCTCTAAAAAGAAAAATATTTCTACTAATAACTCTTAGAAACAAAATGTAGATTTTTATATTATAAAAATATTATTTCGTTAACCCTTAATGTATTTTTTGAATGCGATTACCATGGAATGTGGTATATATTTTAACCAAATTATTTCAAGATTTCCTCCTCATCAACATATTTTATAATCTATTCAAAAAATAATAAATAATTGAATTAAATATTATTACAATGTATAAATTTAATTATGTTGTGGTAATGATTATTTTCCACCTCCGATAACATTGATGGGAAATAAAAAGGTCTCTGGCACATATGTGTGTACTGCTGCCTCTACGGAGTGACATATCTCATTTTCATCAGTAACTCACAAGGATGGTTATATATAATGATTAAATGAATATATAAGATACATATAATATAAATATAATTATTTAATGTTATATTATTATATAATATCATTTCCCACCTTTTGTTGAATAATGGAAATTATTCTTGTGTGTACTTTCAGACTACCACTTCAATGTACAACATTTTTCAATTATCATAATCAAAATACCTTTTTATTTCAAAATGTGTTTAATGAATAACTATAATATTAATTATATAATTATGCTTACTTAAAAATATTATTATCATTATATTGTAATATATTAGAACTCATCCATCCATTATAACATGTTCTAGTTTTTGGTAATTTTTACCATAATCATGAATATTATTGTGATGTTTTTTTCATGAAGGATTACGAAATGTTTTTTAAATTTAGACTATTAAATGATTATATATTTATGAATTTATAATTACTCTTGAATGGTTATATAAATTATTTTGGCCACTAACAAAATAAAGTCATTTTAAAATGTAAGAATTTCTAAAAAATGGATTTATATTATTTCAATAAAAACCAACAACTAATATTACATGATATATTTATATAACAAAAAAATATATTAAAATATATATTTAAAAATTTATTCAAAATTTTTAGGTAATGAAAACATTACCTATATATAATGAATAAAAACTTCTCACTGAATAATGCATGGGATATTAGATAGTTGACCACTAAATCTTAATTTTGGGAAAGAATTATGAGTAAATAGATAAAAACATGTAATGAATGCTTGATTTATAATAACAAAATTATAAATATAGTACTTACATAGATGTATAGTAAGTAAAAATTCATTATATAGAAGATTATATTATTTAAAAAGAATTTGAATTCTGATGAAATAGAATAATCATCTCCATTTCTGTTCTTTGTGAGTTATACCATTTTAGCAACATAATTTATTTTCTATGGTGTATAAAGAGAGATATGAATATATTTTATCAATATATTAATGAAATTAATTCCATTTCCAACTCATAACCCATTTTCTCCTTAAAATTTTTAATTATTCAAAAGTTAGAAATGATGAATTATATGTTTCATTACAAACTTATTGTTAATTATTTGAAATATTTATTTAAAATAATCTTACCCAATGTCTATTCCCATTACAATATTTTAGGAATGTTATTCTTTTGAATAAAATTAATAATCAAAATAATTTTCAACTATATATTACTTCCTATATAATTATTTAAAAAAATATTTCCAAAACCTAATGTATGACATAATTTTTTTACATACATTTTAGAAGCACCAAAATATTGTATTAAAATGTTTATCACTTGAATAATTTTTCTCGCAATCATAGATTTTATTCATCATCAATATTCATGTACAATTTTCTTTTTTTAAATTATATCATATTCTAATTTTCCTAATAATTTTAATTTATTAAAATGTTTTAAAATTAAAATAAAATTTCATAGCGTCTTTATAGAGACAACATTACGATCTTTTTCGTATATTATAACATAGTGAATATAAAGAGTTTTATGAAAAAATGAAATATTTTATGGATTTGATTCAAGTAATTTTTATTTAAAATGTATTATTATAGTATGTGAATCAAATATTTCCATCCAATTCACTGGGTAATGTGGATGGAGTTAATTGGTTATTTTTTATTTATAAAATGTGAATAAATTATACTATTAGTTTCTTACTCCAACAAAGTGAACATATATAAAAAAATTAAATAAGACCTATAATGTTGATGATGTTAAATTATTTTATGTTACACCTATAAAGTGGATAAATTTATCCTTTTATAATATACATCTATGAAGAAGTTTGAATTAAAAATGTAGGTTACTCTATTATAAGGGTGATTGAAAGAATAATATATTATAAAATAACATTTAACCTTTATGAATATTCTATATACCATTATGATATATTTTTTAAATATTTTTGAAACTATTTTTGAATATAAGTTAATATTTAGATTATGTAAGTAATTATTTCATATTAATAAAGATTATTTGAAAACAAAAATATTCATATGGGGATTCATGTTTCTTAAAGGTCTAATACATTTAATTTCCCTTTATATCCCTAACTAAGATTGGATTTTCTATTTATACATTTCTATTCATACATGCCAGAGATTTTTTTCATGGGATTATGTACCTATATAAACAATTAAATTATAAATTTAATATAGTGAATAATTTTCTTGAAATTAGTATTTTTATTAATGATAAAATAGGAGTGTAAATATAAAGACTTTATTTTGGGAAAAATGTCCATTGTGTGATAGTGTTCCCAATGTAAATATGTGATATTTATATTTTATTTAAGATAATAAATGTAAAAGTTCATTGGAATATAATAAAGATAAAAATATCATATTCAACTCATAATCATGATTTTGCAATGTATGTGTTTTAATAATATTAATCAAGATGATGGTATTTTATACACTGAGTGATTGAATATCCCATTAAATCACCACATATAAATATGATTTTTCAGAATAATTATTGGGTATAGAGGTTACGAAACTTGAGTGAATATATTTATGGAAATATTTTAATTGACATTGAATAGAATTTTATAGAATTATTTTTTTGAGTTCAGGATAGGTTTGATCTTTTTATAAGTCAAATGTGTCACACTTTTTAAATTACATTTAATATTAATCAAAATTTATATAATTGTTTAAAGAATTTTCTATGAAAATATAAAAAATTAAAATTTGATATTTATTTCTATAATAAAATCATATAATATTTTAGATTTAATTTTCTTTGCTATTCATGGCCATATAACGCTTTTAATCATTTTACGTTATTTTTACCATCACCGTGCAGACTATTGTTTACCTGTGTAACTTATTTTTATTACTAAAAAATAAATTGAAAATATTTAAAATTATAAATATACTAATTCCAAACATGAAACTACTTTTATCAAATCAAATTTTATTATATGAAATTTTTTTACTTTTATTTCATTGAACTAAACATTCAGTACCCATTAGTTTTGAAAAACAGATTTTTAGGCATAAAAATAAATGTTCTCTTATTTCATTCCATATAATATTAAATACACTAATTTTATTTTATTTTATTGTATATATTAAATGTAAATTTTATGAAAATAAATTACCATTATTCATTGATAATGTTATTAAGTTAAAAATACTTTACACTCATTAAAATAATTTTTTAAAATGCGTATACTCACCGTTAAATTATTTGACAATCATTTATAACCAATTAATAATAATGTTACTAATGAGTGTTCACATATTTTCATGTATATAAAATATTTCAATAAATATAATACTCTAAATATAAGAGATTCAGATTGTGAATAATTTTCATAATTTTTTTAATTATGGATATTTAAATGAATACTCTATATAGTAAATCTATATGTTCATGGATGATATTAAATTTTTTTTAAATTATTATGTTAATTTCCATAGTCATTTTTATTGATATAATAACTTATTAAAAAAATTCACTACATTGGTTTCTTTAAATACAATTTAACTTCATATGTGAATTAAATTCATTCAATTTTAGAAGAATCATTTACATTTATAATAATTATTTATTTAATTATCTGGCAAGGGATTTAATTTTATATAGAAAAATCATTATTCTTTTAGGTTTTATGTTCATTTAAATTTCTCAAATCCATTTAATTTATTCTAAACAAAAATACATAGTAAAATTATGAGAAGTAACATTGTACCCCATTAAAAGAATTTCGATATCAAAATACCAATTCATTGGCAATAAAAATTTATATTCTTTTTGCAATTACATCCCTAATTTCCCAAGTTTATTTTTTAAATATAATATTACTCTATAAGACCTTAATTATTTGTGACTTATATTTTAATAGTACTTTATCACAATGATCAATTATTTTTATCAGTTTTATGTCAAAAAAAAGATGTGATCCTACTATAATATCATTGAGTTTTGTAAAAGTGATGGGTTTGGTTTTGACTTCATCAAATGTGATACTTGGTATGTATAATGAATGTTGGAATGATTTACTATAAGTGAATTATATTAAGTTAACAGTCCTAAGTTGTTATGTATTTAAAATGTTACAGTATTCCTATCGAATAAAGTTTCATTCTTTTGAAATCTCATTACCTTCATTCAAGAAAATTTTTAAAGGAATAATATTTCTCTATGTTGAAACTTTATTTCTTTTATGATCATAAATATATATTTTCAGTCAGTTATTTATAGTTTTAATGTGTCTCTAAATTTTGTTAAATACCCCTAATATATCTCAAAAAATATATTGTGTAAATTTATTATACTAACCAAATTTACCCCATCATATTATAATTATACACCTCATCAAATACAAAGCCTCATACAGTTTCATCAGAATGAAAAAATTGAAACCATTGATATATTAGATCACAATTAATGGAAGGTGTTGATCCCATCCAAAATTTAAATTCATTGAACAATATCTCGCCAGATATTATTGGGTTTAAATGGTCATCTCAGAATGAAAATTTGTTTGAGGATAATATATATTGAAAAATCACATCTAATATCGAAATTAATGTAGAATGCATCAACAAAATTTCGAATTCCATCCCATATACCAATATGATAAAAATAAATGTGGTTCTCCATAGAGTCTAATTGATTCTTTATTGTATATCCTAGGATATTGGTCCTGAATGAAGTCTTATATGAGTGTAATGGAACACAATATATTCATAAGGTGAACCAAAACAACCCAAATGGAATTTTAGAATTCAGATATATTTCATATTCTTATTATGAAAACCATGGTGATTTTATTCCATTTTCAATATTTCATGTGTAAAATCTACATCATCCCATTATACATATGAGATTCATCCTTAACATACTTATTAAAATATATTGATATTTTCCCTCTGAAATCAACCTATTCATGTTATAGAACAAGAAATTATTCATGATATATCTATAACTATTTTTTCATTCAATATAGATAATGTTTAGTAAGGTATGATCTTCATCAAATAACTCCTTCATTTCTAGTATTGATGGAACACATATTCAAGTCCTAAAAAATATCATTCCATCATCCTAATGGTTGAATTTAAAAATATTTCTCACCATATTTTTTAGCTCACTATCATCATTTTATTAATTTTACATTTTAACATTGACATATTTTTGGGTATATTTATATGAGGAAGATGATATTTCATAAATATTTTTATTATTTCATAGTCCCTTATTTAAAAATTATTATGTATCCTTATTTGGCATCCTATGGAGGTAATATATTGATTAATCAAAGTACATAACAACCTCTATCAAACTCCTTTGGGTTATATTCAATCCATCTCTTTGAATATATTCTTTAAACATTTGTTCCCATTATATATATCCCAGATGTTCCATATAGGTAATTTTTCCATATTTATTGAGAATAAAAGAAAACTATTATCTCCAAATAATGAGCAGAGTAATTTTTCTCATAAATCATCAATTGGTGAGATGAATATTCTACCATCATGTGATTTTTCCTGATTGCACATCCTAATACCTTATTTTATGTATCAATGTATTTAACATACCCTTATACATTATAATACCATGTGATTACATGTGAAATGATCAAATTTCCCTTAAGATACATGAAATTTTATTCAAATTACCTTATCTAATGGAACTTGTATCCCTACTGAGTAAACTAGGTTAATGTATTTGATATCCATGTGTACTTTTTCATAAAATGTTCATAGTATTAATTCAATCCTTAAAAAATATTTGTCTATTAATGTTGTTAGTACAATCCATTTTCCAATAACCTATGTTTTTTAATGATCCAAAAATATACCCTCCCTTATGACTACATGATATAATAATGTCGTATTTATTAGGTAGAGTGAACACACTAAAAATTTCATATGAATTTTATCCATCATAGTGGTCTTTTACAAAATCATAAAATTATATAAATACTCCTCATTACTATTGAGATATATATTAATATCAAATATAAAGACTACAAAATGTACCATAGAAATCTTAGAAGGCTCTCTTTATTAAATAAATAAATAAATTAGATTAATTTCTATATTTTAATTAAATTACAAAAAATTATCTGCTTTGATATATTTTATGGAAGTCTATTTTTCTTAAAACCTCCCTTTTTGAAAATTTTTTATATCCAGATTTAAGGCCAGTCATTTAAAAGTATTTCTCCCATCAAATATTATAAGAAAACTAATAAATGTAGAGAAGGGGATAAAAATACATCTTGGTTCCCTATTTTAGTTCATGATAATCAATTTTGAGAGTGATTGACCCCTCTTTATTCTTAAAAATATTATCTTGTAAACCCTTTGTTGAATCACTTGTGTATATGAGTCCCATAGGAAGATTATCATACTATCACTTAATTAGTTCCATGAAATTATTCAAGGTCATTCAATAATGAGACATTGAAATATAAATAACACCATGAATGAGTTGTTTTGAAAATAAAATATCATTAAAAGAGATAACATAATTAAACCATTCCAAATATATATCGATATAATATTTTATAACATGTATATCATCGATGTTTTGTTTCAGGAAAACTATATCTGATGGATATCACCCATGATAATATATTATGCCCTATATAAGTGAAATAATTTAATTAGGATCTTATTGTGATCCTTTCAACAATAGATGATAATATATTTATTTGGGATCTGAAATGTGACTTCTCTATTGTATAAAGTTATATCAAATCTATATTTAGATATCCAATTCCTTCCAAAACGCAAATCAAATTTAACTATACAGAGAATAATAATATTTTTAAGAAAAAATTCCCATAAAACATTATTAGAAAGAAGTTATAAAAAATTAATATTTTTGTCGTTCCATTATGATTTTTCATTGATATGTTAATATCCAATCATTTATGTGGTGATATAATCAACATATAATACTCTATAGGTATAAAACGGTTGGTGAGGGAAAAATAAAAAATGTAATTTATAGTTATTTAATGAATTAATATACTACAATTGTCCATTTAAATTCTATAAATGATTTTTTAGTATTGATTTCATACGAATTCCCTTTATATCAGGAAGTTAATGGATTCATATTTATGATATCATCAGTAGCCCCTGGGGTTTTGCAGATATTTGAGTTTGGGTGGTGAAATAGTTTGTGAATTATTTTCATTAATTTTATTTTGTATCCCCTTCATATCCCCTTGACATTATTCTCTATGGACAAAATATATTTCATACCATGTGAATTTATAAATTACGTGGATGTAATTACCCAATGATACATCACACATTATCTTCATTATAGATATTGAGACTTCTTAAACAATACACTTTATTAATGTGGTAATTACCTTAAAAACAATTTTTAACATATTACCCCAAAAACAAAGATAATAATAAAAGGATCCAATATACTTTTATACTAATAGTGAAAATAAAAAAAATCTACATATCTTCCAAATTCACTTATTTTCATTAAATTTAAAATATATGGTTTGACACAACAAAATAAGGGGAAAATTATTATTTTTAGTTCAATGATAAAACCCGTATTATACATTTAATTACATGTAATTATTTTGTCAATGGTTCCAGCGCATTCACCATAATTATTTTTAGAGCTATAAATTTTCAATCAATCATGGATTGACGAGTTAATAGTAAGTATTTTTTGAGAAATACCATTCTAAACTCCTTCCTTTCAATGGATTCAAATTTATCCTCTTGAATTGTGTTCATGATAGATGTCCACCATTGATTTGACTCACCATTTGAAAAATAAAACTATGATATAGTCATATCATTCTAAAATAATTAAGGTGTGATAAAATATCTTTTCTATCATACTAATCCAAGGAAGATACAATTGTTTGATTAGAAAACCTACTAATGGATAGTGTGAATTTACACAAAAAATACATAATTTTTACTGGTTCCTTCATTTTATAGATTGAATGTTTAACATTATTAATGTAATTGTTTATTGTTTGAGATAGTTTTTCTAGATTTGGAACTACATTTTAGATCTCAAATCATATTGAAATAGGTTTCCCATTAGTAAAGTCATTATATGGACTGTAAAAATATTTTGCAGCCTAATTCCTCCTAATTCAATCCATATAGTAAAATAGAAAATTATTCTGTGATGATCAAGAAATTATTAGAGTAAAAAATCATATCATATGTAAAATCAATCATATGATGTCTTAGAATATTAAAAGTTATTTTCTTCCATTAAAATTTTCATCATTTTGTATCAAATTTGGTTATTAATTTCAATTTTCAGTTTTATCCTCTTCTTCTTCATATTCTAATCCCAAAAAAACATATATACCCTTATCTAATACCAAGTAAGGTGAATCACGTATTATATACATGTAAATTAAATTATTTATAATTAATATCCATCACATCCCAGAACAACTTAATCCTTGCAACCTAATAGAATAGTGTCTTTGGTGATTATGATCATAAACAAAATAACACTTATTAACATCAATAGTTCGAAGAAGTAACATTCATATGATACACCCTTTATATAAATATCATTCTAAAATAATTCTTCAAAACCAAATGAATGTAAATATAAGAAAATGGTGATCCTAGATGCCATGTAATGGAAAACAAAATACATATCAATAAAAAATCATTAATGATTATAGGATGTGAATTTAGAGATGATAACAGAACTATACAAAAAATATTACATATTCTAATCATTCCCATCAATACATTATTCATAAATCATCAAATAATTTCATAATATTTTCATATTACATAAGAGTCACATGTCAAAATCTGGAACCCTAATAACATGGAAATCTGATAGTGAAATATGTGTCTCTCATAATAATTATAATATATATAAAAACAAGTTACATGGATTAATATGAAGGAATTAATATAAAAACATTGAATAAACTCCATAAAAATGTATTTTAGGATTTTTATAACCAATCACGTTCAATTTGGGCATGGAAAATCAACTTGAGTACCCTTTTTAGTTAATGTAATATAATCCATTAAACAATGTGTTGGGGTTATACTATAAAACATCCTCATAAAAATATAAACCATACATGTGTAGATAGATGTTAAACATGTATATTTTTTTAGATAACTGGCTATTTTTTAGCCCTACCATGATTCCTCTTATTTATTTCCCTTCATACATTACAGTTTTACTCAAGGTTATTTATTTTCATTGAATCTTCCAAAAAATGAATATATTATTCTATTTTATAATTACATGTATTGTTTGATTTTCCATATATGAGTATCCCTTTCATGTTTGCATTAACAATTTTTAATTCGTATTAATCGTAGATTTATTAATTATATCATTTAAATTAATTACTAACTTTATAATTGGTATTTCTGAAAATATACTTCATTTTAGGGTGTAAACGTATTTTGTAATTTCTGAGTGGGGATCCTAAAATTCAGAAAATTAAATTAAATATATGATGATAGAAAATTGTTGATATTTTACAACCTATAATCAGATAAGTGAACATTTTTTTCATCTTCTATTTGATAATATGTTTGTAAATAACTAACATTCAAAAAAAATATTTTACATTATGAATGACCATATTTCATTATATTTGAGTTTTGGAAACATTTAAAACTAAAATTTGATCATTACTAAATATTTCTATGATCTACTACTGATGAAAATCCTCAATAAAATAATTATGTTTTCATTCCACTAGTTAATAGTAATATATGGTTTGTTTTACTTATATATGTCATCCATATTTAATTATGTAAATTCAATACATCATATTTTATATTGTAAATAATATTTTTTCTTATCTTGTAATTATTATAATTTCATTGACATTTTTCCATTTACTAATTATGTTGTATGAGTTTATAATTCATAATGGACAAGAACATATCTATAGAAACAATACCTACAGTTTAAAATTAATGAAGAATATTTGATTCGAAATATATAATTTTACCCCACCACCTAGAAATGATTTCCCATTAAAATTTCATGATAATCTATCATAATAACAATCCACTTTTACATATATTATATGACAGAAAGATAAATGTTAAATGTTATTCTATGTTATAAAATGTTTTCATATAAGAATTCAAATAAATATAATTATAATCATAAAATAATTTTGGTTATTCCAAAAAAACACATTATTATATAACCCATGTATAATTACCACATAGAATCTTAAATACCTCATCTATGGAATATTGAAAAAATTATCCTCATCTATCTAATAAAATTTTTATAGACATCTAATGTTTCTTTTTCATGTGAATTAAATATTTAACTGAAAACATGGAAGAACTATTACCCATAAAAAACAAAATTCATTTATTTTTAGAAAACTCATCTATATATACAATCTCAATGCCATATATTCAATCAAAAAAAGTGTATAAACATAGGTCATGATCATCAACCTTACCATCATCATCCTAACCCCTTTAACAATTTATCAATTAAAAATCTTTAGAATCATATACAAATAATACTTGGGAGAAAAATCCCTAATGAAATCATGAGAATCATTATACTATGAAAATTTATTTTATAGTGATATGCATATAAATATAATTTAATTGAAAAATTATAAATGTGACTATGTGGTTGTTGTATCTATTTTTTCAAAATATTCATGCCTTATTGATTATATTTTTTATTCCATTAGTAGGTTTAGTACATTTACAACGGTCTATTTAATATATATTTATACATTTTTTCTATTTGAGCTCTTACATGAATATAAAATGTTTTATACTTGTAGAGAAAATTATTTAGTACAATAATTTTTGAATATAAATTAAATTATAGTTTTTTCTAAAATCTATTTTCACGTTTTATTTTATTATCATACTAAAGTCCTAATTTTGTTCTTGTTTAGCATTAAATACCATATAATATATATTTATGTTCTATATAAGGGAAATTGAAAATTTTATGTTGAAAATTTACCCAAGATATTTTCACTTTATAACATATCACTAACATATATTGATATTTTGTTATATTTTATACTCTATTAAAATTAATGTTCACATTTTAGTTTATATTTTCATTTATATTATACTTTATTAGTCATTATCATGTATTAAATTGAAAAATCCATGTATTTTAGTTTACTGTTTATATTAATATAGAATATCTTTCATTATATTTATGTTCCATTCCTTGTATATATATTATCAAATAATAATAGTGTTTATAAATTCAATATATAGGAAATTTAATTTACATAATAAAGGAAATATTTTGTAAATACATCATTTCTCAAACATAATCACTAAATATTATCAATTACTTCTTCATGTAGTTTATATTATATAATATATTTAATATTCCATTTTTTATAGACCACACAATCTATACCCTCATTATGTAAATTCAGGGATGTTGTTCCATCAATAAAATATAATATAAGTATTTTGAACATATTGTAATTTTTTTAAGGGATTATTTCAGTTTATTTTTTTCCAAAAACCATTAACATTTCATTCTATAACATGTTCTTAATCCTATTTCAAAATATCTTATATAATTCACTGTACTACCGACATAATCCTCTGAGAACACATAGAAGGAAAACATATTTCAAAATGTTGATATTACATTGAATGTATGTGTTTTATTTCACATTTTGGTTACTGAAATATTTTTATATTGATGATTATTTTAATTTATTTATATTTATTTATATATGAAAAAATGAAGATATTTTCATACTCTATCGTTTTTTATGTGCATATACCTATTTTTATACAAATCTGATCATTTATGAGTTATGATATATCCTATTCATTTAAAATTGATATATAGTTTGACGATATTCTTTAGCTTCATGTATTCTTATTAGGATCGAATTGGAACACCTAATGAAATTTTTTGGTCTACTCCAAGAGTATCTATTGACCCAAAACACTTTTAAAATACATTTTTCTATCTCAGATTATCTATCTCATTTGGATAGGTTATTAGAAAATATAGGTAGGAGGTAAATTCTAGGGACGTTTTTGGATTAGAAATGAACCACACATGACTAATTAGCTTCATAAAAATACCCACTGTGAATGAAATCTATAATTTTATATCATTTATTGATGACCATGTTATAAATTGAAATCTATTTTAATATGAGATTTCTTTTGATAACACTTATTAGAAAATGAGTATAACATATAATACTTATTATATATTATTATATACAAGGGTCAATTTAGAAATAGTTGAGTTTTTGTATCTCAAAATGGATTTTTTTATTTAACAATTTGTACAAGTTCATTTTAGAATTTTTGTGGAAGGGTATTCAGAGGGAGAATATTATTATAGTGGTCTGGGCATGATTCCATATATTTAAAATATATTTTTCTTCTTCATGGATAATTTTAAACCACCTATGATATGTATATGGAATTTTTTATAAATTTTCCACACTATAACTTGTGTTTATTTTGTTTAATTTTTTTAATGTTGAATGTATATGCATTGTTAATGTATATAGGTAGTGAAACATAATAGTTTTTATATTTTGTAAAGAAATTCAACAGTTATTAATATCTTTTTACATTTTTTAATGTTTATAATTCCCTTCCTTGGAAAAAAATAGAGTCAATGAGAAAATGGTTTAAGGTTGATATGAGGTATCATAAAATATATAAATCATTATCTATACTTTGATTTCTGTTTCTTTATTTGAAATGATTTGATAAAGGGATGATTAGTTTAACAACAAACAAAAAAAATTTAATGAATCACTTAATAGACTCTATATACATGACTCTCTTCCCATTTCACAAATTCCATTTTTTTATTCTATAAAACTATCTTTTAATAGAAATCATCAATTCTAATATAAATTCTATTGTAACTATATAATTTGAAATTGATAAACAATGAATTATTTAATACATTTTATAAACTACATATTCGTTTTCAGACCATTTTTATTCAAATTTAGATAGTTAAAATCATATTTTTTTATTCTAAAAAAATTAATTTGTCATTATTTTAAAAAAGTTATTAAATATATTATAAGATACTACACAATATGATCAATAAATTTTTTTTCATTATTTAATATAATTTGTATTACATTTTATTATTATATCTATCAGACATGATTCTTCATTATAGTTCATAGATACATAATAATATTTATTAATAAATATTTTCCATATAAATATATATAGCCATAACAAAGGGAGTTGAGCTGAATAATGCATGAAAAGAATTATTTTTATTCCTTGTACCTCATGATTTTCCAAAAAAAATAGTTCCTAAAAGATATTATAAGTTGTAAAAAATGAATCCTATGTAAACACCCACAACAATTCATGGTACTAGATCCAAAGTCCAAATAGTTTTATAACTAACCATTTCCTTATTGGCTTAAAATGCTGTAATGGATGTTTGTTTACAATAAAATATTTATACTATTATACTTTCATAGAAAACCATTTATACATTTCTATTCTTCCCTATTATTAAATGTTGATTAATGTGTTATTTTTAAATGTTTTATTAATAATATAAAACATATATATATTGTATATATGAAATTAATTTACCAAAATTTCATTTATCATGTCCATGAAACATGAGAGACATAAAAGTAATCATTTTATCTAGGATTATTCTTTTAATGGAATGAAATTTATTACATTATGTTAATATCATTATAATAATCTTGAGAATACTTTAGTTATTGAATTTATTATTTTTGGAAGGTAATCTAGACAATTTACATTTATTTCGGTTTTATATGATTTTCAATATCTTATAACTCTATGTATCAATTTTTTTCAATTTGATTGAATTAGAATTACTTGAAAGGGAATTCTAAATGAATTCTATCGAAATAGGTTTCTCTGTTATTTTTAATGTAAAACCTTTAGTGTGGAAGTTCTTATTGATGCTAAAATTCTATTGAAATAAATTTTTAATAAATTAATTGACATGGAAGCATGAATAATTGGTTAATACATATGGTTCATACATATTATATCAATGGATAATTATTCAATGAAGTGTGTTTAGATATAATTATTATTGAATTTCCTATTCAAGTATTTCATTTACTTAGGTTTTTTATCCACATTAGACCTAACATATTCCCTCTTTTCTAAAAGCCTTTATTCCTTGGGGATTTTTTTTGTAGAAATATAAGGTAACATTTTTGCCTACTGAGTTTTCCATGCTAAATTTTGAACGACAACCGGCAGTTTATCCTAAAATTTCTTTAGGTTACCTGAATTTTAGTCTTCATTATTTGGTGGAAGAAGTAATTAATTAATTAATTAATTTTTAATTGTTTTTAGTTTTTTAAATAATCTTTTACACAACTATTAAAATCAAACTTTGAATTAAGGATTATTTTTATTTATCCCCATAATGTGGAACCCATCATAAAATGATATAGAAATAGTGACCATAATTTCATGATTCATATTTTATTATTCTAATATTCATTATTAACATTTTAGTTACAGATTTTACTATAATTCTTTTTATTAATTTTCAATATTTTTTTGATGAAATTTTTATTTATAATTTTATATTGATTTAAAAAAATTTAATATTTAGTTTGATTCTTAATATCATCATCAAAAGTATTTCATATATTTTTCCCAAAATTTATGTGGATTTTCATTTTCAAATTTTATGAAAAATTGATATTTAGCACCCATGGATTCTCATCAAATATGGAAAAAATGGATTTTCAAAAAATTATGAACATATTACACTTAATTTTTTATAATTTATTTGTGAATATCCTAATTGGGAATGAACATAATATTTTTCAAATCCAAATTTATATTTATTATATATTATGTCCTTTATACTTTATGATCATAGTATTTTTATAAGTCTATGGCCTTAAACATTACATAATCATGAGTTATCTCAAAAATTCCATTGAGGATCTTTTCAGGTTTAGAGTTTTAGAGAATTAGGTCATAACTGATACATAACAATTTGAATATTACAAGTAAGCTTGTCTACTCACTATCTACTTTTTTATAATAGACAAACTCTTTAAAAACAAATAGGACATAATTTCATATTTTAGAAGAATAACTTTTCCTTGATCCCATCCTTGAAATTATTCTTATTTATGCCCTATGGAAAATATTTCATAACATGGGATGAGCATAAAAAGATTCTTAATTGATATATAATTAATGAAAACTATTATTCATGTGATAACATAGATACCATGAATACATTATCATAAAGAAAAACCATTCAACTTTAAGAAGTAGTAAATTTAATTAACTAAATATAAGTACATTTAATAAAATTTTTGAAACTAAAATATTACTTTAAAGCCGATAAAAAAGAAACATATATCATATAAAGGTATATTGGGACATAAAAAAACTTAAATGGAATAACCATACTTTCAACTTCCACACATATCACTAAATGGAATATCCATAAGGTCAGCTTAAATACCCAATTCATTGGAGGTTATAATGTAACCACACATCCTTGGTTTATCATGGAACCAACCATAATGTTTTTATCATGTAATAACCCATACTTGGTTTATCACATAATAAACCATCAAATGTATATATACCATTATATTATCATAACACATAAAATATTACAAATATCAACAAATCACTAATAACATTTCATTTGAAAGCACAATAAATCCTTAAAAGATATTGAAATACTCAATACATTTCAAAAACTATTTTCAATATTAAAACAATCACAAAGGGAATAAGTGATTTCAATTCCTTTTATAAAAATTAATTCTTATATATGAAACCAAATATAAAATAATGATCATGGTGGTGGAGAGGTCATTGTTTTCGCGTACGTTAAAAACATTTCTATTGAAGTTTAGAAAAATTATTCATAGAAAAATATTCCATTTGAATGAAAGTAAATTTCAAAGGGTTTTATTATACTCTGTATAAAATAAAGTGGTTTATATTATCAAAATACTCCTCAATTAAATGAGATTGATTATACTGTGTATAAAATAAAGTGGTGTATATTATCAAAATACTTCTCAATGAAATGAGATTAAGATGAAGTCCTTTACCTTGATTTGACTTATCTCATTCATTATTAATATTCATGAATAATAAACTTAGGTTATGTTCTACTTGATTTAGAAACGTTTTCATGTTTTTATTCATTTTATATTACATATCATCATGTTATAAAAATTATGTAGTTATGTTCATTTCGGTTGGTTTATCAATATTTGGTACTTCAGTTGAAAATGAACTTCTATTGATATAAATTGTACATGTAGCCAAAAGTAAAACATATAAGGAATGATAATAATGATTTAAATGTAATTTATATGTGATATATTTTTATTTAAAATAGTCCATAATATTTGGAGATAATAATTGAAATGCACTGTTCCTAGAGACATTTGGTCATACAAACGCATGAACGCTACTTTAATTTCTTTGTCATATTAAATGAATAATATTCAAAGGATATAATTTTATAATATAATAATAGTATTATATTTATTTCATGTATGTATCATATGAATGATAAAAACATCTTTTATATGTTCCATGTATAAAATGAACGAGTCATATCAAATTGAGTGGGTGGTAGTCCACACTTCCTCAAATGAAATTACAATATTTACATATCATATAAAGCATAAAGGTACGTTACAAATAAAAATTAAAAAATATTAGAGAGAAGATAAATATAATATATATCATATATAAATACAGTTCCCTCAAAATGGACATAATGAGAGGTGGTATGGGAAACATTGAACAATCAGCATTTCGTGATGCGGTAGTCCGCTATACCCAGAAACATGAAGTTCGTTTTGATTAGATATAGTTGTTTGTTTGTGTAATATGAATAAATCTCATTAAAAATATAATATATTGAGTATACTGGTTTTGTTATGCAATCAAATAATAAGAAAAAAATATGGATTAGATAAAGAAAATGAATGAAATAAACTTGAGTGAAGACGTTACATCTAAATTGAGTAACTTTGTTTGATATGAACCAAAATGATTTCTTGACTATACTACTTCTAAGGATTCTATGAGAAATGGATGGATATTGAGAGATTATTTTATAATAATTGGGACAATCCGAGGGGCTTGAGTTGTTTGAGTTATGAGGGTAGAGGTGGTGGCCATTTATAAGAGGGAGGATGGGGACATTAGGTATGTTTTTAAATATTAAATTATTATAAATTCAATTTAAATAAAAAAATTTCCAAGACTAATTTAAATAGATGATAAGATGATTTTTTTAAATATATGTTATACAATAATTTTTAGATAGGTTTTGAATATTTTATTTATCGCTATTGTTTTGATTTAACTATAATTTTAAACATTTTTTCCTTACCATGATATTATGTTATTTAGAAATTATAGGGTAATGTTATTACCATATCATGTCAAAAGACCCCCAGAAAGTAATTTATGATATATTTGGACTTATATAAACCATTTGGTAGAATAATCTATTTTTAGTAATTTTATATCATTTAATAAACTATTTTATATTTTCAGTTATGAATTTCATCAATTTTGAACAATATACATACATGACTTTATTATAAATTCATAACAACTAGATTCCTTCAATATAAAGGAATTAAATCAAATATAGTGTGTTGTCTCGGTTGTCGTTGATTGAAGTTATATACATCCCAAATTAATTACCCTTTCTTAAAACATTAGTATAACATAATTTCGGGGTCGATCCACAGGGAACTATGGCGTGCATGAATTCAATTGAGTTAATACTTAATTAGGTGAAGTTTGTAGAATTTAGAGGTGATTTAGTTGATTTTGGTTTTTGATTGAAGCTAAATTTTTTTACTTTAAAGAAATGATTATTAGTTTTAAAGAAAACAACGGGTAAATTTAAAGAGTTTAAAATAGGAATAAAAGACGTGTCGGGGCTGTGGTGATTGAGGAGTTCTTCTGTAAGTTGTTGAAATGGTTGTGTTATTTAAAATAATTCAATTATTCTAGATTTTATTTTGTTACCATATTTCCTTGGTCCAGTTCCTCTTGTTTGGAATTAGAGTTGTTGACTCCTTGGTTAGGTAGTTAGTGTTCTTACTTCATTATTAAGTTCAGTCCATTATTTGAATCCGTGAAACCTTTCCAATGGTCATGGATGTTTTCAATGTTACTTTTCTTTTTTATCGCTGAGAATTAATCCGTTGGCCTGGCTCAGAATTCATAGTTATATTATATAGTGGTTTAAGAAGAGTAAGATGAATTGCAACGAGCAAGCACAGCGCTATAAAACAACACAAAAATTATGATCCCTCATCCACAGCCCCAACATGAGGGGTTTAGTTACACATAGAAGGCAGGAAAGAAATGACACATGTGATACCTGATGAATTCATCGTGTAAGCATTGAGGTAAGGTGTCATAAGGTGGAATGGTGGAATAGTGGAATGATGGCACCCCAGTGGCTTTGGGAATGGTGGTAGCAGAGCTTATCACTCCTCCAATGGGTTCTGAACTCCAAAATAAGTAGGACAAGGTCTCTTTTTATACAAAAATAAATTACACAGCGTGTACAGAAAGTACACGCCGTGTACTTTTTGTCAACACGTTTTGGCGCCAATTTCTCCGATGGCAGGTGACCTGACACGCCGTCTTTGACTGTTGAACACGGCGTCCCCTGGTGGTTGAGTTTACACGGCATGTAGCACCTCCATACACGGCATGTAGTGTAAGAAATTTTCCACAAAACCCTTCTAGAATACCAGACACGGCGTGTAGAAACAAAACATGTCATGTCTCCTTCAACGGCCACATGGGCATGTAGACTTTTCTCAGCAACCACCACTTCTAGAATGTAGTACATGGCGTGTAGCGCTGCCTCACACGATGTGTATCTTCTGCCTGGTGACATGGGTGTGTAGTCCCTCCTTCGGTCTGTGTCCCTGTCTGGATGTACACGACGTATATAGAAGTACATGCCATGTAGTTTCTAAATTTTCAAAGACTTCATTTGATTCGTGTATTGAGCCATAAAGCTCTTGAAGGTAAATAGAATCACCAAAATTGAAGGATATGTTCATAAAACAACAGATATTTGCTGAAAACATGTTTTTTTCTTCAATTATATATGTGGAAATGTATACACAAATTGGGTGCTTCAAATTCCCCCACACTTAGTCATTTGCTTTCCCTCAAGAAAAATTTCGACATCTAATTAAGAGAGCCTATACTTTAAAAAGGAAGTTATTGAATTAATCAATAATATAACTGATAAAGTTACTGAGGAAAAATTCTAATAGGGACAAACAAATTTAATTCATAAGATATTAAAATCATGCCTCATATATAATGCAATAAACTACTCTCATCCTCTTTCAACACATTTTTCAACCTTTAAAAAAATAAGAATTCCACTTGATGATTTACCGTACCAGTCAAAATCACACTGCACACTCAAGATATTTTTCTTCAATGTTATGCTCAATCAAAATTATATACACTCTATCGATATGTTTTCAAGATACCTTGTTCTCTACTTAAGAAAAATTGAATTACAAAAATCATGAGGGCTTTATCTATAAGGTTCAGATGTCTCTGTGGCTAAGAGATGGTATGTTCAAATGTGAAAATAAATTCTGAGGCTTTGAAAAAGGAAGGCTAATTCCTTTAAAAAACATTTCATGATATTCAAAGTAATGCTCACTGAAAATTATTCCTCCACAAGCTCAGTCAAATGATTTTGTAATCATCGCCATCTTCCTTAGGCAAGTAGGGTTCATGAGAAAATAAGCATAACGTCCCCTTTTTGTTTGTTTGTTTTTAATTACAAAGAAACACAAGGGAAACACTTATGAATACAATGAGTAGATGTTTGGAACCCATTCTGCCCCAAATAATCAAGAGGCACTCCCCCACACTTTATTTCATGGTTGTGCACAAAATATGTCATGTATTTCCAACTCCCTCTTTAAAGCTCAAATGAATAATCATGCAAAGTTTAAAAAAATAGGGTAATAAGGGAAATAGGCTTGTAATGTGGCTCCCTATAAAGGTTGTTCATGGCTTCTATGGGCTTAACAAATATTAAATGTAGGTTAGGTCTCAAGATAAAGGGGTTGAAACAATCTAATTCCTCAATCATTTTAATGTAATTTAAAAATTTCTTCATGTTTTGAAAATAAATCATTCAAATTCTGGTAGTGAGGAATATCCAATGAATCCCTCAAGAAAGAGGGTATTAGAAAATAAATACAAAAAAGGGTTTAGAATACTTCTCAGGAGTGGAAAAATAATAAAGCGAAAATCAGTTCATGACATGCATATAAATGATTAGCCTAATCAATGTAAATTAATCAAGGATGAGAAGTTGCAATTGAAACTATATCAGAAATCATTTTAAAATACTTAATAACTAAAATAAGCATGAAACCTTTCCAAAAGTTCCTACTGATAACTCTAGAATTTATACGAATGTTTATCCAAATTTTTTTACATTTTCAAATATAGAATCTAAGAATGATTTCTCCTAGATTTGTTTAAGGGAAAATACTAAGGTGAAAGAAAGAGAAGCTCCCCCACACTTAATACTGCACATGGTCCACCAAGTGCAATACTAAGGTAAGGGTGGGAAAAGAAGTGGTATGGGGGACAAAATGAGGGAATATAGTGGAAGAAGTAAATTCAAAAAGAGAGAAAATAGAAATGGAGAAATACTCCCCTCGTGAAAAGTGATGCCCAAGGTGCTCCATGATACCTGTGACTGGAGAGGAAATAAATAACTACAAACATGCACAACATCACATCATAGAAAATAATAGAGGAGATATATAAGATAATTAAAATTTTCACTATCATGGGGTCACCTCTGGGGAGGCATCATCCTGTACAGAATCGGCCAGTAAAGATGGCTCAAGAGGTGTGGAAGTGGGAGGCATGCTCTCTACAATGGGAACGAGAGTTGAAGAAGTAGGAGCCGCAGGTGCGAGACTCGGTGAAGGTAGCTCAACAGAAGTCCCTAGCCCGACAGAAGTGTTAGTAGCAGGGCTCACCGTAGGCAGTAGAATAGAATCCCTGGCCTGCGCAGGAGATGGTGGTGGAGCAGCAGCAGATGGGCTAGGAGCGGAGACAGAGGCCTACGGAGGAGGCAGTGGAACACCATGATGCTGAGCAAGATGTGCAAACAACATCTCCATCCGATCCTAGTGGCCGTCTAGACGAATAAAATGGCGTGCAATGGCGTCCTAATAGACGATGATACGAATGAACTGCTGCTCCATCTGAACCTGTTAGCTATCCAAGCGACCCAAGACCTCCTCCATCACGGCTATACGGAGGGAAAGGGCAAGATCGACCGCTGGTGCGGGGGTAGGGGGAAGGGTGATGGAATAGAAGAGGGAAAGTCAATAGAAGTGTGGTCAGTAGGAGGTGGGTGAGGTGGAGAAGCTGGAGGGGGTGGGGAAGGAGGAGCAAGGTCAGCAGCTAGGGCAGGAGGGGTAGCAGGTGGTGGGGCTCGAGCCTGAGCAAGGATATCGGCACCCCCTGATTCTGGACCTATCCCATGCGAATGAGCATGAGAAAATCCATCCGCTGGGGTGAACCTAACAAGTCATGAGGTAAAGAGGGCTCGAATACCCCTAGGTGGTGGGCAAGATGAGTGGTGTAAAATCCGTCGGTCAGGTTGCCATGACGGCCGGTAATCATGGAGAGGAAATATGAGGCGGTGAGATAGGGGAGGTCCATGTAGTCGTGATGAATGACACCGGTAAGAAGCTCCATGTCACGGCCAGTCACGACCCCCATATCTTATGGTGGGGGAAAATTATGGTGCTGAAGCACTTGTGGGTGAAGCGATGGATGGGGTCGGCTATAAGAGTGCTCTTCTGGGAAGTGGGGGAGTATCGGTGGTTAGGCCCAGCGATCTCCCGCCACACGACAATGAGGTCAGGGCGCTCGGGCTGGGTCATGGAAGAAACGAGGGGTGGGGTGATAGGATGGGGGTAAAAGCTGCACCCTCAGCCAAACTCTATCATGGTAAGAGAAAATTGTCGGCCGCCTAGCTGGAATCGAACAACGGGTACCACATCACCAAGTGTCTCCCGGTACTCTGCTCCATCATACTCAAATGAGGCCGCAAACTCCAAAAATAAATCACAGAACACATGAGGGCTGACCTGGAAAATATCGAGGAGCGAGGTGTGCTCGAGAAGTGCCTCCAACTCCTCCAAAATACAGATCTGATGTGGAATGCTGCTGTCAAGGTACCGACCACTCAATGGGATTGGCCGATGAGAGAAGCGTCGGATCATGTCGTATGCAAGGTAGGCGGCCAGGAATATAATGCATGGATAAGGAGCTCCTACAAGTTTCGGACTAGGTGTCGGTGCAGTAGCAGCGGCAGGCTCTGTAGGTGGATCAGCCGAAGTGGAGGGTGGCTCGGTGGAAGGTGTGATCGAAGGGGGACCAGCTATTGATGAAGATAGCACATGGAAAGTGGTAGCTGGAGCAACATAAGTAGTCTCGGCCTCCGCTAAGGGAGTGAGTGGTGGATGAATGGCCAATGGAGGGAGTTCGATGACAATATCATCTCGGTCTGGCTACGTAAGAGGTTGGAGTCAGATCCGACGATAACTTGACTCATCTCCCTCAGTGGCGGAGGCTGGCTGCTTTCCGTGGGAAGGATCTTGATCTGCCATATCCTGAAATAGAAAAAAAAATCAAAAGAAAAAATAAAAAGGAAAGAAAACATAACGAAGAAATTGTGAGAAAACTGGAAAATAATAGTACACGACATGTACTCAATAGTACACGACGTGTACTCAAAAAATGAAGAGTATCCCATGTTCTCTGGATTGACACGCCAAGGGTGAATAACAGACAATTGAAAAGTACATGGCGTGTACCGAACATACACGACGTGTTCACTCAATGTGTAGGTGGTCGTGTTGTACAAATTACATGGCCATGTTTTTATCAGTTCAAAGAAAACAATAGACGCCGTGTAGGTACAGGACACGGCGGGTACTGCACACGAAGAACATGGTCTTGTAGAAGGTGAGACACAGGCCGGCTGAATATATAAAGGAAACGGCGTGTACCGAACATACATGTCGTGTTCATGAACATGGGGTGAGAGGCCATGTTATGTGCCACACACGGAGGGGCCAACAGAAATGATCGACACGGCGTGTAGAAACTACATACGCCGTGCACATAAAAATGGTGTGTGAGGCTGTGTGCAAAGGTGTACTCGGGCACGATGAAAAGGACACAGTGTGTACAGAACATACACACCATGTATATTCAAATGTAGAAATATGTTGTGTGTGGCCGTGTGCAGGTGTACACAGCATGTGTTCTTCATTTCGTGGCCATGTACTGGCGAAAGCCGAACGGTTGTCCAATCTGAAAAACACCCAAAACGATTATATAAACATGAAATAGAGGGTGTAGAACGGTGTACCTGGATCAAGGATCACAATGTGAGAAGAATAAAAACATGAAATTCCCCAAATCGACGGATCTGGATAAGGGGGGTTCGGGTGGCTTTTAGGAGAAGAAAATGGGAAGAGGGGAGGAAATGGGGAGGCTGGGCAACACAGCCTCATGTCGGGTGGAACGCGGTGTATATAGCCGCGGTACATGGCATGTATGTTTGGACTACACGCCGTGTATCCCGAATATTATTATTATTATTATTTTTTATTTTTTTAAGAATTACAACAGATATAAATATATAATTATTATAGTAAAATATATAATAATTATTATTAATAATTAAAATAAAATAGATATAACTACAAATTCTATTATAAATAAACCTATACACGGCGTATATCGGGAAATACACGCCGTGTATTTTAAAATTAGAAAAAGAGTAGTACAACCTTTGGTCCGGTGCATGGGGCCGGATTCGAACCGGCGATCGGTAGTTCTGAATGAAAGCCCTCAACCACTAGAGCAAAGGTTGTTCTACTGTTTATATTTATTTTATATATATATTTATTCTAGGCGGCCTATACACATGGAAAGAAAGAAAAGAATGGCATGTGGTTTTTATTTAGGAAAGTATGGGGGTGAAGCGGGGAGATTAGCGCGATTCAAAACCGGGTCTTTTGAACCTGGTGCCGAGACTTTTCCAATCCTCCAACTTCACCCGCACGTAATTTCTTATTTTAAAAATGTTTATAATTTATATTTGAAAAATTATGGCACACACAGCGTATATCGGTGTACACATCGTGTGGTTTTATTAAAAGAACAAATGATGGAAATGGGACGGTTGTCTGGGTTCGAACCCGGGTCTTTTGAAACTGGATTACGATTCTAGAAAACCGGTCCATCCCCATAATTGGGTTTTTAAACCAATTTATATATATATATATATATATGGAAAATACCACACACACGCCATGAAAATAAAATGAGGAACCCCGTGCCGACGGTAGGTCAGGAGGATTCAAACCAGGGATGGCTTGAATAAACTCCAGTGACTTTACCATCAGCACCGGCATCATCCCTAGTTTTTTATTTGTTATTCTAAAAATTTATACTATTAAGATTACAAATTAAAAATATATGTACACGTTGTGTATATTAGTGGTACACTGCGTGTAACCTTTGGTTGCCTCCCAGGAAATGCCTTTTTTTTGGTCTTTGGCTTGACCTACTTACCTGGCTTACCTGAGCTGTATGGTGGACAACGTTCCCACCATGTTGTCTGTATGATGGTAAGCTTTCAACTACTGTACGTTTACCTTGAATGGTTGACCATCTTCTCCAGAAATTTCTACCACTCCATGATGGAATACGCGTACAACGTGGAATGGTCCTGACCATCGTGACATTAACTTCCCTGGGAATAAGCGAAGACGAGAAATAAATACAAGTACCTGATCACCGGGTTGGAAAAAGTTTCGTGAAATCATCCAGTCGTGAATGCCTCTTGTATTCCACTAGTACAATTTGGCGTTCTCGTATGCCTCTAATCGGATCTCATCTAGTTCCGACAGTTGGAACTTCCATTTTTCTTCAGCTGGCATCAGATCATAATTTTGGGCTTTGACAGCCCAGTAGGCTTTGTGTTCCAATTCTACTAGCAGATGGCAGGGCTTGCCATAGACGAGGCAGAATGGGGAAATTCCCAGTGGTGTTTTAAAAGCAGTCCGATATGCCCACAATGCATCATCTATCTTCTCGTACTAGTTCTTATGAAAAGTGTTCACTATTTTCTCCAGGATCTGCATGAGCTCACGGTTGGAGAGCGCTACCTGTCCACTAGACTGGGGATGATATAGTGTCCCCATCTGACACTTTACTCCATACTTTGACAGTATTCCCCTCATTAGTTTGTTGTCGAAGTGGGTCCCTCTATCATGGATCAGTACAATTGGAATTCCAAACCTACTAAAAATATTTTCATTTATAAAATTTATGACCACCATGGCTGTGTCGTGAGCTGTAGCAGTGGCTTCCACCCATTTGGAGACGTAGTTGATGCAGACCAGTATGTAAGTGTTCCCAAAATATGGGGGAAAGGGACCCATGAAATCTTTTCCCCAGATGTAGAAAATCTTGACCTCCATGATCTGGTGCTGGGGAATCTCGGCTCTACGTCCCATATTACCGATCCTCTGGCACCGATCGCAATAGGAAACAAAGGCACGAGCATCTCTATGCATGGTGGGCTAGAAAAATCCATATTGCATGATCTTTTCAATGGTACGGTTCGGCCCGTGATGTCCTCTTACTGGTGAGGCATGACAGAACTCCAGGACACTCTGAACTTCATTCTTCAGGATGTAACGGAGGATCACTCCATCTACACAGGATCAGAATAGCAGAGGATCCTCCCAGAAGAACCTTTTCACATCAGAGAAAAATCTTTTCCTTTGCTGGAAGGTGAGGGCGGGGTGAACGACACATGTAACCAGAAAATTAGCGATATCAGCCTACCATGGCCTAGGTGTTTCATTTATCGAAAAGAGGTGCTCATCATGGAAATCCTACCTGATCTACCAATCTTCTTCCGTCTCCAAATGAGGCAGCTGAAGGCAGAGATAGATGGTCAGCAATGAAGTTCTCACTCCCTTTCTTATCTCTGATCTCAAGGTCAACTTCTTATAGGAGGAGTACCTAGAGGATCAATCAGGGCTTCGCATCTTTCTTGTTGAGTAGGTACTTTATTGTTTCATGGTCAGTATAAACAATAAATTTAGACAACACTAAGTAAGAACGAAACCTGTCAAATGTGAAAACCACTGCAAGCATATCCTTGTCTATGGTGGTGTAGTTGATCTGTGCCTCATTGATCATCTTACGGGCATAATAGATAGGTCATAAAATCTTGTCAAGTCGATGGCCCGAGACTGCTCCCACTACGTTGTCGCTCGCATCACACATCACATCAAATTGTTCCTCCAAGTTGGGAGAAATCATAACTAGAGATTCTACCAGGTGCTGCTTTAGATGCTCAAAAGATCTGACACATGTCTCATCGAACTCAAATAAGTCATCCTTGGTTAGAATATTGGTGAGGGGCTGGGCTATTTTGGAGAAGTCACTGGCAGACTGCCTGTAAAAACTTGCATTCCCTAGGAAGCATCAGATGGCTCGGATGAAAGTCGGTATAGGTAGGAATGAAATGACTTTGATCTTTATTGGATCTACCTCTATCCCCTTTATTTAAATCATGTGGGAAAGGAATATGCCACCTTACACCATGAAATGACACTTTTCCCAGTTCAAGACTAGGTTAGTGTGCTCACATCATTCCAAAACAGGCTCTAGATGTCGTAAACAAATGGTGAACGATTTTTCATAAAAATAAAAATCATCCACAAATACCTCCCAGATTCGTTCCACTATGTCATGGAAGATGGAAATCATACAGCGCTGGAAGGTGGGGGGGGGATTACACATGCCAAAAGACATCCGTCGATAAGAAAATGTGCCATAAGGGAAAGTGAATGTGCTCTTTTCTTGATCCTCCGAAGAAATTGAGATATGGTTGTAGCTGGAAAAACCATCGAGGAAGCAATAAAAGTTGTGCCCTGATCGTCTCTCTATAATTTGATCCATGAATGGCAAGGGGAAGTGATCCTTTCTTGTGGCATCGTTTAACTTACGTTAATCCACACAGACTCGCCAGCCCGTGATAGTGCGTGTAGGGATGAGTTCGTTCTTTTCATTTGAAATCACAGTGATACCCCCCTTTTTGGGTACCACTTGAAGGGTACTCACACACAGACTATCCGAGATGGGATAGATGATTCCTGCATCTAATAATTTTATCACCACTTTTTTTACAACTTCCTTCATGGGAGGATTCAAGCGTCGTTGTGGTTGCCGAGATTTCTTGGCACCTTCTTCAAGAAGCACCTTGTGAGTTCAAATGGTAGGGCTGATGCCCTTTAGATCAGTGACTGTCCACCAAATAGCATGCTTCCACTATTTGAGATCTTACAGAAGTGCATCTTCCGGCTCCTGTGACAATTTTGTGTTAAGTATAACAGGAAAAGTTTGATTGGGTCCTAAATACCCATACTTGAGAGAAGATGGAAAAGGCTTCAGTTCAAGTTCTGGCGCCTTTAAAATCGAAGGCACAAGTGGTTGCACCTTGTCTCGTTCCAAACTATTAGGAGCAACTGCACGCTGCCAATAGTGGCTGCCCTGACCTTCTAAGAATTGCAAGTCTTCTGGATCTTCTTTGAATATAATATCTGGAATAGTTAAATTATTCTAAGTAAAAGAACATACCAGATCATCCCCGTTTTCGCTAAAATGATTAACCATGGTGGACACTACATAACAGTCCTCATGCTCCGATATGAAAGCATGTTTGATGGCTTTGAGGACATTTTAGGAACTCTTTCATCACCTACCCAAAAAATAAGCTCTCCTTGGGGCACATCGATCATCACCTTCCAAGTTGCCATGAAAGGTCTTCCAAGTATAAGAGGTTCTTCCTGGTTATCCACCATGTCGAGGATGATGAAATCAGTGGGAAGGTTCAGTCTACCCACCTTGACCAGTATGTCCTCCAGTAGTCTCTTCGGGTGTTTGATGGATCAATCAGCAAGTTGAAGGGATACACAGGTAGGTTTGAGCTCGTTGAGTCCCAACTTCATTAAAACTCTGAGGGGCATGAGGTTCACGCTAGCCCCTAAGTCGCAGAGGATCTTCCCAAACTCACAGTATCCAATAGTACAAGGAATGGTGAAACAACATGGATGTTGGAGTTTGGGAGGAATTATATGTTGGATGACTACAGAACACTCCTTTTTGAGGGAAATGGTTCCCAAATCCTCCATTTTTCTTCCATTGGAGAGTATTTCCATCATAAATTTGGCATAGGTGGGTATCTGTGTTAGCGCCTCTTCAAATGGAATATTTATATGCAGCCTTTTGAATATGTCCATGAATTTTCTGAACTGGGAGTCCATCTTCCTGTACTTCAACGTCTCTGGAAAGGGTAATGCATGCACAAATGGTTTGACGACTTCTTTTCCCTTTCCTATTTGAGCCTCTGGTGAGGGATCTTCAGATGAAGAGGGATTTTAACCTTCCTTATCAATATGGGATGGATGTACAGTTGAATGGTTGGTTGGTTCCTTCTGTGGGAATGCTTTTCCGCTATGCAAGGTGATAGCATTGGCCTCCTCTTGTGGGTTCTTCTCAGTGTTTCCCGATAGTGTATCGGCTGCCTCCCTGATAGCTGGTTTGCAATCTATCCAATTTGATTATCGAGGCTTTGGATGGAATCCTCCTGGTCCTGGAATTTCGTTTCAGTAGTTGATATAAATTTACTCATCAGGTCCTCTAACCATGATGTGTTCTCTTGCTGAGATGGATGGGCAGGTGGTGGAGGAGGTGGCTGTCGTGGATGTTGTGGGAGAGGGTTCTTGTACCCTTGCTACTAATAGGATCCCTACTGGAACTGCTATCTCGGAAACTGATTCTAGTACTAAGGCTGATTGTATCCTGGTGGTAGCTGGGGTGGAGGATTTTGCTGTTGTTGACCCCAACCTTGGTTTTTATTATCTTTCCACACCAGGTGTTGGTACTGCTGGTACTGGTTGGGCCCTCGATTTTGGGAAACATAACATACCTCGCTCATCTAAGGGCCTCCAGTTGAACCCGACCATTCTCCCATGATGTTGTTATCACCGCAGTCGCCACATGCTGGATGGTTTTCTGCATGAACTTGATATGCTCCTATGAGATTCAATGTGTCGATTTTCTTGGACAAAGCATCCAACTGAGCAGCTAACATAGTGGTAGCATCAATATTGTTAATACCTCGCTTTTGAGTCCCCCGTTCGGAGTGCCACTGGTAGCCGTTGGCTGACATGTCTTCCAGTAGTTCAAATAGCTCTTCGTGGGATTTTCTCATCACCATACCTCCAGCAGCAGCATCCAGCATAGACATGGTATTCGTTGTAAGTCCTCCATAGAAGGTCTGGACTTTCATCCAAAGTGGGATTTTGTAGTGTGGGCATTTTCGTAGCATTTCCATGAAGCATTCCCAAAACTCGTACAACGACTCGGAGTTGTGCTGCTAGAAGATATGAATCTCGTTCCATAGCATCACAATCTTCGATGGTGGGAAGTATTTGGATAAGAAGGCCTGGGGTAGATCCTTCCAGGTGAGGATAGATCTTCGTGGTATCCCCTTAATCTAGTCTTTTGCCTAGTCCCATAGAGAAAATGGAAATTGTCAAAGACAGATGGCGTCTTCGGACACACCATTGTATTGAAATGTGTCGCAGACCTCCAAAAAATTGGAGAGATGGGAATTCCGGTACTCACTAGGCATACCTCCCAATTGGACAGTGTTCTGGATCAGCTGCATAATAGCATGCTTGATCTCGAAGTGCTGGGCTTGAACCGGAGGACGGACGATGCCTGTATTAGCTCCGTGGATTGAAGGAAGATCGTACTCCATAAGGGTACGTCATTGAGGTAGCTACTGAGGGGGTGGAGGTTGTAGATATTGTTTCTCCTGAGGGGCGAAATAAGGCCGTTGGAAGAGTTACTGTGGTTGTTGTAGTTGGCCATATGCCGGAAGAGGTTGCTGCGGCGGCTGTTGCTAATCCCTCGGAAGGAATTCCATGAATCCTACAGGAGCCTGCTCCGGTAGACCAGCAGCGAGAGGCAGCTGATCCTGGTACTATTGCTCAGTCGTAGCATCCATGGCTGGTGCTCCCTCTTCTCTATTCTCCATGGATTGTGGTTGCTGGTTGTGAGTTACTGTCAGTGCACGCCGACGACAAAGCAGGGTCCATTCGATCTCCGGGTCAAGCCGAACTAATTATGAAGACTCAGTGCTTCTAGATCGTGTAAGACGTCTAATCATACACTTTAAGCTTCTTCACGACAAAAAAACGAAATCCAATCATAAAAGGGAAAATATAAAATTTGAAATGGGATTAGAAATGAGATTTTTGATAATTTTTTATTTTTATTTTCACTTAAATCAATTATTAACACAATTTAAATCTTAGCACTAAAAAAAATGATGTTCCCTGGCAACGATGCCAAAATTTGGTCTCGATTGTCATTGATTGAAGTTATATGCGTCCTAAATTAATTACATGTTCTTAAAACGTTAGTATAGAATAACTTTGGGGTCGATCCATAGGGAACTATGGAGTGCTTGAATTCAATTCAGTTAATACTTAATTAGGTAAAGTATGCCGAATTTAGAGTTGATTGAGTTGATTTTGGTTTTTTATTGAAACTAAATTGTTTTACTTTGAAGAAATGATTAACAATTTTAAAGAAAACAATGGGCAAATTTAATGTGATTAAAATAGGATGAAAAGACGTGTCAGGGCTGTGGTGATTAAGGAGTTCTTCTGTAGGTTGTTTAAATGGTTTTTTTATCATAATAATTAAATCATTTTGGATTTCATTTTGTTACAAGATTTCCATGGTCCGGTTCGACTTTTTTGGAATTAGAGAAGTTGACTCCTTAGTCCAGTAGTCAGTGTTCTTAATTCTTTATTAAGTTTAGTCCATTATTTGAATTTGTGAAACCATTCCAATGGTCGTTGATGTTTTCACCGTTACTTTTCATTTGCATCGCTGATAATTCTTCCCTTGGGCCGGCTCAGAATTATTAGTTATATTAGGCAGTGGTTTAAGAAGATTAAGATGAATTACAACCAGCAAACACAGCTATATAAAACAACACACAAATTATGATCCCATCATCCACAACCCCAACATGAGGGGTTTAGTTACACATATAAGGCATGAAAGAAATGACACATGTGATACCTGACGGATTCATCGTGTAAGCGTTGAGGTAAGGTGTCGGAAGGTGGAATGGCAGAATAGTGGAATGACGGCACCTTGGTGGCTTCAGGAATGATGGTAGTAGAGCTTCTCTCTCCTACAATGGGTTCTAAACTCAAAAATCTGTAGTCCAAGGCCTCTTTTTAAAGAAAAATAATGTACATAGCATGTATATAAAGTACACACAGTGTAATTTTCGTCAACACAATTTGGCACCATTTTCTCCGATGTCAGGTGAACATGCACTCCGTCTTTGACTTTTGAACACGACGTCGCCTGGTGGTTGAGTGTACATAGTGTGTAGCACCTCAATACACGGCGTGTAGTGTAAATTTTTTCCCACTAATCCCTTCTAGAATACCAGACACGACGTGTATAAATGAAACACGTCGTGTCTCCTTCTACGACCACATGGGCGTGCAGACTTTTCTTAGAAACCACCGTTTCTAGAATGTAGTACACCGCGTGTAGCACCGCCTCACATGACGTGTATCTTTTGCCTGGTGACATGGGCGTGTACTCCCTCCTTCGGTCCGTGTCCCTGTCTAGATATACAGGGCGTGTATAAAAGTATATGCCGTGTAGTTTCTAAATTTTCACAAACTTCCTTGGATTCGTGTATTTAGCCAGAAATCTCCGGAAAGTAAACAGAATCACCAAAATCAAAGGATATGTTCATAAAACAATATATATTTGCTGAAAACATGTTTTTATCTTCAATTATATATATAGAAATGTATACAAAAATTGGGTGCATCAGTGTGTCAATATCCTCCAGAAAATTCATGTATAACAAAAAATTACCAAATAACATTTATTTTAATAATTATGATATCATTTATTTGAATCCATTATTTATGAAGCAATCATTGAATCATCATTATGTCATAATTAAATGTATTTATTTATTTTCTAAAAATTATAAATAAAATATAATGATATAAAAAATAATTTTTTATTTATAAGGACTATTTATAGTTGAGTCTATCACTTTTAAAACCCCATATTGAAATTGTTTTAGTAAAATATGCATTTTTTGTTATATTTCATTTTTACATTAAATTAATTAATATAACCTGTCATTATAACTCCCAAGTAGATCCATGGGGTACCAAAATCTACCAATGGATGTCCATGGTCTGAAATATGTCATATAATATGATTATGACACATGTCATGGTTATTTAATGTTATTATAATATTATTTTTTAACCTTACTTACAAGATTTAACCTCTAACCATGGTAAAACAATAATTACTAAAGTAACTATTCAAAAAGTCTGAAAATAAAAATATATACTTAAATAATTTTTACATACGTGGTACTAAAATTGAAAGCATTTTTCTATATTCAAAACACATAATTTGTGGAAATTAAGTTAAAACTATTTTTTTGTTTTCAAAACTAAAAAGTGGGTTTTTAAAAAGTAATACCTCTTAAAAGATTGACATGTGTTTATGTCGAATTTAATGGGAAAAATACATACAATGACCAAATTAGACTAAATAATAAAAATAAATTATATTTAAAGTTTAAAAACAATAAATAATATTATTTAACCATATAAATTATCTCCATGGAAAATGTTGTTTTCAAAATAAATTTAGTGTGTTTTTACTATTCATCAAAACATGATAATTATAAGATAAGTATCAAAAATTTATCCCAAGTAAATTTTGATGACTCTCTTCTAAAGAAGAAGATTATTTTTCCAATAAAACATATAATGGTGTAAAAAACTAGATTTAAAAAGGGTTCTCAGTTAAAATCCTTTAAAACTACATTTTTAGTTATATATATCTATTATCTAAAAACTGAATTTTTTCTTATATCATATCAAGAAAACATATAATATTAAATTAACAAATTAAATTAAATATTTAAAATATATTATTCATTAAAATATCATCCATAAATGGTTATATGACATTATAAACACAAATATTTTATTTTTAAATTTCTTTTCATATAAACAAATCTTTTATATTTAATTGTTTTTTATTTCCATTTTTACTGAATTCAGTAACCAAGGAATAATTATTTTATAAAGTGTAAACCATATATCAAAATTCAGTTGATACTATTAATTCACTTTATTTAAATGGCTATGAATTAAAAACTATTTAAAATAATAATAATTTTATTGTATTATTTTTCATTATAACTCAATATTGTGTGCGATGTATGATTTCAGAGAAACCCGTTGTTGTGTGCTGAGTACGCTATCAAAAAAAGTATCCGCATAAATGTAAAATTAATATCATATTGATAAGGATTAGTATAAATCAATATTATTATTCTATTAATACATGGGTCATTACATCATTCCATCCATTTGGAAATTTCATCCTTACAATTTTAAAATTAGCCTCAAAAACTTCATTGAAAGTCCCATATCAAAAAAGAGTCTATAAAACTATCTCTATAAAAGAAAGAAAGAAAAGTAAAAAATTATCCCAAGATAACACATATTAGGATTCCATGTAGTAAAACATGGTTATGGATGAAAAAGTAATCGTCTTTCTATGATGGAGAGTGATAGAAAACATGATCAAGATGATGTTAAATATGAGAAAAGCATAAACATGTGATGGGTTAAATGATCTTTTATTCACAAGTATTATATATATATATAATGTTTCTTGAAGTTATTTTTTTATAAATTTATGATACTTATTTATAAGCATGAAAAATAACATAAGGAGACATACTTACTTGTCAAGAAGAGTGTCATCCTTTAATAAATAACTACCAGAAACTCGTCTTTTCTCCAAACTATAAGAATTCAATATGACTTGGTAGAACCTAAGTACTAGAATAAACTTCTATATAGTCACATAATCTAAAAGAGATTCACTATATAATTTTTCTATCTTTAGACATTATCCCAATAAAAAATTGTTAGTACAAGATCTGATAATCCCCCAAACATAATAATCCTTTAAGAAGAGAAGGGAACCTTTTAATCTCAAAAATTAAACAGTAATACCAAATTTCTACATAGACCATTGAAAAAATATTATTTAAAAATTTTCAAATTATTCAAAACATTTATTGAAACCCAAAAATTCAGAAGTATTTTATCTCTTAGTCTTCCATTATAAATCATAACATTTAATTCCTAAAAACATCGACTAATCTTAAATTATCATACTTAAAAGTAATTATCCAAATCAAATATTCTCCATGATAGGTTAATCATTTCCATAACTAACTGAAATCTACATATGTCTACAAAATAAAAGATAATTCCTCATCAATAAATATTTTTATATAAAAAACATAAGGGTTAAAAATACTAGAAGTCTTCCAATGTAATCCCACTATTAATACATTTATACATGTCATCATCCATAGATCCAACATAAATCTTCAATTACTAAAATGTATAAATCTAAGTTAGGTACCATTCTTCATGATCTGTTTCAATGTTTTTTCATCTTATTGTTATATACATGTTTTCTACAAAAAACATTCATATTGTCCAACTATTTCACTAATATCATAACATGAGATGAGAAATAATCCATGCATTTTATAAGTGATTTTATCTTTCTTCATCTTATATTGGAATGGAATTAGGTAGTGGTAAGAATATATTTGTATGGTCCTACTGATCACATTCCTAAACCTTCTTCGTTGGACATATATTTTCATAATGACCATACACACCACATTTATAACATTCAATTGATCCCTTAGAAATAAATGCATTCCCTTTACTGGTTCCAATTTAAGGCCACCTTTTACAATTGTAGGTTATTTATTTATGTCCTTCATTACCACATCTATAATATCTTCTTGTCCCGTTGAAACATTTTCTAGGTTTATGATTCCACATCCTTGACACATATGTTTTGTAATATACTTACCTTTATTATTATTACCTGAACATCCAAATGTATTCTTTTCTCGCATATATAATGACATAGAAAAATCACCACAGTTTGTGTGGTCAATCATAACTCCTGATAGTAGGTTACTAATAACCAAAATATTTCTCATTGAATCTCCCATTTCATTTAGTTTATTATTCATAAAACCATCAAAATTTTCATTAAATCCATTATTACATTGGTGCCTACTTGTTCCATGTATTTACTATAATAAAAAATCATAGTGACATTATATCAGTAAAATCGTCATATACTATCATATGAGGAGGGTAAACAGAAGGATATACTTATTCAGGTTATCTTAAACATGTTCAATTTTTCTAAATTAACTATGACTCTTTATAAAATTCTAACAACTATGGTTATTTAAATAATGTCACCTATGATTAAATAAGACCCTAACCAGTAAAGATATATTTACCGACCTCTAATACCAACAATAAGGCCCCAACCATAAAAATTACATGGCCGTGAGTTATGTCTAAAATTCCCAATGAGTATATTTTTAGGTTTATAGATTTAGAGAATTATTTTATAACTGATACCTAACATATTAAATAGAAAAAACAGACACTAGTACTCACTATTCATTTTTTACAAAAAAAAAACTCTTAAAAAAGAAACATGACATCATATCATGTTTTAACAGCATAACGTTTCCTTAATCCCATCCTTGAAATTATTCATATTTTGGTCCTGTGGAAAACATTTCAAACCATGGGATGAGCTTAGATAGCTCAGTAATGGATACATAATAAAATAAAACTTTTAGACTTGGGATAACTTGAAAAGCATGAATACTTTTTCATTAAGTAATACATTACACCTTAATGAATTAGTAAATATACATCACTTAATATAAGATCATTTCTTATCATTTTGGAAACAAAATGATTTCAATAAATCCCATAGAAAGCAACATATATAATATAAAGGTTTCTTTAGAAATTAACATACATAAATGGAATAACCAAATGGTCAACTTCCACGGATATCACTAAATAAAATAGACATACAACCAACTTCAATACCCAATGCACTCGAGGTTATAACATAAGCACCCATCCTTGGTTTATCATAGAAAAACCCATGATTTGGTTTATCATGTAACAACCCTTCATTGGTTTATCACCTAACCACTCTTCAAATGACTTAGTATAATTATATAATCATAACACATAAAATATTGAGAATATCAACATTTCACAAATAACATTTCATTTATAATCACAAGAAATCATTTCATGATTTTGAAATACTCAAAACAATTAATTTTTTTTTTCAATACTAATGAAAACAAAAAGGGAATAAGGGATTTCTTTTCCTTTTAAAATCGTTAATCCTTATAGAGGAATCCAAATATAAAATAATTATTATAGCAACGAAGAGGTTGTTGTCGTCACAAATGTTAATAATATTCATTTTATTTTTTGGTAAAAAGATTCATGGAAAAATTATTCCCTTTGAATTAAATTATAAGTCAAAGGGTTTTATTATATACTGTGTAAAATTTCTATGTGTATATTATCAAAATACTCCTCAATGAGACACGATTGAGATGAAGTCCATTACCTTTAGTCCGACATGTCTTATTTGTTCTTTATATTCCATAATAATAAATATTGAATAATTTATACTTTATTCAAAACCATTTTCAATTTTATTAGTCATTTTTTATTACTTATCATCATGTTATTAAAATTACATAATTATTTATGTTCATATCAACAGGTTTGTCATATTTGGTATTTGAGTCGAAAAGGAAGCTGTTTTGATATATATTATAAATGTAGTAAACATTAAATCATATAAATATTGATATTAAAGATTTAGATATAATATATATCCAGTATATTTGTAATTATAATTGTCCATAACATTTATATATAAGAATTGAATTTCACCATTCAAGGAGAGGGTAGACTGTACGTAAGCAAAAACGCAACTTTCATTTTTTTCATATTAAAAGGATAATGATAAAATGATTTAATTGTATATTATAATACCATTATTATATTTATCTCATGTATTTCTCTTAGGCTCAGAAAAACTTTGTTTATATCTTCCACTTATATAATGAACACATCATATCACTTTGAGGGGGCAGTGGTCTGCACTTCCTCAAATAAAATTATCGCATTTACACATCAAAGAAAGATTAATGATATTTTTTAAATAAAAAATAAAAAATAATAGATACAATATAAATATAATATATATCATTTATAAATTCCATTCCATCATAATGTCCACCATGAGATATGTTAGGGGAAAAATTGAACAATCATCATTTCGTGAGGGAGTTGTTCATCGTACATAGAAATAGTATATTTATATCCATTATATAGATATGCATGTAAATGTAGTATGAATAAATCTCCTAAAATCATCCATGATTATTTAGGATGATGGTTTTGTTATGTAATCAATGAATAAAAAGAGTGTAAGGAGTGGAGAAGGAAAATGATGGAAAAGAACTTAAGAGAAGTCGTTACCTCAAAACCAGGTAACATCATTTAATTTGATAAAACAACCTTCTTGAACTGCTGTATGTACAAGGTAATATTTCTAGGGGTAAAGGAGAGATATTGGCAACTAATATAAGAATATTTTGTATGATACAAGAGGCATGATAGGTGTTAGTTATGTGTGTAGAGGTGGCGACCTTTTATAATAGGGGCGAGGGGAACTTCAGGAAAGTGATGAAATAAAAAAAAATAAATTAAATTTCGATTAAAAATTGTCCATGAATCATTTAATAATAATATTAGATGATTTAGGTTCAAATATGTGTCATACAAATGTTATTAGTCATGTTTGGAATATTTTTTTATCCTTATCTTTCTGGTTTAACCATTATTTTACCCTTTTAACCTTACTGTGATATCATTTATTTTCACATTGTAGTTAAATTAAGTACCATATCATATCAAACAACAACAAAAAAAGCCATTTATGACGTATTTGGACTTATCCTAACTATTTTATAAAAAATAGATTTTTATGAATTTAATATCATTTATTAAACTATTTTATATTTTATGATATGAATTTTGTCAATTTTGGAAACTATAAATACAAGATTATTTTATAAATTCATAACAACATGATTAGTTCAAAAAATGGCATTAAATAAAATATTATATGTCAATATAACCGAAAAAATAGTGTTTGAAATCAAAATAAGGGAATAAATTTTATTTTAACATTTATAATTTCATTTATTTAAATCTTTGTTAATGAAGCAGTCACTGCATCATCACTGTTTTATAGTTAAATTTTTTTATATAAATTCAAAAAATTATAAAAAAAACTATAATGATATAGGAAATCCTTTTAAATTTATAAAGAATATATATATTTGAATATATCACTTATATAACCCCATATAAAAATTGTTTTATTAAAATATACATTTTTATGTTATATTTCACTGTACATTAAATTAATTATTAGTTCTTGTAATTATCACTCCCAGTAGATCCACAGGGTCCAAAAATAATCACAAGGATGCCCATGGTTGGCTATATCTAATACAATAGGATTATTATGCATGTTAGGGAAGTTTCATATTATTATAATATTATTTTTACCCTTATTTACTAGATTTAACCACGACCCGTCCTCGGGGCCCGTTCCGTGACTACCCCAAGCCCGCCTTCCATAGGCCAGGGGCTGACGACTAGCACCAAGGCGTAAATCCTGAAAAAAAGGGAAGGCATTGCCTCTGTAAAGTAAACAAGCACCACAGAGTAAGCAAGCGGAAAAGTAAACACTAAGTAAAAACAGAGTACAACTGTAAGTGCGGAAAAGTAAGTGGGCCAGTATACAAACCCAAACTGAAAGTAAAGTACAACTCGAAAGGGAAAACAGAAATTGAAAAGTAAATGCCGCTACGCCGAGCTGTCCACTGAAAATCCGACCTGAAGGGTGGGTACAGATAGATCTACTACTCCTCAGGTCCCGCCGTACGCTCCGAGCACGTCCTGCCCAGTGGTCCACCTCCAGGTACCGTCCTGCTCTGCAAGCCTCAACCACGATCAACGTTGTCCGTCGTCTGCAACGAACACAACGTAGGGCGGGCATAGCCTGTGCAGGGGTGAGTATAAGCTACTCAGTAGGGACCCCGAGACCCCCGAAGGTCTCCCTAAATCCACAAAGGATAAACCACAAAGGAAAGATACAATCACAAAGTAACAACCGACATTGCTTAGGTATATGCCCATACATATACCTAAGTAATCAATTCCAATACGCTCCAACCTCCGAGCCCAAGTACAACTCAGTCCACACAGGAAAGTATACGTATTCCACACAGGAAAGCAAAACGTAATCCACACAGGATAGCACAACACAATCCACACAGGAAAACAAGCAGGTTTCAACTCACACAGGTATACATTTTCGAAGACGATAGAGATGATCACTGATCCATCTAAGTCTTCAGACCCACAAAGGATCGATAGGTACTAACCCCCGCAAAGACCCACATAGGATTAGACCCACACAAGATCTGTAGGCGCTGGCTCACACAGAACCGCTGAGCGCTGACCCACACAGGATCGGACCCACACAGGATCGGTAGCACTGATCCACATAGGATCGCTGAGTGTTGTAGTCATCGTCGTCGAATCCACTGAGGATCTCTGCACTGTCGTCGTCGAAGTCATAGTAGCATTCGCAGCCAGCACTAGGGTTCCCGCACACGTCAAGCACGTTCGGGAGGGTCCGCTCCACGAGCCGAGAGGCTGATACATCAACTGTCACATAGTCCAGAGTTGATGTATCCAAAAGATCCGTATCGTCAATAGGAACTCAACGCAACAGACGGCGCGTCAATCGGACGCCTGGTCTGAGAGTTATTGACTTTTTCGTTATAGGGGCCCGGTTGGGTTTTAAGGCAAAACCAACCCGACCGTACTCCACATGCATCCAAACCTCGGGCGGAGTATGCCAAAAGATCCGTCTCACTAATAGGAACTCAACAAAGTTGACGGCATGTCAAACGGACGTCCGTAGCTCAAGATATTAGCATTTCCGCTCCGAGGGCCCGGTTGGTTTCTTGTACGAACCAACCTGGCCGAACTCAAAGTATTCTGAAACCTTGAGTGCGATATACCGAAACGACCGTCCCGATCCAAGGATCGCATCGCCGCTGACGGCGCGTCATTTGGAAGTACGTAGCCCGAGTTATGGGCATTTGAACCCAAACAGTCTGAAAATGGGGGTTTCGGGCCCGGACCGACCCGGCCCGAGACCCCCCGGTTGGCCCGAACCGGGTCGACCCGCCCTGGACCGGGTCAGCCCGGCGGGGCTCGGCCCGGCCTGGAAGACCGGCCAAGCACCGGTCCGGCTAGGCACAGCGCCCCCAGCGCGCTGCCAGCTCGGCTTCGGCCGAGCTGTTGGAAAAAATAGAGGGGGGCGCCTGCCCCCCTTGTGTAACCGTGGCCCCCCACAATTAAGGGGGCCGTTTTGGCCAGCCGGTTGGGGGTTTGAACCCCCGGTTGCACACCGGTCCGGCCGTCCTGCCCTGGCCGGCCGGTTCCGGCCTCCACGGGACCAGCAACGGCTGGTCCCCTTCCTCGCCGCCACCGGCGGCCCGGTCCGGCTGCCGGTCTCCTTGCTCCACCACGGCCCGGAACCGGCCGCAGCCTTTGTTGTCTGGCTCGGTGCGACGGCACCGCGCCCCTCTACCGCGGCCCCGCTCCGGCCGCGTCGTCTTCAATTTTCTTCGATGCGGCGCAACAACGTCGCGTCCTTGAATTTCTTTCCACGGCGAGGCGCGACGGCGCCGCGCATATCTTCCGTATGAAACCGCGTGGTGTGACGACACCACGCTTCCTCGTACCAACCACAAAGAAATCATTCATGAAAAAGGAGGAGGTCGGCCGTGTTTGTGCGGATCGGCCCCCTCGTGTTATTCGATAACAATTAGTCGAAAACCACAAAGATCGACAAACTAGAATCATGAACGGAATTAATTAAAATAAAACCCCAACCTCGGTTCAGGAACGGTGTTCGTCAACGACCCACAGAAGATGAGCGTCGCGGATGTCGGGCGTCGTGGGGAAAGAACTTCGACGTTGCGAAGCGAGGAATCGAAGTCGTTGACGGCGATTTTGTCGGGGAAAACCATTGCGGAAGAGACGACGCGGAAGAAGAACGTCGCGTCACGGATACGGCGTCGCGGAAGAACCGTGTTCTTCGGCGGAGAAGTTCTTCGTTGAAGAATGGTGTTCCTCGTGTTCTTCGTCGAGGAATAAGGTGTTCCTTAGCTTTTTCTCCAAAAATCTCTCAAACAACCCAACACCAACCCCTAATAAAATAAGTTCAAAACTTATTTTATTAACACAACAAAGCATTCGAAATTCAATTGTTTGAATTTCCAAAAACTTACATGTAACTCACCAAATTAATTAAAACAAGTTGTCAAAATAATTAGAGTGGAGTTAATGGGGAGTTAGGAATGTGAGGGGTTAAGAGGGGTTAGGGAGTTAGGGAAAAATTGAAAGGGATGGGGTCGTGTGGGCCCCACCCTTTTAATTATCCACACATGGGAAGTTGGGTGGATGTGGGCTCCACCACCAACTTCCCATGGGAGAAACTAACCACTTGAAAAAGAAATAAAATTGATTTAACAATTTTATTTACTTCTCTTTTTTTTAAACAAACCCCATTAATTAACTTCTTCTCCCACACAAACGTAACTACGGTAAAGGTTCTCTTAAGAGATTACCGGTGTTTCGAGTTCATCGGTGCCATCAGATTTCAATTCCGAGCACTGGTTCAAAAGATATGAAAACCCGCTCGTTCGTTCTCTGAACGTACCCGAGTCAAACTTCGGAAATTTATTCCGGGCACACCGGGCCTCGGAATCAGGTGCCGTCAGAAACCGCTCTCTTGTAAAATTACAAAGAAAATTAAGAAAAAAAATTTCCTTGAATTTTACGGGTCTTTACAATACTCCCACCTCAGGGCTTTACGTCCCCGTAAAGATACATCAAAACTAGGGAAACAAATGAGGGTACTGAAGATGCATCTGAGCCTCCCGCTCCAAAGTGCTCTCCTGGAGGTTTCCGTGCTGCGATCTGATGCGCACTAGAGGAATCGACCGTCCACATAGGTCCCTCTCCTGTTGATCCTCGATCTTCACCAGGACCTCCGTAAAAGTCGCCCCATCGTCAACGTCGAGCTCCCCATGGTCAATGATGTGCGTCGGGTCATGCACGTATCTCCTCAACTGAGATACGTGGAAGACGTCGTGCACCAGGTGCAACTGAGGTGGTAGAGCTAGGCGATAAGCCACCTCGCTGATCCGGCTGAGGACCTGGAAGGGTCCGATGAAGCACGGAGATAACTTGCCGCCTCGGCCAAATCTCCGTAATCCACGTCGAGGTGAGACACGTAAGAAGACGTGGTCGCCATCCTCAAACTGTAGTGGCCTCCGCCTCCTATCAGCGTATGACTTCTGCCGGCTCTGAGCTGTCCTCATCCGCTCCTGGAGGACCTGGACCTTCTCTGTCGTGGCCTGGACCATCTCCGGTTCCACAAGTGCTGACTCCCCAGGGTCTGTCCAGCACAAAGGAGATCTGCAAGGTCGGTCGTACAACGCCTCGTACGGTGCCATCCAGATGGTGGAGTGGTATCTGTTGTTGTACGCAAACTCCACCAAGGGTAGGTGGTCCTCCCAGCTACGACCAAAGTCAAGGACACATGCGCAGAGCATGTCCTCAATAGTCTGAATGGTCCTCTCCGTCTAACCATCCATCTGAGGGTGAAAGGCGGTGCTCAAATGTAGCTGCGTCCCGAACACCTCCTGCAACCCCTTCCAATGCCGGGAAGAATAGAGAGAAACTCGATCAGAGACGATAGATGATTGCACACCGTGAGGCCGAACAATCTCCTGAATGTAAAGGCATCCCAAGCTCTTCACTGAGCCCTGCTCTCTGATGGGTAAGAAGTGAGACGACATGGTGAGTCGGTCGACAATCACCCAGATGGAGTCGTGACCTCTGGAAGTGCGTGGAATTCCAGTCACGAAGTCCATAGATATGCCGTCCCACTTCCACTCCGGAACATCCAAGGGCTGTACCAAGCCTGCTGGTACCTGGTGCTCAGCCTTCTCCTGCTGGAAGGTGAGGCATCGAGAAACGAACTCTGCCATAGCCTTCTTCATGCCCGGCCACCAGTGCTGTCGTCTGAGATCCTGGTACATCTTCGCCACTCCAGGATGTACCGCCAAAGGAGAATTGTGAAACTCTCTCAGAACCTCCTCTCGTAAAGTGACTGGTACCATGGTACATCCTCTGAAAAGGATGTTGTGCTCTGCTCCAAGGGAGAAGCCATCAGGTTCCTGTCCTGAGGATATCTGTGCATGCTGCGTCTCACAGTCAGCGTCCCCACGCTGTGCCTCTATGAACCACTGTAGAAGTGGAGGAGTGACTGTGAGAGACTGAAGGAAGGCTGCTCCATCTCTATCCACGAAGGATATCTGCAAAGAGGATAGCTGCTCTGTCGCCTCCTCAAGTAGCTGAATGCCCATCCTCCTGCTGAGGTCATCGGATACTACGTTCCCCTTCCTAGAAGTATAGACTATCTCAAAGTCGTAGTCCTAGAGGAACTCGAGCCATTGCCGCTGTCTCAGGTTCAGGTCCTTCTGCGAGAAGATGTACCTGAGATTCTGATGGTCAGAAAAGACTGTAAAGCGCACGCCCATTAGGTAGTGTCGCCATGTATTTAGAGCGAAGACCACTACTGTTAACTCTAGGTCATGGGTAGCATAGTTCTGATCATGCAGCCTCAACTGACGTGATCCATAGGTGATCACTGACCACTCTTGCATCAGGACAAAACCGAGTCTGGTCCCTGATGCATCGCAGTAGACTACGTACCCTACTCCCTCCTCAGGCAACCTCAAGATAGGTGCGCTAGTCAATCTCTGTCTCAGCTCCTGGAAGCTCTTCTAACATCTTTCTGACCACACGAAGGGTTTCCCCTTCTCCGTCAAAGCTGAGAGTGGTGCCGCAACTCTGAAGAAGTCTGGCACGAATCTCCGGTAGTATCTGGCTAGTCCCAAGAAACTCCGAACATCTGTCACGCTCTTGGGTGGCTCCCAAGCTAACACTGCCTCGATCTTCGCAGGATCCACTGCAACTCCCGCCTCAGAGATGACATGTCCCAAGAAGTGGACCTCACGTATCCAGAACTGACACTTCGAGAGATTACCATAAAGCTGGTGCTCTCGGAGTGTGTCTAGTACAACCCGTAAGTGGTAGGCGTGCTCCTCCTCAGTCGTCGAGTAAATCAAAATGTCGTCGATGAAGACCACGACAAATAGATCGAGGTATGGCTGAAAGATCCTGTTCATGAGGGCCATGAACACTGCTGGAGCATTGGTTACGCTGAGGGGAATAACCAAGAACTCATAGTGGCCATACCGACATCTGAAGGCCGTCTTCTGCACGTCCTCGTCTCGAACTCTGAGCTGATGATAGCCTGACCTGAGGTGTATCTTCGAGAACCACTGTTCTACCTTGAGCTGATCAAATAGATCATCAATCCTTGGTAGCGGATACTTGTTCCTCATTATCACCTAGTTCCGGCGACGATAGTCAACACAAAGTCACAAGCTCCCGTCCGCCTTCTTGGCAAACAATATCGGGGAAGCCCAGGGTGAAACACTGGGTCGGATGAACCCCTTGCCCTGCAAGTCCTCCAACTGTACCCGTAGCTCTCGAAGCACAGCGGGGGCCATCCGATATGCTGGAGTCGATATCGGGGTTGTCCCGGGGTACACGTCAATATAAAAGTCTACCTCTCTGCGAGGTGGTAACCCTGGAATGTCTTCGGGAAAAATGTCTGCAAACTGATCCACCACTGCAGGAAAACCTGGACTTCGCACGTCAACTTCTCCTAGGATGAGGCTAGCCAACTGATGAGTGATGGGTTGTCCTCTCCTCTGCGTAAGTCCATCCTGTGCTGCAAAGGCACCCTTCTCGCCGGTGAAGGTGATACTCCTCTCGTCGGTGCGCACACATCGCACCTTGCGCCTAAAACAGTCAATCTGTGCATGGACCATAGATAACCAATCCATGCCCAAGATGTTGTCGTAAGGCCTCGACGCTACTACAAGAAGATCCCAGCTGAAGCTCTCGCCTCCTAGAGTAAGATCACACTATCGCCACCAGTGCGTAATCGTCGAGTCTTCTCTCGTAGGAGTCTCTAGTCGTAAGGATCGAGCCAACGGCTCTGTCGGAATCTCCGAGCTCCGAACAAGGGCAGCGGCTATGAAAGAGTGACTCACTCCTGTGTCTATAAGTATTGCAGCAAGGGTGGAATAGACACAGATAGTACCTTGAATCATCTCTGGAGAGCCGTGGTCATAGGCCTATGCTGGCTGGAGCTGTGCCTAGCTCTACCCGCCGAGCCCCCGATGCTTCCAGCACCAGCCCACTGGTGCCACTGCTGACAAAGGGCCCTGCACCGAGGCCACGTCGCTCCGAGGGATATCGTCACGCTCGACTCTCGGAACCCTAGCTGGCTGCCGTCGTGGGGCCATCCTGAAAAGGAAATAGGTGTGTCATGGTCAGAATAGTATACCTGGTGAGCTGATACAAAGTAATCACAAAGAAAACTTGAAACACACAAGCAATCAATGTTTTCGTGCATTAAGTCGTAAATCAGAAGTCAGGGTCCTGGTGTACGGATACGTCGGCCGCCGCACCAACACTGGACTCCCTGGACTGATAATCACACTCAATACGCTAAACACTATTTCTTCACATAGAAAAGATCAGAGTTCGCGGTAGAACCGAACTCCTTTGATACCAATTTGTCATGACCCGTCCTCGGGGCCCGTGCTGTGACTACCCCAAGCCCGCCTTTCATAGGCCAGGGGCTGGTGACTAGCACGAAGGTGTAAATCCTGGAAAATAAGGGAAGGCATTACCTTTGTAAAGTAAACAAGCACCACCGAGTAAGCAATCATAAATGTAAACACTAAGTAAAAACAGAGTACAACTGTAAGTGTGGAAAAGTAAGTGGGCCAGTATACAAACCCAAACTGAAAGTAAAGTAGAACTCGAAAGGGAAAACAGCAACTGAAAAGTAAAATCCGCTACGCCGAGCTGTCCACTGGAAATCCCACCTGAAGGGTGGGTACAGAGAGCTCCACTGCTCCTCGGGTCCCGTCGTCCGCTCCGAGAACGTCTCGCCCAGTGGTCCACCCCCAGGTACCGTCCTGCTCAGCAAGCCTCAACCACGATCAACGATGTCCGTCGTCTGCAACCAACACAACGTAGTGCGGGCATAGCCCGTGCAGGGGTGAGTATAAGCTACTCAGTAGGGACCCCGAGACCCCCGAAGGTCTCCCTAAATCCACAAAGGATAAACCACAAAGGAAAGATACAATCACAAAGTAACAACCGACACTGCTTAGGTATATGCCCATACGTATACCTAAGTCATCAATTACAATACGATCCAACCTCCGAGCCCAAGTACATCTCAGTCCACACAGGAAAGTATACATATTCCACACAGGAAAGCAAAACGTAATCCACACAGGATAGCACAACACAATCCACACAGGAAAACAAACAGGTTTCAGCTCACATAGGTATACATATTCGAAGACGATAGAGATGATCACTGATCCATCTAAGTCGTCGGACCCACAAAGGATCTATAGGTACTAAACCCCGCAAAGACCCACACAGGATCGGACCCACACAGGATCTGTAGGCGCTGGCTCACACAGAACCGCTGAGCACTGACCCACATAGGATCGGACCCACACAGGATCGGTATCACTGATCCACATATGATCGCTGAGTGCTGTAGTCGTTGTCATCAAATCCACTGAAGATCTCTGCACTGTCTTCGTCGTAGTCACAGTAGCAGTCGCAGCCAGCACTAGGGTTCCCGCACATGGCAAGCTCGTTCAGGAGGGTCCGCTCCACGGGCCGAGAGGCTGATACATCAACTGTCACATAGTCCGGAGTTGATGTATCCAAAAGTTCTGTATCTTCAATAGGAACTCAACGCAACAGATGGCGCATCAATCGGACGCCTTGTCTGAGAGTTATTGGCTTTTTCGTTCCAGGGGCCCGTTTGGTTTTTAAGGCAAAACCAACCCGACCGTACTCGACCTGCATCCAAACCTCGGGCAGAGTATGCCAAAAGATCCATCTCACTAAGAAGAACTCAAAAAAGTTGACGGCACGTCAAACAGACGTCCGTAGCTCAAGATATGAGCGTTTCCGCTCCGAGGGCCCGGTTGGTTTTGTGTATGACCCAACCCGGTCGAACTCAAAGTATTCCGAAACCTTGAGTACGATATACCAAAATGGACGTCCCGATCCAAGGATCTCATCGCCACTGACGACGCATCGTTTGGAGGTCCGTAGCCCATGTTATGGGCATTTGAACCCAAACAGTTCGAAAACGGGGGTTTCGGGCCCGAGACAGACCCAGCCCGAGACCCCCCGGTTGGCCCGAACCGGGTCGACCCGCCCAAGACCGGGTCGGCCCGGCCAGGCCTGGCGCGGACCGGCCGAGCGCGGTGCGGCCCGGCCCGTCGCGGCTCGGGCCGGTGGGGCTCGGCCCAGCCTGGCAGAGCGGCCAGGCGCGGGTCCGGCGGGGCGCAGCGCGCCCAGCGCGCTGCCAGCTCAGCTTCGGCCGAGCTGTTGGAAAAAAAGGGTGGGCGCCTGCCCCCCTTGTGTAACCGCGGCCCCCCACAATTAAGGGGGCCGTTTTGGCCAGCCGGCCAGCCGGCCGGGGGTTTGAAACCCCGTTGCACACCGGTCCCGCCAGCCCGCCCTGGCCGGCCGGTTCCGGCCTCCACGGGACCGGCGACGGCTAGTCCCCTTCCTCGCTGACACCGGCGGCCCTGTCCGGCCGCCGGTCTCCTTGCTCCGCCACAGCCCGGAAATGGCCGCGGCCTTTGTCGTCCAGCGCGGTGCGATGACACCGCGCCCCTCCGCCGCGGCCCCTCTCCAGCCGCGGCGTCTTCGGTTTTTTTCGACGCGGCGCGACGGCGTCGCGTCCTTGAATTTCTTTCCACGGCGCCACGCATATCTTCCGCATGAAACCGCGTGGTGCGATGGCACCACGCTTCCTCGTACCAACCACAAAAAAATCATTCATAAAAAAGGAGGACGGTCGGCCGTGTTTGTGCGGACCGGCCCCCTCGCATTATTCGAAAACAATTAGTCGAAAACCACGAAGATCGACAAACTAGAATCATGAACGGAATTAATTAAAATAAAACCCCTACCTCGGTTTAGGAACGGTGTTCGTCAACGACCCGCGGAAGACGAGCGTCGCGGAGGTCGGGCGTCGCGGGGAAAGAACGTCGACGTCGTGAAGCGAGGAATCGAAGTCGTTGACGGCGATATCGTCGCGGAAAACCGTCGCGGAAAAGACGACGCGGAAGAAGAACGTTGTGTCGCGGATACGGCGTCACGGAAGAACCGTGTTCTTCGGCGGAGAAGTTCTTCGTTGAAGAACGGTGTTCTTCGTGTTCTTCGTTGAGGAAGAAGGTGTTCCTTAGCTTTTTCTGCAAAAATCTCTCAAACAACCCAACACTAACCCCTAATAAAATAAGTTCTAAACTTATTTTATTAACACAACAAAGCATTTGAAATTCAATTGTTTGAATTTCCAAAAACATACATGTAACTCACCAAATTAATTACAACAAGTTGTAAAAATAATTAGAGTGGTGTTAATGGGGAGTTATAAATGTGAGGGGTTAAGAGGGGTTAGGGAGTTAGGGGAAAATTGAAAAGGTGGGGGGGTTCGTATGGGCCCCACCCTTTTAATTATCCACACATGGGAAGTTGGGTGGATGTGGGCTCCACCACCAACTTCCCATGGGAGAAACTAACCACTTGAAAAATAAATAAAATTGATTTAACAATTTTATTTACTTCTCTTTTTTTTAAACAAACCCCATTAATTAACTTCTTCTCCTGCACAAACACAACTACGGTAAAGGTTCTCTTAAGCGATTACCGGCGTTGCGAGTTCATCGGTGCCATCAGATTTCAATTCCGAGCACCGGTTCAAAAGATAGGAAAACCCGCTCGTTCGTTCACTGAACGTACCCAAGGCAAACTTCGGAAATTGATTCCGGGCACACCGGTCCTCGGAATCAGGTGCCGTCAGAAACTGTTTTCTTGTAAAATTCCAAAGAAAATTAAGAAAAAAATATCCCTTAAATTTTACGGGTCTTTACATCTGAAGTCACCATTCATAATGTGTAAAAATAAAAGGTACCTATTGACATAATTTGGAACTCCTTTTTCTATATAGTGAATCCATTTTTCAATATTCAAAACTAATAATTTATAGAAATTATTTTAAAATTAATTCCTATTCTCAAAATCAAAAACCTGGTTTTTAAGAAGTAACGACTTTCAAAAAATTGAGATATGTTTATGTCTAATTTCAATGGAAATTACTTCCAATGAACCAAGTATGATTAAATGATAAATATATATATTATATATATATATTAAAATAATTAAATAAAATTATTTAACCATATAAATTATAATGATGGAAAAAGTTCCTTTTATTTAAAATTTAGTGTATCTTTACTATTAATCAAAACTAAGATAGTTATCTAAAAATATCACAAATTCATCCAATGTAAATTTTTCTGTCCTATTTCTAAACAAGTAGATAATTTATAAAAATATAACATATAAAGGTGTAAAAAAACTAAATTAAAAATCCTTCTCGATCAAAATGTGGTAAAACAACATTTTTAGAGAAATACATCTTTTATCTGAAAAATTGAATTTATTAGTATATCATATCTAGAAAATATATAAGAATAATTTTAAACATTACTTTGAATATAAAACATATATTTTAATTAAATAAAAATCCATAAATAGTGATATCATTTTATAAACACAAAAATTCTATTTTTAAATTGGTTTTCAAAAAACACATACTTTATATTCAATTGGATTTTCTTTCCATTTAAAATAATTTTAGTACCCAATGAATCATTATTTTATCATTTGTAAACCATATTTAAAACTTTCGTTGATAATATCCATTCCCCCCATCTCAATGGATATGCATTAACTACCATTTAAAATAATAATAATATTATTGTATTATTTTTCAGTATAACTCAATGTTGTGTGCATCGTATGATTTCAGAGAAAACTGTTGTTACGTTTTGAGTACACTATTGGAAAAAATTTCCCAATCAACGTCAAATTAATATCATATTCATAATAATTTAGATAATTTGAAAATTATTATTCTTAAAATTCCTGGGTTATAACAATTTCAACATTAATATCATATGATACATATTATATATATATATATCATAGCAATGTTCATAGTATTTTTATTTTTTTCCCATATTTGTAAAATGAATTATAACTATTTTATATATATTAAATTTGCATTTTTCATTTTATTCTTATTTCATTTGACTAATTTCTTCTCAAATAATATAATTTTCAAAATATAATTTTTTTTATATTATAAAGTTATATTTATTGTATTATATACATTTTTGATTCAAATTAAAAATATTAATCGTAGGTCATAGTAAAATTTGTAGACTACTAAAAAAATTGCAGCATTACAAATTTTACTAAATTTTATATAAAATTGACCAGTGGGAAACATATATTCCTAATAAAAAACAATGTAGGTGGTGAATATAGAATACATCTCGGTGAAATAAAATTTGAGATGGGAAACCCATACCATATTTTCATGTGTAATTAGAATTACTCAAAGATAATGCATAATAATTATAAACTTATTAATAATTTATTTATTAACAATATTCATATCTATTACATTCTATGGATTACACGTTCATCTATCATCTATACATATTTTATCAAATAATAAATTATTTTCATCATCAAATGAAAATAATAATGTTTCTTCTATATATCATTTCATAATGATGATATTGATCCTAGTTATTTGATATAAATATCAACACTCATAGAAATATTATGTAAATGGAATAATTTTTTATATTTTTTTTACAAAATCCTATTTTCATTTGATTGAAATAATCAGTATGGTTGCCAATAATATTTTCCCTAACCACCAAGTTTCATGTAATTTATCGATATCATATAATTTTATTATAATTATTGTTAATTATTTTATATTACATTTTCAATTATATTTATAAAATATATTAATCAATAATACTATATTTATTCTTGAAATATATTTTTACAACAATCATCTAATGTGATGATGAAAAATAAAATAGGTTATCCATGGGGGCAGTACTCCATACATAACATGAGCGGCATTTTACTTTTTTTAATATATAAAGGGAATGATGTAAATTGTCATTTCATCAAAAAAATATAATATTATAATATAAATTATCCTAATGAAATTATGTTATTATGTCAAGAATTTTTTTACAAGATACTTAAGAATGAAATCTATCAAAAATAAAAATTAGTTATTATGAGTTCTACCCATAATCCATAGGAAAACTTCTTAAGAACTCCTAGATAATACATTTTCTAATATCATAAGATTTACAAGTTGGGAATGATTGGGTTTAAATGGATTTTGTTTTGGGATTTTGTGGACTAAATTTAATTATATGTGATGATCAGGGGTGGGTTCAAGGGATTATTTTATAAGTGAGAGGTGAAATTTTTTCAAATATTCACTACTTTATATTATAGGCACATAAATTTAAAATGAAAGTGTTTCAAAAAGTTGAAAATATTAGAGACATGATTGGTCTAAATCACAAAAACCACTCATCCACACAAATAGAGGATACTATTTGAGATATTAAATATATTTCCCGAATAAATTATCATTTTTACATTGGTATAGTATAACAATGATAACTCAATTTTATTGGTTTAGTTGATTATTTTTAACTCTAATAATAAAAAGGTAATTGTAATGTTATATGAAAATTTCGATTCAAAATAATAAATATTTTTCCCAATTCAATTTCTAGAGGTACTAAATATTAAATTTAATAAAAAATTTATAAATGCAAAAAATTGTTTTTTAAAGAAAATCTATTAAGAATACTAATGATATAACCACAAAATCAAGTATAATATGGATTTCCATGAAAATTATTGATTAAAATATTTATTTTCTACATTCTAGGAAACTGAAAACTAAATGGAACCTTATAAAAAGTGAATTATAATAAAGAGTTCAAAAAAATTGTTTTTTTATTATAGTAAAATATCACTTGGGATTTAAAATGTATGATACATGTTTCTAAATTAAAATAATATTTTTTAACTATTTACCATATTATTATATAATTATATGGTCATTAAAATTTGTTAACACATTTTTGAGAAGTACTTATACAAATATTATGCCATAGATGATATGATACCCATAAAATTTATATTTCCACTATTCACCTAAAAATAGACAATTTTAGAAAAATCTCAAAAACTCAATATCGATTATTTTTTAAATCATTAATATAAAACTGAAATTAATATTATAATTTTTTTTAAATATATAATACAATATTAATTAAATAAAATCATAAAATATAATAAAATGCTAATTTTTTATGGAAATTTAGAATTTTTTCTTTAAGTATTATTAATATTATTTCATATATTTTAAAAATTAAATAAATATTAATATGTATTTTTATATAATGAATCATATAAAAAAACAATGTTTAAAATTTTAATGATATAAATATAAATCAATTTTAATGAAGTTCATTTAAAAATATAATATTTAAATATTGAATGGTTTAAATCAAATCATGTCATGTATTTTCCCTATAATCATTGATTCTAATTAATTCAATGGTATTATAACATATCAAAATATTTTTTTAAAAAAAATAATATGTATTGAATTATAATTCCTGTTTTTTAAAAAATCATTATAATTTACTTTTTATTAAGATGTGGTTTTATTCTTATTTTCAATTTCATAATGATGATTCATGTAGTGTACTCCTAATGTATTAATTTTTACCTTTAATCTTAACAAAGTATACCAAAGTTCATTTGAGTTTATTTTTTTACTTTTTTATAAGTCAACGAATAAAATGATACTAAAATAATTGGTTGTTACACTCTATTCCCTTTTAGAAAAAATCAATAAAATTCAATTACTTATATAAAAATATGTTGGGAAATATTTGTCTCATTACATCCTTAGGTCCCCACATTGCTTCCAAAAACATATGATATCTCCATAAATCATTTATTTTTAGGGTGGTTTCATTCAAAAACACTTTATACATTAGATCTAGATTCTATACTAGTTGTTCCTCATATGAGAGACCAATTTTTGAATACACAGATTCTACGTCTTGTACATGTGTAGTATCCCGAATGTACATCCTCAATAGAGTTACATGAAACACATCATCTACCATTTAGAGATGATGAGTATTTTATATGTGGTAAGTAATAACCCCAATATGATCAAGAATCCTGAAGGGACTTATATACCTAGGTATCAGCATCCCCCTATAAAAGATTTCATAAATATTCAACTGGAGATATCTAGTGGAACACATTGGCACAAAATTTTTACTCTATATTATGATGGGAATTATTAGTGCATCTCATCATTCTTATTATTTCATATTCCACTTAATGGATTGAACAATATAAATTACTTATTATATAATATTTGGATATAATAGCTTCCTCTACATGGAATAAAACCATATTTTTTGGAGTTCTGCATCACTTCCCAGGTGTATTGGATTTCTATCAATCCTCATCATATTTGATCTTGCATGATCCATCTATAATAGAGAATCAGTTACATTGTTGTCCTTCCATGGGTATTAATGCATTCTATATCTATAGTATGCAATCAATTACAACCATATACATTAGAACATGTTCACTCCTTCTATATAAATATATAATTTAATATTTTTAATAATTATATATATATATATTAATATTTTCACCATAGAGATAATGACCCCAAATCATTTCTACAAATATAATTGTTGATAGTTCTATATCATATATCATTTAATATTGTTTATGGGTCTTTAACTAACATGACGCATAATCTATTACATTATCATTTTTAAATAAGTTGTATCTCAATACCTTTTTTGATTAATGACTATATATTACAAATCATTCCCCATAATAGGCTATTATATGTATAGGATTAGTGAAAAACCTAATAATAATATCATTGATATTTTATTCCCTTTTATTGATCCGTATGAATTTTACTACATTCCACATTAATGGTGTTAATAGATGTGAAACCCATTATAAATTTCCCACAATGTATCAATCGTTTATAAACAATATATGAATACTATAATTCCTTTTTTTTAGAATTTGGTATCTTATATTATTTAATAAAAACATTTCTTCATGAATATATACATTATTCATCACCTATGATTAAATGTCCTGTGAAATATGACATCTACAAAATATTTTACACTTTCAAAAGTTGGGATAAGATTTCTCATTTTTCTAGGACATCAGCACAATCCTAAAATGATATTCATAATCTTCCTTTATAATATAATATAAAATAAAATCCTAAATAAATACTATCAAAAATCAATAATTACAATATCTAAATAATTTATTAATCATTCCCATTATTATTGTAGAAGAATTTAAATTTCGAAAAAGTAACAATATGAAATCATATTGTCCATAACACATAATGACAATTTTAATGGGCATATACTTCCTTTTGAAAATTAAATATTATTATTTACGTAAATGGTAAATATATATGAAATAATAATACATACTTAGTTTGTTGAATATGATATTATTATAGTTTATAGGATACATTTTCTTAATTTTGATTTTGTTATATTCCTAATTACCAATAGGAAGATGCATTGATATGACCATCTTCATGAAATGAGAATTATTTCAGTAATAAATGATTATATATTTTATAAACAAAAAATCATTTTTAATGAATTAATTAATTATTATGTTTTATTTTTATATAAAACACATAGACTTCTTTGGTTATTTTGGACGAATTATAATATATAGCTTATTGTATTTAAATTAAAATTTAGTATCTTAACTGTTTATAATATTACTATTTTATAATGAACATTATTATATATATATATATAATAAATGTTGTGATAAAATCTATTTTGTATATATGGTGGTGCGATGGTCCCAACAAATTAGATTGTACCCCATGAATGATGTTTATACAAGCTTCCAATAGATACAAAATAACTAGTATATTCCCATGACCAAGAATAATATCATTTTAAAAAACATAAGCATGGATAAATTATCTATAGGATAAGATCACGAATATGTATATTATGGCTTGAATCATGTTTGATGAATGACCCTAAGGCTGTCTCACCATCAAATGCCTTACCAATGGGGAGTATGTTGGTTTAATAAATAGTAATATATATACCCAATTATTCTGAATTCTTTTATTTATTCTTTAAAAAATAATTATTATATTTATACTTTATATTATAATTATTTTATAAGAGTTGATTTAAATTATATTTTCATAACTAGAAACAAATATTTTATATTTTTGAAAATATATAGTTTTAATTAAAATAGACTATTAGATAAATTCATGAATTTTTATGGTAAATTAAATATTATTATAATATTAATATAAAATATTTTTTATTTTTAAATGATAATACTATTTATTATAGTCTTATATAATCTTAATGAGGCTTAAAAAACCGTTATTGTCATAAAACCAATATTTTTCTGTAAATCAGAATTTTGATTTTAAATTGTTAATTCCTATATTTATGGAATAGTTTTGATAAAATAAGAAATATTAATTAAATAATAACATTGATATTATTCAATGGTGATTTTTTCCAAATTTTATATGAAAGTTGTATTGTTTGGTAAAAATTAAATATGGAGTATGTATACAAAATATATTATGACATCATAATATTTAAAATGTAATTTAATAAATAAAATAAATATAATCCATGACCAAAAATATTTTACATAATTAATTTAACTTATTTTTGTGTAATTTTAGTAATATTATAAACCCTAAATGAGTTCTCCAAATCTGATATTATATTTTTCTATTCTTAAATAAATTCATTATAAACCTACCTCATTTGAGGATCACTAATTTTATTATTTTTAGGAGGTCGATCCATATCCAAAAAATAAATTGAAAACTACTCCAATTTAGATGAAATAATTGGAAACATATTTGGGAGGTTTTTTATGATTTAATTATTTTATCACATTGAGTTAAAAACCATAGTTTAGATACTAATAATTAATTTTAAGTACAATTGATATAAACACCCACCCAACCACTAATGCCTCCTCATTCAAAAACCCATTAATACTGAATTTAAACTCTTTATACCTCTATAAATCCCTCAAATGGTTTTCCTAATTTCATAAGGAGATTCTCTCATGATCTAAGGGGAACCCTCTCAAGGTAAGGTACCTTATCCTTTTCTTTTTATTTCATGAGCTTCCATTGTAATATTCCCTTTTTAATTCCCATTATCCATATTATAATATTTTTTACACACCCATTTAAAATATATATGATACACATGTAATTATGTTCCACATTTCACTATCATTCAATGCTCACATATGAATTTATGTATACCCATTATGCTGCAAAAATTATCTCATGATTCTACAAGCCAAACATTTGTTTAGTGAATAACCATCTTGAATTAAGATAACAAATATTCAAAAAGTTTTAAATATAATCATTCATTAGGGTGTTTAATGTATGTAACATTCACTCCTTAATATTGGTGTTCAATGCGATAAATGTATTTTTTAAATTTTATGATATCCATTCCACACAAATGTATGTACATGGTAAGAATGTAATTGGTTGAATGAATCTTTTATTACCCCCAATTCATTGGGTAATTCATTTATCTCATGATATTACATTTATGGTGCACAAGATGTAATCCTAACAACACATTGTTATGATTTTAGGGATTTCAATTTGGAAATTTTCTTTTGATTTCATATTTTATGTTTCCACCAAAATCCTATATTGAGTTGAAGTTATTATTTTATATCATTATTTGAGTATCATGTTTCTGATTTTGACACCTTTTATGTCACCTTTATATTCCTCTTAAATAAAATGTATCACATTAATCATGTTATGAATATCAATTCCATTACAGTTCTCTATACCTTAACCTTTTCTTATATACATCAACATGTCATGACTTAGAAAATTATATGTTTGATGATATTTTAATTAATTTTTTGAATTTTTTAAATAGTGTTATCATACCCTTGATTCATCGTAATGTGTTGGGTACTAAATTTCCTAACGAAAAAACAACAAATTATCAGCTAGGATAGTATATTTTCTATAATTATATAGTAATTCATGAATTAAGCTATATTAACTATATGGATTTTCATACACCATGTGGTGAAAAACTGGGAAATATAAAACTCTTATATATATTCTTCAAATATAGACTCTTCAATTCATCTCATTTCATGGGTACTATTCAATAAGGATAAATAAATATATTCATAGAAAATAGATTTAATTAAATTGAAATATCAACCATCTATTTATGGTTAAGACCATCTAATTTATTATAGAAAACATAAAAAATATCTTTTACAAAAAATTTATTTGATTTTATGTTCTCTATCAAATATTTTAGATATGAGTCTATAATTATTAATAAACAGAACATGTCTTATATGATATACCAATGAATGGATTTTAAATTTATATATGTGTTAATATTTAATAATGATATTATTCCATATATAATATGAGACTTAATTATATGAAAATAATAATAGGAGCTCTATATAAAGAAACAAAATCCATTCGTTATTTCACATCGAATTCTTATAAAGGATAAAGGAAAAGATTTTTAGGATGTATATTCCTAAAAACATTCATTATAGAGGAATTATAAAATTTTGATACACTAAACACTTCACTAGGTATATTAAAAATTTATTTATTATCCAATGTCTGTGGAACTAACTTAATATTCATAAAAAACATGCATAATATAAAGGAATGTGTAGATCAAGAATCAAATAATACATTCCCAGATTTAGGGTGGAGAATATTTTTACATTAGGCTACTTAATTATCATGACACACTAAAGAAATAGTCATTTCATATGATCTATTTTGTTACCTTCATTTTGGAGGATACATTTTCCCATTATCCTCATTTTCACTTTTATTGGGGAATTGATTTTTAAAATAACCACATTCATTACATTTCATTAATTTAAAGGCTGGTGGTGTATTTTTTAGGGACTTATATTCCACTGTATTATTTAAAATTTTATTTATTCTATTTTTATTATAATTATAGTTATAAATTACCCTATACTATTTGAAGAACCTTATGTTCTATTTTAAATTATTTCAACGATCCTTCTACCCATATTCTCGGCATATAGGGATGCCATTTTTCTTCCCTTCACATGATTGATCATTCATGTTTTCATGGAAATTAATTTTCCTTTAATAATTATATACATTAGAATAAGGAGATTCAATAATTTTTATTTCCACGATATGTTTACATAATGAAATTTCTTCATATCTATATTAAATATGTTTTAGCTAGTTCCACATGTAGACATGTTTTAAGGACAAAAAGTACTTGATAATTTTTTGTTTTTGTTTTTTTAATAATAATAGATTCAAACAATGTAAATATCATAAATATTTTTTTTATTTTTTAATGGATTAATTCTTATAGTTATATTTCATTAGGAAATAAAATTTAATATTTATGTGATGACGTTTTGAAAAATATTTCTTATGGAATATTTTTCTGATCTCCTATGATTACCTATATTGAATTATTATTTATTATTATTTTTATACATAATGAGTGGCCACTATTGTTAATCCTCACTGTATTGATGATAAACATCTAAAACAACAGTCTTGATCTCTATGTACTAGAAAGGGGAAAATGTATTCTTTATTTCATTGACCCATTGAATGTGAATTGTTGCATTAGAATACCCAATAAAGGGAGTTGTCTGTTTCTTAATCAATGGATCTCTATCATTTTTGTCCTTAGAAGATTTAGGAGTTAGATATAATTTATATCATTTTTCAAATTTTTAGATTGTTTGGAAAACATTTCATTGTTATTTTTTTAAAGAAGGTTCTATATGTGTTTTATGATAAGGTGGAAAATCCATATATTTCCCTTCATACCCATCATTTACAATGTTCCTTTTTTTCATCCATTTACTAAAACACAAATACTATATCATGAGTAATAAACATATATATATTAATAAAATTAGTGTGAAATTGTATATATTTTTATTTTTATATATTTTTAATTCCAAATGATTTGACATATTACTCTTGAATATGATACATTATATTCATTTTTTTCAACATATATCAATTTTGGATTCTCTTGTGATTCTTTAATAGTGATATTTTGTGATTAGGTGATAGAAGTTCAAGGGGTGATACCAAGGGGGATCAATCCCCATGCACAAGGACTCAAATGTTGTAGACATATCTATAAAAAAATATGAAATTTGTTGTTGTAAAGATGGTTGGAAACAAATAACATTTCCAGTTGTGTGTATTGGGTAAGGAATATATGAATCTCAATGCACATTCTTGAGAAACTAGAATGGGGAAATATTGTTTTTTATAAAATGATCAAAAATATAACATTAAAATAATTTTTAAATTCCATCACAGAGAAGATTCGTAAAAAGGAGTCATATTGAGCATGTAATGTGCAACCAGAATTAAATTGAGGGAGAAATGTACCAATACATGTATTCTATTATTGGCAGGGTCATAACGCTTCAAGGATAATTGTTCATGATATTAAATAACCACCCAATAATAATTGTAGATGTATAGTGTTTTTTGGAATGGGAAAGAAATGATGTGGGAAGTGGATACATACAAATTGTCTTCCCTTTTAATGAATGAACAATGATAGATTGGAGGTTACAGAATTTTACAATGAAGCCTAGTCTCCTCAAAAACCAAGAATGGGAGAGAAAAATCAACACCAAAATGATAGAAATACCATTACACTGGAATGGACAATTTTTTACAAACTAAATTGGATAAACTAGATCCTTCACATACAATGGAAATTTGAATATAGAGTTGGTAACTAAATAGGGTCTACCTTTAAAATGAATCCCATAATTTGGGCATTATTAGAGGGTGTTAATATAAGTGACTTGTCTAGAACCTTAGTTGATGTTTTTGTTATTATCAATGATGGATGATATCATCAATATTTAAATACCGTTTGAACAAAGACCCATTTTTTATTATAATTATGCTCCATTTGGCCATGTGATATAAAAATATTATATGGATAAAATATATATCCTTAGTAAGTTAAAATGGATTAATGAATTATACTATAAGAGAGAAATTGTGATGAAAAGTGATTTCTCCAATCCTAACCATGGTTTAACCAATGGGTCATTCTTCTGTGTATATTTTCAAGAATCTGTCCATGGTTTCAGAGTTGGAAAATTCAGTAAAGATGTATCATGTGTCTCATGACATGAACAAGAGTATGAATACTATTATTTTAATTCTTTTTCGAAATACTGAAATTTAATAGGTTACTAAATCTTTAAAAATTCTATTAAAAACCCCACATAGAGATAATCTCCTATTTGAAACCATCATTCCAAGACACTATAAACGTAGGGAAATCGGAATAGTATCTGAACATATAAAGCATTAAATAAAACTAGTAGATATGAAAATAATGGAACATATTTTTGATACATTATCAAATTAATTTAATCCTTTTTAATAAGATTCATGAAAGTATATATACGGACTACCACTATATCGAGATTGTCACCCATAAGAATAGTGATTGAAATGTTTCTCCTCCTATAGAGCCTATAATAACTCTAGATAGTATCTTACAATAGGATCAATAATCCACACCTATGAAAAAGGGAGTATCATAGGATAAAATACTAACAAATATTTTCCCTTCTAATCAATTTGTTTATGCCTTCTTGCATGTACCATTTTCATGTTTTCCATAGGGAAATCATCTATTGAATATCCTAGTTATCTATACCCTCTTATGGTGAATCCCTCACTATTATTGTCATATTTTTGGAAAATGAAACAAATTATTTTCCACAGTATAATGTCACACAAGATGATACCATAATTCCTAGTGAATGAGATCAACTAATTGAAACTCCGGGCCATAAGGGGAATGGAAAAATGGAAAGGGAGATGGGAATACAACCCACATGGAGATAAAGTTGTTGGTATAGCCTCCAATAAGAGGAAATTATCTTATGAAATAAAGATCTTATATTTTAATTTTCAAGGCCTTGGGAACTACCCAATGGTAAGGACCCTTATACACTATCATCTGACCTATGTAACTTAATTAAATTGGATTGCTAAACCCAAGATGACTGGTGATATTTTGAATGATTTCAAATAGAATAACCACATGTACTATATTTCTTCCTATAATGAAAATTATAATGGTATTGACCATCTATTGGTCTTAAGGAATTAATGTTTTCAGTTCCTCGATTAAGGGAAAAGAAATCAACAAGTACCGTTCTCAGTCTGTTTTCAATGTCATACCATAAATATAGCCTTCCCTTATAAAATAATATATTATTTAAAGGGAAGTTAATTAGAAATGGAGAAATAAAATAAATCTTTTGGAATGAATCAAAAATGATTTATTTGGGTAGATTTAGTCACTATCTTGAAAGATGAAGAAAAATATGGAATATATTTAAAAATAGATTACTCTCATTAATTTTCCACTTTGAATGGATTTTTTAAACATAATGAAGAACCAATTTCTATGGATAAATTCACTTGGAGTATATTCTTTGTACATTGTTGATAGTCTTGTATGCATAATTTATAATTTGTTTATATAGATGAAGTTGGTTTTACAATTGGGTTATTTGGGTTTAACCTTCCCAAATAATACTTTGAACACATTTTGATTATCTTAGAGGTGTAATTTCAGATGACATAGACTACCCCCACTCTAATTTAAATTTAACAATGAATCAAATGTGGCACATGGTTATAGGGAACAAATCCCAAATTCTAGAGAAATGGACACACTTGGAATCCCATTATAAAATCAGGTTCAAAAAATTAAAAATACCAAAAATTTCTAATGGTAGTGGGATAAAAATTCATTCCCCAAGCCTGGTAATGATATATATATATATTGTTGAATAATATCTATTCTTTTATAGAAATTAAATCAAGACTAATATACCACATTGAGGTAGGAATTTCAAGCCCAATTAATGATTAATGGCCATATGACCATAATATATAGGTTAAACCATTATAAAATTAACTTTAAATGGTTAAAATATGGTGAAATAAATTCAAATTTGTTTTATTAGATGAAAAATGCAAATATTTTCAGAATAATAAATAGTTCTATTAGTGTTAATGATTTTTGTTACACCTAATAATATAAAATTTCTAATTTGGAAATCAAATACTTTCAAGGAATTTATTATGATTGTGGATTTTCCAACACTAATTGGTTATTAGAAAATATTCCATGATATATTAAAGAAAGATAAAAAAATTTGATAATTTTGGATCCATATTTACAATATATCACTATATTATTATTCGTTATCGTCATAAATAATGCTCTTGGTTTGATTGTTTTACTAATAACTTTTTCATGATTTATTGGGATATCATTCATGATATTGTGTGCAGTGCTATTATAGAATTCATAAATCATGCCTCAATTCCCTATGGTCCAACAACAACTATATTACTATAATATATTAATGGTTTATTCCATTGACATTAAGGAATTTAGGCCTATTACGATTGTAAAATCTATCCCATAAATCACTACCAAATTGATTTTGAATAGGATGTGAGCTATAACTAGATACATTATCACTCTTAATAAGTTTGGATTTGTTCCCAGTAGAATAATTAAAAATAATATGGTCTCTACGTCAGAAAGAAACAAATTTTTGGAAATGAAAGCTTGGCATGAGATTCTACACTAATTCATGCCATTTTGAAATCCTTGGGAACAATCAAATAGAGATCATATTTTCTATTAATAGGAATTATGGTTTCCATTATACCTTTATTATACCCATTAATGTCATTTTTACCACAAAAAGGAACTCCATACTAGTTAAATGATCCTCTAGTTATTTTACGAAATTCTGGTGGTGACTTAGCTAAGGATAAACCCTTTTGGGATGTTGTTGGATATTTTTTAGGACTAGATATGTATATTAAATAATGAGCTGGTGAAAATTGGTATATATAAGAATCTAAAGGCTAAAAATAATTTAAACCCCCTCACACTTCTTATATACTTATGACATACACCTTTTTTAAATAATTCATGAAACCCAATATGTTTATAAATTCAATATTTTTCATTTTGAGGAGGTGGTTGGTAAACTTGTTAGTTGGAGAAATTATTTCACTGATTTTAAGGATGAAATTTATATTTCTAGAAAAAATAAGATTTCTAGAACGCTTTGTGTTAAATGTGGTGTCCTCAATTTCACTTATATTTGGATCTCTATATTTAATATTAAAGGATGAATTGTTACCTTGTGGCCATTTGATCAAATATTGTTAATATTTTTTCCTTCTAGAAAAGGATATTTATTTCACATGCTGGTATAATTTTTAATGTCTACTAGATTCTCACTTCTCGATTTTTTTTATTTTAATTTCAAAAATGATCAAGGAGTCTCATCAAAAAAATCAATCATATAATTTTATATTTCATATTGAATTTATTTATCCATTAATGGAATCTCATAATAGTGACATTGAAAGAATTAATTAAGAACCCTGATATGAATGTTTATGGAATTATAGATCTCAGTGTTTTGAATAATTATATCACGTCTAAATTTAAGTCGAATCTCATAAATTATTATGGTAATTAATTTGATTTTTATTAAATCATTTTTCATCATAAACTGATTAATGCGTACTCTCAATATATTTTATAATATTTATGGATAAAAATAAAACCATCATCTAATGGAATTATGTGTAACTCCAAATGGTTGGATATAAAAACACCAAAATGAATTTTCTGTGAACTCAATGTCTTGACAACCCTCTTGATAACAAAATGGTCATTCCCCAATTATTAATAAACATTTCATGTGATCAAATAATCAAGATTTTTAAAATAGGGAGTGAGTTTATTTACTATAATGTTTTTTTGTGAATTTCATAGATACACATTTGTTGATAGGAATAATCCCATATGGTTTACGCATGGAAGTGGTTATTTAATCACCAAACATCTATAAAAACTATAATGGGATTAATAAACATATATTACATCAAGGATGAAATAGTATAAAACACATTTTATTCAGCACTTGAAATGGATGTTTCTCTATAATATTTTTATAAATCAATTTTCTACACCAGACCAGCTCCAATGATTTCAGATTCTATTGGTTTGAATTCATTATTTATGTCATCATTATGCTAAAAACATAAAATAAATATTATTTTCTCTGAATCCTTTTTCCCTGATATGGAACATAAAATAATAATTATTTAGAAATAATATCTACACAAACAATAAGCTTGAAGACTAAAAAAATTACATTTAAAATGATAAAAATAATGATCAGGTTAGAAATCTATTTTTAACAGTGGTATCATCCCTCTATTTTTATATCAATAAATCCAAAAATTTAATAATTTATTATAATTTGATTTCAAATATTCATACAAGTATGATATTCATACTAGGGGTGTCTTCACTAACTCCAATGTAACAATTGGTTTTTTGAATATAATTTTTTTGATTATTGTTTTTTAAGTCTAATGGGAATGAATGGAGGACTGAAAAACTATTGGATTCGAAACACATAAGTTGGATCCCTCCAATTTTTTTGTGGATCATGGAAAATCTCAATGATGGAAAATTATCCATGGAAAGACCATCTAGATATAGGGGTTCCTTCTTCATAAACCATGGCTAAGTCAAAAAATTTTATAATTATATCATATTTGTAATAACATATGAGGCTCAATTATGGGCCATTATCCCTGATATTAAATATATTGTTGAACATGAATGAAAATATCTATATATTTACACTGAATCACAACTTCATGTAGATTACATGAATTGTAGATCTATAAATGTTCATTGGAGAGTTTTACCCCCAATGGATTGAATGACTCTATTCTTCTAGCCACATCAAAATGGTTGTATCACATTCATACAAGTAAGTCTACCGATTTGTGAATTCCATGTAAAAGAGGGAGATTATAGATATTACCATGATGTGCAAATTTTGGATGTCATATTTCTGTAACCCCCTAGAGGTTTTGTGAATATGGGGTGAGATCTAGTCCAATCCATATAAAACCCCTTATAATTTCTAAATTTTTTATACTTTTATTTAATAAATATATATGATTGTTCATATATCAACCCATAACTTTTTATAGTATTTTACTTTAGGATTATTTTTCTAATAAGTATTAATCTAATCAGAAATAAATAAATAATCCCATCAATGATACCAACTATTGTGAAATAATATAAACATGAATATATATTTTTCTAAAAATTCATAATATTAACATTTGATGTCACTATACGAGAACCTGTTGACAAATTTTCTTTAGAGATTAACTATATAAAAATATTAACACATGCTATTTATTTAATATATCCCACAAAACTATCTACAAATCACTTCCATTTAAATATAGTAACATATATAATTCCTTTGGTAAATAATTAATTTTACCATTATATAGTATCCCAAGAAAAGCATAATGATTATTAATTGATGTTTAAACAACTAATAAATACTTTTATTGAATATTTTCAATTATATTTTCAAAAAAATATGCAATATTCTTTTATTTTAGTTATTTTGTTTAAAATAATACAATTTTGGGAATACGATATTTTTAGATATACCAAACATATAATTAATGAAATCATGATAATGAATAATAGACATGATGAAGGAAATATAGTCTCAATAGGTAAACATAAAATGAAATTCATTACACAGTATGTAAATCGAGTAACGAACACAGCTTATGTAATACGTTGAAAATATTCGTTTATAAAATTTGCAACGATAGTAAAATATAGTTTAATCTGATCCTAAAAATCATATAATAATAGAAAATAACATTCTTGAAAGAATTGAATGAAAATTTTAAATTGATGCAAAAGTGACAAGTTAAAGATGTTGGGACATTTAATGTAATGATTTTAAAATAAAACACATTATAATATATTAAATAAAAAACCCAATGAATCAAAGGTAATCAAAACATTCTTAAAACTCCATGATTATAAATATATTCAAGATAAAATATTTCCAGTAGGTACAACACACAAAATAAAAATTAAAATAGGTGAATAATAAAAAAATGACTCAGTGAAGTGAAATTATGAAGAAATTCCCCAACAAATAATATAAATTTTGATAAAAATAACATAAAAGTGAAAACATAATATAAATATATAAATCTCATTAAATTATTGAAAAAAATATTAAAACACATCAATGAGAAGTAAAAAATCAACACAAAAAGATATGTCGTAAATATGGAGGATATATTATGTAGAAGAAAATTTAGTCAAGAAAATCTTACCCTTAATTCCAAATTTTTCAAAAAGCATCTAACTGTAGAGACCATGGTTTTTTATAAATATATAATTAATATTACTAGAATAATAATAATTAAAATTCAAATATATATTCACATATTCCGTAGAAGGTTAATGACTTTGGAGAGTAGTGACACAATGTTCATATTCCATGAAAGATAAAAAACAACTCCCAGAACGATCTTTTAATTTAGTAATATTGATTTTATTACCTTAAATTAACCTTTCCATACAACCAAGGTAATGGGAAAATATGAATGGATGAAATCAAATGATTATCAATGGTCAACATGGAATATATAAATCGAGGATCATATGAAATAATAATATAATAATAAGGGTATGGGATTATAAATATAACATATAATAGTTATACCCAATATATCATGATTATTACCATTACCCTAGAATAGAAAATATCAATACCAAATACATGAACCATAAGAGTAAAAAATCATCATAAATAAATCATGAACTGTAAGATCATTTCATATAAGTTTGAGCCATCATATGTATTAAAACTTTTTCATATTTCAATGTTAATGTAAAAAAATCATAATGGATCAAACATAAACACCTATTTCCAATTTCCCATTTCATAATAAATCAAGAGTCATCACCTATTTCCCAATTTGGATCAAAAAAATAATTATGTTTCCAATTATGGATTAAGAACATATACTTGATTTCAATTATAGTCTCATGATATATAAAACTCTCTCTAATGAATTAGAGGAAGCTATAGGTCCCAAATATAAATAAATCTATAAATATTTATGAAAAAATATCATAGAACATTCATAATATCGTATCGCATGAAAAATATTTGGGTTTCATAATCATTTCATCATATCATAACCTGTAGAGAGAAATGGGTTTCATAATTAGATCATTTATTCTTCATATCATAACTCATTGAAAATGAATGAGTCTCATAGAAATATTTTCAAACAAATTCTCAAACATAAATAATCTAATGATAAAAAATGAGGGTACCATTATATCATAACCCAAGTAACAAATAATAAACAATGATTATTTTGTTAATTGGTTAATATAAATTCTATAAAATGATCATGGAAACATTTTTGAGAAAAATTGCCTTTAAATTAGAAATATATTCTATAAAATCTAAACAAATAAATAAATTTCACGAAAAATATTTTCATTTAAGATAAAAATTGAATATTATAATGAAAATTTCAAATAATTGAGTTTATATTATAGAATATAATTTCTTTTAGGTCGTACACATTTCAGTAGAAATTCCACTTACATTTTTGATTAGTGTCAAATGTTCCTTGTTTGTAAAATAAATAGAGTATTAGTTTTAAATATTTTTTTTAAAGTAAAAAAAGGGTTAATAGTTTTTAACATATCATTATAGACCATTTAAAACATTCTATAATATACTTTTAGGGAAAAAATACATGAAAGATAAAGGGTTTTCGATAAATTAAATAATTAAACTTGAATATTCCATAAAAAATTATTTTGGAATCATTAGTTCATAAAGAGTGGATTGTGAATGTAAAAAAAGTAAATTTAATTAAATAACAAAAACTGAATAAAAGTCATGTATTTCTTGTGAGGTAGAACATTATATATCAGCATTAAAAACATAATTATATTCATTCTCAATATACAATGAAATTATAAACTAAAAATTTTATCAGTTTTGAATCTTTTTAAACATATTTCACCAGATATAAAGAACCTTAAATGGATATTTATATCCCTTAATTTTCACTATAAAATTCATAAAAGATATTCTTGATAAGTATATACCCTAAAAATAGAAACAAGTGATGTTTAAGACATGTCTCTATGAATATAAATATAGTTGAAAATCCCTTATCTTATGTATCAACTCCCTTTAAACACATTCAAAATTCCGATATAATAAATATTATATTATTATAAATATATTAAATTAACATAATAAAATTTATCATAATATATAACATTTACTTGAGATCATTTTTACCTGTTTATTAATTATTCCATGTTAAAATCATGTTTTGAGTAATAACTACATCATTTTTCATGCATGTATTGCTTTGGTATTTTAGGTCATTTTATATTTATAGTGGTTCTAAAATATATGTACTTTTATCAATGATATAAATATCATCCATATTCATTATAAACTTATTTATTTTAATCTAAAAACACTTGAGAAAGTAAATGAATTACACGTTTCATGGAGATGGTGATCGTACATATGCATGGATGCAGTTTTCATTTTTATGAAGCATTAATTGAAATAAAGGTAAATGATAAATTACCCTTAAAGAATATTTTTAATTTTATATATATAATATATGTTCATTAATCATATCTTTAATAAATTCCATTTAGATAATGAGTGAATAATGAATCATATCACTTCATGGGGAGGATTCCTTCTTACACACATGTTATGTTATCAAATTCAGATGTATTGGAATGTAAGATGTTTTATTTGATAATATTGTTAAATAAGTATAAATATGTCATAAATATCAGGTTACTATGTTAAATAAATAATTATAACCATTCATTAATGGCGGTGAAGGAAATGGGTTGCGACTGTTTGTGTGGCGATAGTCCACCATGAACATGATTGACTATTACATTTCACACTTGACAAAAGTGGAAAACATGTGGGACATGAAATTTTAAAAAATTGTATATGTTATATTATTTGGTTGTTTTGTGGTAATTATTAGTGAATGAAGTAATTTCACAAGAGATGAATTAGAACAAACTATTGTTGTGAACACAATTACCATTACATACAAAAACCTCTCTTGGATATCTAAATACGAACCCTTAGATTGGTCATTTGGGAACAAAAGAATATATATAAATAGGATAAGGACTTTAGTGAGATTTTTTTCAAGGGCAGGTCATGAAAATGTCTTATGAGTTTTGAATAAGTTATGGGTGGAGTTACCCTTTTATAATTGAGAAGCTTAATTTTTTAAATTACCCAACAGTATTGAATAATTAAAAGTCACTCTCATTACATCTGAATTCAAATATTTTACATAAAATATTTTATTGATGTTATTGTCGAGAATCACCTCCACAAAAAAAAGAAACATGTTTTGAATATTATTTTCATCATCTATATGACTACTCAGTTTTACCATTTTATTATTCCTAAAAGTAATTATTCAATTTTTATTTATCTAGGTTATCTACCCTTTAAAAAATTACAAAGATATTTATTTTATGACTTAGTCCCACTTATTTGAAATATGATATAAAAGTTATCATATCAGGTTAATATTATTTTTGAAAATTAATTTAACACATATCTGTTTAAGGTGTAAAACTACGTTTTAACCATAACAGCATTAATTTTTAATAATGAATTTTTAAAAAAATTATAAAAAACAATTTTTTATCATATAATACAATATAATATACAAATATTCCAAATATGTTTTTTTATTTTATGAAATTCATCTCATATTATCAGAATGATCCAAGAACCTGGAAAACCTGCTCAAGAAAATTTATTTATAAATGAAGAAAAATACATAAAAAGGATAATTTGTGGGTTGAAATAAGGGAAACATTTATCAGTGGGTTCTCATTCTGACTCCAAATTCTTTTGAAAGAGAATATAACCCTTTTCCCTAGGTTGAATTAGTTCTATTGTGAGATCCTTAGAATGGACACACCCAACATCTCTGTCACACCCTCGCCCATGGTTTTTTAAATGATGACCTTATTTCCATGTATTTATTTTATACCAAACTCTTAATAGTTCCTCCACCTCCAAATAAGATATCTACACTTTCATGATTATTGGGGACTCAATCATACTCATTCCATGAAGGGATGTGGATTTCTCTTACACTATTTCTTCATCCACCTTTCTCTGGACAAACCTTTCATCATTAGATTGACCACGAGGCACTGATTTACCCATAGTCGTATGTTCCTTCATAGGGTTATGTTGACAAGATAAACCGACCAAAATTGTCCACGACATACTAGAAGATTCATTACATGAAGGTTTTACCAAGTCATCATTATCATCGTAGATATATTCTTACTAAACCAAGGAGGACAACTCCCTTCCAATAACTAAAACATCTTTCTGGAGGAGATCATGCAACTGATCATAAGAATCATCCACCAAGGGAGCAATAACCTCCTTTCGCATCTTATAGGGAGGCACAATTTCTGCCTTTTTCTCACAACATCCCACTTCTTTGAAGAAGAAACATGGTTTTTTTAAATCCCAATGACATGTCTGTATCCTGAAACATGATAACCAAAAACATTTCAAAAATCATACAAAGAGGGAAGAAAATCATTCTCAAAACAAACATCAATCTTTAAACCCTCTACTAGTAGAGTGGCACAACATGGACTTGGATACTAAAAGTCAATATCAAAAAAACCCTTGCATAATACCCATATTTATCTATAATGTTATTCTCTTCAAGTTCTAAAGGCTTCCCAATACAAGAAGTAACTTCATCTAGGATACACAGATGCTAGAGAACCCAATTGAACCCATAAATGTGTACATTGATATGTGAATTAGTATGATTTCGATTAAATGGATTAAAACCAAGATCCCTTGTAGAATGCTAAAAGGAACCTGGATTGAGATTATCAAAACTAAACCTATGATTAGCAGAATGATTCACCTTAGAGTTAAAAATAAAATGAAAATTCCCCATGCCAATTAGGATTATTTTTCATTCATTAAAGCCCAATTTTCATCCAATATTGTATTTTGTAACATCAACATTTAACTTATTTTCCCATTTAGAGAGTATTAGATGGAAAATCAATGAAAATTAACAATTCTCATGCTTTTCTTCAAAAAAATATAGATAAAAAGAAATAAAAAATTTACCAAGATAATTTTTAATATTTGTAGTTCATCCACAATCAGATATGGGGAATTTATAGCCTTTTATGATAAGATCACCAGAAAAGAAAGGCTAGTCCTCCAGGGATTTGAGACACTGATAAAGACGTCCTTACTAGATGAAATAAGAGACTTAGGTTCAATGAGGGATCTGGAATCTGAACCACAACCCCATCTATAACAGTCTGATAAACATTGTGGATCATTATAGAAGCATCCATGAATAGGGAATAAAGAACCACAATATCATAATCCTGATCTCCAACAGCATTGGTGAAATCATGAGGATATGTTGTTGCCACAACATTAGAAAGTGAACCACGATTCACATATAAGTCTGGAATTCAAGAAAAACACTTGTAGATGCATCATCCATGGGTGTTAAAAATTATTATTCGTAGGTTTTGAATCATTCCCAACCTGGTCACCAATAGAAGTATTTGAAATATTGAGTGTCATGTCCCACCTTACCCAAGATGAGGAAAGGGACAACAGATTGCCAAACCATTCTTTCCATAAGTTGATCGAGAGATAATGACCCATAGACCCACCTTCAATAGGCCCTAGAGTGGTGACTAGAACCAAGTGTATACGATCACAGGTAAAATAGAAGGCATTACACATTTTATTTAGTAGGATCAGGAGATAAGATAGAATGTTCCAAATAACACCAAAACAGGAAGTAAAAGTAAATCCAAAACAATCCATTCCCATATGCATGTTCCAAATAAACTGCTACAAATTATAGGAAAGCTCCAAAGGGAAATACCAAAGGAATAGGAAATAAAGAAACTTAAATGGTCCTGGAATCTGAGTTAATAGGGTTTGACACTATCCTCTAAGTCCAGCTAGAAACTTGAAAGCAACATCAAATACATAGGGGGGGTATATAGGTATACTCAATAGGGAAAACCAAAAGCTCTCGTGCATAAGTGGGGAGGCATTATAATTCCCCATGGGAAAAGGAGATAACCAAGCACCAAATAATGAAACTACCACCCAAACCTCACTAAGGCAGACTCCCCAAATTAATCAAGTAATGTAAAGTAATATTAATAACAAATCAATGTTTGGGTACCCCGCACCACTTTACCACTAGTTACTGATGATATCATATGCGTCAGACCTCTCTTGACATTCTCACCACAATCCCAGTGCCATATCTTGTACACACACACCTGGCCTACCACAACCACACATCCAGCCTGCAAACACCTGTGCCACAACAACCACATGTAACTACATCCTCAGACACCTAGGTCCGAACAACTATAGTCACACCTGAAGACACCTAGGCCTAATCTTGAAGAAACATGGAAAACCACCTTCTCGCAGACACATGGGGAAACCACCACAATGTACCCTACCCAAAGAATCATGGGAAATAATAGACCTCATGGCATCACAGTCAGCCTGAAGAGTCTTTGGCTATATAAAAAATGAAGCATAAAAGGATCTAATAACCAGCTAGTAATTGTAGTGTTTGGAAAAACAACCACCCCCATGTAGTGGGGGTGTTCAGCACAAAGTGCTGAACTTGGGTGGGTTGTGAAGAAGAAACTTAAGAAATAAATAATACATATAGTTAAACAATAACTCATTCGAAAATAATGGTTACAAAACCATCCCAAACATAATCACCCTTGTTACTATTCATTCATAGAAAGAACAAGAGCCACAACCAAGTTAGCACTCATTCGCCAAAGAGCCCATACTTGAGTGGTAAGGGCTCCTTCTTGGAATCCCAGAGACCCAGGTTTAAAACTGGGTGGAGGTGAATTTTTAGGGTAGTATAGTAGTATAGTAGAAATACATTATCTGTACTATAGCAAGTATTATTCGGTACTCTAATAGCCGGAACTATTCACCAGATTTGGGCCTTTGGGCCACCGGTTTGGGCCTACGGGTCTCAAGGGATTTCGGGCCATCAAAGGCCTTTAGGCCATAGGGCCATTAGGAAATAGTTACCATGGAGTATCCCAGTTTACACAGAGTAGGCCCCAGAAAAGGATCAGGGAAATAATGGTAGAAGTCAGCAGAAATAGAGCTAACTGGAGTTTAAGAATTATAGGGTATGGAAACCACCATCGGGATAAGGCATCATGCATCACTGTATGGGGAAATGGTATCCGATCAGTAATTAAGGGTGGGGAGCTACACACTCAATGATAAAGAAGCTGGGGAGGGGAAGTTCTAGTGGGATGGGCCTATGGGTCATCTATTGGGGATGGTATGCCTCTGGGCCTTCGGGTCGTGTATTATAGGTCATGTTGGGCCTTTTCCTTTGGCCTATGATTCTTGTAGGGTTTCAACATCAACCATTAAAAGGGGGATTATCCATATAATAAAATTAAAAATAAAGCCTTCAAGCCATTCAGGAAAGTCACAACTCATTCCCAGAGAATAGTTCCCCATTGAATCCATTCTTATTATCTCATTCAAGTGGATCCATTTAAATAATTTTTCACTACCAGACAACTAACAGGAATAACTACATGCAAAGAACGGAAAATAGACAAGAAGAAAAATAACCATTCACACCCGGTTCTCTTGTAAAGTCACAACAACAAAAGGGATTTTTTATATCCCTCGAAGTACTGGAACCAAACAAAGCCCCAAAATTCGGCCTCACAAGGTCCCAAAACCCACAAACTAATAACTACACAACAAAGGATCACATCCCCATCTATGTCACTCTACAAGCATCAAGTATAACAACCATACACATCACAAGAACAGAGCATGGGAGTTTTCAAATTTAAAACACACCACTCTTTTAGTTCCATCTTTCCTTCTGGTTAACTGAGGTGACCATACATGGATTCTTATTCGATAGGGATCCATTTAATCAATAGAGATCAAGTAATTAACTAGTTTTCATGTTATAACCATCTAATCTTAGAATTATCTAAAAAATAGAGGTTAATTAGTGTGCAATAAAGGACCATGAACGACAATAATTTTCAGTGGTCATAATCCCATACAATTCACAATATATAAGAAAAGATAAAAAGAGTACAACATCATCATCAAACACACCATACCATTCATTAGAAACTATTTATTATCTTTGTTAATTTTGGGTTCAACTATCCTAAAGGGAACATCATCGTACCCACCCCACATGATACACAGTAAAGAGAGATGAAGGAGAAACATTACTTGGTTGATCAATGATCGATGTTTTTCTCCTCATCCCAGTAACTGGGGATGTGTTACTTATATGGGAGGAACTCTAGGGACTCCATGACTGAGTTGGAAGGGCTCAAGAAATGATTCCCCACTAGGCTATAGAAGTGGGACTCCAGATGCACCAAGAAAAGAAAAAGAGAGCGGCCAAGACGAATTAATTAATTCCCGTCTGATTAAAAAAATGATCCTAGAGATACATGATATTAACCATGAATGGATTTAAAGGAGAACAGTTTTTTTACCACACGGTTGGATGGTTACAAATGATGGAATAAATATTTATATAATAATTATCATTGGATAGGTGGCCATAATAGTTGTTCGTTAAAGGATTTCAATTAAATAGAGTAAAATGGGTCTGTTGAGGGTTTCCCCACACTTAGGGGATTTAAAAAATTGTGTATGGTGTAATAATAGCCATAAACCACTTAAAAAAGTTTAAAATACATAAAGGTGGAGTTACGGTAAAATTGAGGAAAGAAAATCCTGACAACCCCTCGTGGCACCGATAGGGTGTAGCGTCGATGGGTGAACACCAATGGGTTTCACACTGATCACTAAATCCTTGATGGGTGTCACACCAATGGGTGACACACAGATCAACATCACACTGATGGGTAACACAATGATAAGGTACTCTCTAATCGGGGACACACTGATCGACAACTCACTGATGGGTGTCACTGGTGAGTAACACCATGGTGAAATCCTACCATTGGCATGTTGTCCTTTGGACTTAATGATGTGGTCTAGGGTGTCCCAACACCAAATATTGGAAAAATAACGGACCAAGAGGGTCCAAGCCATTACATTAGATACCTAACAAATAATTATCATCCCCAAGAATCAAAAATAGACCCGATGAAAAGATAGAGGTCCGAACAACCACGTCGAAGATACCTATCAAGAGTAAACCTCCTGGAAATCTAGTAACATCTATTTCTTATGTAACCTCACAAAAATTCAAAGATCACACCATCCAGACATATGGATTTGGGAGTCCCTTCCCCCATGTAATGATATTTTCTACGTTGGGTGGCACTGAATCTCCCGCACCGGTTTAATCGCATCCACTATAATGTGAATTTATTCAGGACCATGTCCTCCCCTTTCAATAGACCTAACTCTTCACGCACATTTAATGAACAAGGAAAACAACACATTTCATAGTTAACAAGTTCTATAACTACATCATAAACACGTACGAAACAAAATAGAACAAAACTCAAAACAACTATTGGTACTGGGTGATATTTTGTGCTTCTCACTCCCATTTAATCTACTCTAGTCCACCATGCCTCCACAACCCTTGAAACAAGGGAATTGTTCATCTATGAAGCACCTTTTCCTCACGATCATAGATCCTCATTGGTTGCTCTAATAATTTCGTTTTTTCCTTCATATCTAGATTTCCCACGTATAGGATGTGTGAACCATCATGTAGATACTGACAGAGTTGAGAGACATAGAAGACATCATGTACCCTCAGTAGTGGCGGTGGTAGTGCCAGTTGATAAAGAACAAAGATGACCGACCGCAACACCTCAAAAGGTCTGAAGAACTGGGGAGAAAGCTTACTCTTCCTTCAGAATCTCTGTTACCCATTCCTAGGGTAGTCATTCAAGAACCTGTGTTCCTTGACCTCAAAATCCAAGGGTATCCTCCAATAATCGTCATATGACATAGGTCAGTTCTGAGGCACCTTCATCCTCTCTCATATAAGCTAAAACTTCTCCATTGTGCTCTTCACTACCTTCGGGCCAAGAACACCTACTTCCCTAACCACTTCCCAGCACTCGAATGAGAGACACAACCTCCCATAGGAAGCTTCTAATAGAGTTATTACAATGATAAAGTAATTTATATTTTTTTAGACTAACTCTAAAAGAGGAAAGTGTCGTTCCCATGATTCCTGAATGTCCAAAACACATTCCCGTAGCATATCCTCCAACGTCTGGATGGAGTGCTATGTCTTCCCATTTGTCTTGGGGTGGAAAGCGGTGCTAAGGAATAGCTGGGTTCCAAAATCATGCTCCAATTCCCCCTAGATTTGTGAGGTAAACCACGTATACCTATCTGAGACTATGGACCTCAAAACTCCATGAAACCTTAACTTCTCATCCACATATATCCATGTTAAGGCATCCACAACACTCAACTCCTTGATTTCTAAGAAGTTATATTTTTTATTCATCAGGTCTACTACTATGCAGATAACATCACAACCACCTTGATCTCTGGGTAGCCCTATGACAAAATCTGTTGAGATGTCGTCCCACTTCTACTTGGGTCATCTAAAGCCTCTAACATACCTCCTGGAATGCGGTGTTCAGCCTTCACCTAGTGACACATTAGGCACTTTAGAAAAAACTCTACCACTACCCCCTTCACCCCAGTTCTCCAAAATTGACCATGCATGCCACATTACATCTTGAAAACTGCCAGGTGCACCGCCAGTGGTGAGTTTTTGAACTCACCAATAACTCTCTCATGCATACCCATGGGGACAAAAAACATTCTATTAATCAACATTTGATTCTGCATGTCTTCCAACCATCCTCTTGGAGCATCACCCTGGCTAACACGATCGAGTGTCACTCTAGATTCTATGTCCCACATTAAGACTCCACCACCTACTACAACAGAGAGGAATTCACTATCATCTAGAATTGACATCCTCTTCCATACTCTACCCTTCCATCCATGTGTAGGGAATCCAACTCCTCCATTTCCTTCCAAGCATCTGCTGACTCTAGAACCACATCATTCTATGACTTCCTGATCAAGGCATCGACCACCATGTTCCCCTTTCAGGAGATTTAATAAATTTTGAAGTCATAGTCTTGTAGAAACTTTATCCGCTAATACTATTGCATGTTCATGTCTCTTTGAGAGAAGATATACCTTAACCTCTTGTGATCCGTGAAGACCACAAAGCACTCCATGATGAGGGAGTGTCGCCACAACATTAGTGAAAATACACCCACAGTGAGATCCACGTCATGGGTTGTATAGTTATCCTCATGGGGACGTAGCTTCCTAGACCCATAAGAGATCACCCATACTATTGCATCAGCACAAACCCCAGGCCTTAGACTGAAGCATCGCAGAACACCTCAAACATCACCCCTTCTACATGAAACCTCAGTACTGGGGCACTAACCAACATCCCCTTCAGATAACTAATGGTTTCCTACCACTGCTCGATCCATACATAACCATGGTCTTTCTGGGTAAAGGTAATCAAAGGTCTTATAACTCAGGATAAGTTGGGAATGAATCTTAGGTAGTAACCTACTACACACAAGAAACTATAATCCTCTACCATGTTTTTGGGTGCTGCGCAATAAACAACCTCCTCAAACATCAACAGGTCCACTACTATGCCCTACATGAAAACCATGTGTCCATGGATGTTCACCTATCATGCTCAGAACATCCACATGGACAAAGTTCCCTTATAGATGGTGCTATCGGACAACCCATTAAAACGTTCTAAGATGCTCAGAATGATCCTCCTCTAATCTTGAGTATATCAAGATGTCGTCAACAAACACTACTACAAACTGGTCTACATATTTCTGAAAGACAGAGTTCATGAGTCCCATTAACACAGTTGGTGTGTTCGTAATGCCGAGAGGCATGACCGTGAAATTAAAGTTCACCTATCTTCACATGAAGGTAGTGGTCGAGTTATCACCCTCCTTCACTCTCAACTGGTGACATCCTGACCGTAGGTCAATCTTGGGGAACCATGCATCCCCTTAAACTGATCAAAAAGGTCATATATCCTCGATAGAGGGTAACAGTTCTTGACAGTTACCTGATTTAGTTACTTGTAGTCTATACAAAGACTCAGACCACCATCTACCTTCTTCATAAACAATACCGGGTCACCCAATGGTGATGTGCTTGATCAAAAAATAACAATCCTCATTAGATCATCAATATAAATATGTAACTCTCAAAAATCGTATGGATACATCTGATAGGGATCCATCAAAATCATATGGGAACAAGATTGCAAGTCTATCCTGAACTCAACATCTTGTCGATGGGGTAGAGTCACCACCTATCTAGGGAAGACATCCATAAACTCACTAATGATCCTTGGGGCTTCCACCATTCCACCGACTCCACTAATAGATTAGCTAATAAAGAAAAGATGGGATCCACTCACTAGCTGCCCTCCTGGAAAACACTCTCATGGAAGAAAGCTACACACTAGAGGCCGAAATCTGAAAACACAATCCCTCTTCAGAAGCAGCCAATAACAGAACACACAAGGAACAACCATTTGATGCTTAGAATGACTTCATACGACTACATCTATAGCAACATAAGGTCCCCATTGGAATGATGTGGTCCCACATTAGTCTACATCCCTAGAAAACATGAGACATGCTGGTCTGACATCTTACCGGCATACTCAAAATTAAAGGCACAAGAAGTATCTCTTGGTTTAGACCTAGATAATGGGATAAAATTGGTGAAATAAAGAAGTGAAAATCTCCTGAATCAAACAATGATCAATAAAAAGTTTTAAATAAGTTGATCATAACTCGAACGACCACTAGACCTGATGGAAATGAAGCATCTTTTGTGTGAAACTACCCATGCCCATATCCTTTTCCCCTCAGCTATCAGCCACATCCCTAGCCACGCCCCCAATGAGGTCCCTGATGAGCACCATGAGGATGGACTCCTCTTACAACGTCTTCTCCTGGAGAAGCGGAATACTGATTTCCCTACTATTGTTGGTGAAAGAGCCTAGTTAGAAGTAGCTACTACTAAGGATGACACTAAATCTTCCCACCCCCTCTATACTGCAATCTTTCTGGGCATTGATTTCAAAGGTGCCCACGACTGCCACAGATGAAGCATCCTAGACCTCGACCCAGAAAGAAGGGACAAGGACTAGGAGATTGAATCTTGAATTACTGGTCCTTCACCCTACTAGTCGAAACCTGGAAGGCCCTGACACTAGAGGCCTACTGATGATAACCTTCCCATTTGATGATCGCAATTGTATCCGCACTTGAGTCACACCCCCTGTATGTGAATCCTCTCCACCACTTCATCCTTCTTTTAACCACCATTTTTTCATTATTGTGAAGGGAGTAATAGTATACTGAAGAGAAGGCCAGTGTGCCTCCTCTAAATGTATCACTCGAGACTCCTCAACCATAAAGAGGTCCAAAGAAAAGAGAGAAAGATCCTTGAACGTGATCCCCAACTCCCTCACTAACATACTCCCTGAATAAAGGGAGAGTAACTCCTACCTCTTCTTAACCTTCATCATGGAAGCGAGGAATTCTGCCCAAAACTCCCTCAAAAATACAATCCTTGAACCCTAAGCCTCCCTCTTCTCCCCATGATAGTGAGTACCCCACTGACGTGCCTATCCACGTATTTTACTTACAGCCAATGAAACCCAGTGCTCTATTAGAGACCGAATCAAGTTAAAAGAAATCACCAGCTCCTCGAGAAAACTCTCTATCTCCATGTATTAGATTCTAACATTGTACTTCCCATGGGACTATCATTAAATGGCACAAAGAGTCTTCCACCAATGGTCATCCTCCACATCGTGATCAGCCCCCACTGATCATCTAAATCAGTCTCCTGGTCCTCGATCACCCGCACTACTCCTGGTCATCTTCTGGGTTCCATAGCTTTAAGGTAAACAAGGAATGCATATGACCGATTAGTGTTAAATATTACTTTTAAAATATTATTATTCTTTTTATATGTTTTAAAATTCCCAAAATACCCCCAAACACACCAGAATACATGTCATTATAATGCATATTCCTTTCCTAGGGTCTCTACCCTACAATTAGTGTATCCTCGCTTGGTCTTTCAATAGGTTCAGAGTCCTTGAATCAGTTTATGGGGGGGCCCTAAAATCCCATATCTAAGATGGTCTTCCCAGGCCTATTTAATGCGCCATAATTTTCCTAACACTATTTCCCTACCATCCCATGCAATCCTCACTATGCCTAACTCTAGACTCATTCCTATCTCTCAACATTCGCTCTGATGCCACTTTGTCATGACTCACCATCACCAAGAAAAGGGAATGGATAGACGATTTCCAGACCCTTTATTCCACATGTTGAAGGAGAGATAACGACCCCCTGGGACCCGACTTCAATAGGCCCCAGAGTTTCGACTAGAACCTATGGTAGAAGATCAAACATACAATGGAAAACATTACACTTTTTATTTTATAGGATCAGGAGATATGATAGTAAATCCCAAAAACACAAAAAATCGAAGTATAATTAAACGAAAACAATGCATTCCCATATGAATGTTACAAATAAATTGCTACAAATATAGGAAAACTCCAAAGGAAAATACCAAAGGAAAAGAATAGTAAAAACATCAATGTTCTTAGTGCCCAAGCTAATAGGGTCTGGCAAGGTACATGAAGTCCTCATGAAAACTTGAAACCAGTTTTATATACATATTGTGAGTATAAAGTTATACTTAATAGGGAAAACCAAAATATCTCATGTACAAGTGGGGAGGAATTATAATGCCCCGTGAAAAAAGGAGATAACCAAGAACATAATAATGAAACTATCCTCCCAAAACATACGAAGGAACACTCCTCAAATAACACAAGTCAATTAAATTAATATTAATAGCACTTTGATGTTTGGGCACCCCACACCACTTTTCCACGGGTTATTGAAGACATAAAATGCATCAGACCACTCCCACCATTCTCACTATAGTCCCACTGCCATATCCCGCCCTCACACACCCAGGAATCTACAACCACATATCCCACCCACAATCACATGGGCCCTAACAACCATAGGTTACTACGTCCTTAGAAACCTGGGCCCGAACAACTACTGTCTTCCACGAAGACACCTAGGCCTCATCCCGAAGACACTTGGAAAACAACCTTCCCACACACACCTGGGCCAACCACCATAACAAAACTAGCACAAAGAATCATAGGAATTAATGGACCTCAGGCCATCACAACTTTCTCGAAGAGTATTGGGCTACTCAAAAATGGGAGATGAAATAGAGTGAATAACCAGCCATTTATAGGAGTGTTGAATAAAACACCCACCGTCATGAAGTGGGGGTGTTTGGTACAAAGTGAAAAAATGTGATGGGTGTGAATAAGAAACATATGAAATAAATTATACATATAGGAAAAAAGAACTCATCTCATCCTTGGGGTTTCATAACAATCCCATACACAAACACCATCATTACTATTCATTCATAAAAAGCACAACAACTACATCCAAGTCCCAACTCATTCCTGAAAAACAGTTCCTCATTTATCACATTCTTGTTATATCATTAAATTGGTTCCATTTAAATACTTCTTCACTAATGAGAATCTAACAGGCATAACTGGAAGCTATGGAATGCAAAAAAATCCAAGCAGCAAAATAAGCATTCACATCTAGTTCTCTTATAATGTCTGAACAATAGGAAGAATCTGTGAGATCCCTTTAAGTATTAGAACCAAAACAAGTCCCAACATATATCCTCACATAGCCAAAAAATTCACAATCTAACAACTAAACAATAGGGTATACCATTCCCATCCATGTCACCTCACTAGCATCAAGCAGAATAACCATAAACATCACCAGAATTGGGCCTGGGAGTTTTCATATTTTAATTACGCCATTAATTTCATTCGGTCTTTCTATTTGGTCATCTGGGGTGACCATACAAGGGTTTATATTCCCTGGGAATCCATTTAATCAACCGTGTTTATGGGATTAACTAGTTTCCATGTTACAACTATCTAATCACAAAATTATCTATTAAAAAAGGTTTATTATTGCACAAGAAAGGAAAACCAATAGAAATGATTTTCAGTGGTCCTAAGCCCATACAATTTACAACATATAATGAAAGATAAAAATAGTACATCAGCATCATCATACACACCCCATCATTCCTTCGAATAATTTTATTATATTTGTTAATATGTGCTTTCATCCATACATGAAGGAACATCATTGTACCCACCCCACAAGATACACAGTAAAGAGAGACGAAGGAAACCCCTACTTAGATGATCAATGATCAAAGAATTTCTCTTCATGTCAATATCTAGGGATGCATGAAATGAAAAGGAGGAACTATTGGGACTCCAATAGTTCGTATGAAAGGCTCCAAAACAGGCGCACCAGAAGCCTTGGGAAGGGGGACTCCAATCACACCATGGAAAGGAAGAGAAACCAGCCAAGATGAAGAATGATTTCTAGTTATATAAAATCCAAGATCCTGGTGTTACATGATATGACTCTTGGACAGATTTAAAGGAGGATTGTGGTTTAACCACGTGGTTGGACGGTTATACATAATAAAATTTATTATTATTTAATAAGTCTCATCAAAGAGGGGGCTATAATAGTTGTTCATTAAAGGATTTCATTTGCAGAGAGGAAAAAAGGACCATTGATGGTGTCCCCACTCTTAGGGGATGTAAATCATTATTTATGGGGTAAATACAGCCTTAAACCACTTTAAAAAGGTGATAAGACATAAATGTTGCATTATGGGAAAAATGGGGAACGAAAACACCGACAACCCTGTAACATCCCATGTAAATAAAGAATACGAAAATTTCATATTTATTATTATTATTTAATTAACTACTAATTTTACCTTAAATGGGATGCTATGTTTGATGGTTTACCAGACACACAACAATGGGTTTCATTGAAATCTTATGTTGCACACAACATTGAGTTATACTGAAAAATAATATAACAATATTATTATTTTAAATTTTAGTTAACTCATAGCCATTTTATTAGTGATAATGAACATAAATAACTAAAATATGATTATAAATGTTTGTTAAATATTTTTAAATTTATCCATTAAATGTTATAAGCATAATATGTTAATGAATCAAATTTTAAGCATAATCAATTGAATATTCATTAAAAGGTTGATTTACATCCTTTTGATGGAGAACAGTTTTAAATATAATTTTTTCACTTTTAGATGTTATATTTTAATAAATAATATTATTATTTATAATAAATATATGAAAATTTATTTTGGATGAAATTTAGGTATTTCTCTGATCATGTTCATTTTTAATGATTAGTAAAAAATACAACATTTTAATTCAAAACATCCTTTTAATATAATTTATTCATATATTTAGATTGTTATTAAAAATGGTTATAAGGGTAATTAAATTATATTTTTTCCATTTAATCCATCTTTTGGTCATTGGATGTAATTTCACTCTTAATTTTGACATAAACAAAGGAAAATTGTATGATAGTTATTATTTCATAAAAACATGCTTTATGTTTTAACTATGGGAACTAATTTCAAATTATTTTTTCCCACTTATGAGTTTTGAATTTGGAAAACATAATTACATACTTGGAATCATGAGGCCCAATTTATTTAAATAGGTATATTTTATGATTAGACATAAGGAATATTTACTTCTCTAAATAATTTATTTATTATAGTTAACGGGTAAATCTGGTAAATAAGGGTAATATTATAATAAAAATAAATTACCCTTAAACATGTCCTAAACCTATTGTATGATACATGTTAGACCATTAAAATCCTTTTTTCGATTCTGTGACCCCATGGAGCCACATGGGAGTGATAATTACACATTAAATTAATTAACTTAATGTAAGGACAAAAATAACATAAACATGAATTTTTTACAAAAAAAACAATTTTTTATGGGGTAATATATGGTATGTATTTGACTATAAATATAATTTGGAAAGATGAAATTATTACCTACATTATGGTATTTAATTTAAAAAATTTAGATATTAAATAAAAAAATTCAATTTTTACACAATGGTGATGTAGTTAATGCTTCATTAATAAAGGATTTAAATAAACGATATTATAAATATTAAAATAAATTTATTTTGAACCTTTTTATTCAATACACTAATTTAATATATTAGGATGAATTTTTTATATTTCAATTAATTAAGTTTATTCAAATAAGTCAAGTTGGTTTGGATGTTTTTAAAAAAAAATCATGATAGGAATAGTATAAAAAATTGACAAAACAGTGTTTTTAAATCAATCAACATTTTATCAAATGACAAAATTGTACTAAAAAAATATTATTCATCCAAATGACATATATGATATTAATAGTGTCATTAATTATCCATTTTGGGTCTCCTATAATATTATTGTAAATATATTAACCATATAATATGAATATATTAGAGGACATGGTAAAAGTTAAATAGCTTAACAAAGGGTTAAATAGAAACTATAAGCATTTAAAAAAACAAAATCGATCCAACTATTATTGTATGATTTTATTTCTACTTATCATTATCTTATCTTTGAATTAAAAAAGTTTTGGAGCTTTATAAATTGAAAATCATTCCATAATAATAAACTATTTTCAAACATTCTTTAAGAGCCCCTCCTTCCATTATAAAAATTCATCACCTCTAACCCTTACTCACACCTCTCAAGCCCCAATGGTTCATACATAATCTTCCAAAATAAGCACTCAAGATCCCTCTCTTCCCCCTAGAATCCTTAAAATAGGATGAAATCACTTCAATAAATCCATTTGGTTCAAACCAAAGGGAGTTAACTGATATAAAGGTAACATCTTCCCTCAAGTTCTCTTTTTTAATTTTAATTCGTCACTCACAATGATATTCTTATTCTTTTTTTTCTTAAAAAACTATTATCCTCAATATACTACATTTGATTCCTGGTATGTATTCAATTTACACTTATAGACACCTTCATCTAATTGATACGAACGTACTGTTTCTATATAAAGTGAAATGCTGCCTCATGAAACGATGATTGTTCGATTAAATATTTTCGCCTCTCATGGTGTCCATTGTGACAGAACAGTATTTATAAGTGATATATATTTTATTTATATTGTCTCTATTATTATCTATTTTTCATGTATATCATACCTTTATTCATTCCATAATTGATAAATATGATAATTTTATTTGAGGATGTATGGACTACCACCCCCTCAAAGTGATATGACTCGTTCATGCCATACGTGGAATGTGTAAAGGATGACGTTTCTGAAATAATATATGATATTATACTAGAATTATGATATACCTATTTATAATATTGTTTTCATTCCATTAAATTTGATGTACAAATGAAAGTAGCGTTCTTGCGTACATATGGCTTACCGCCTCTATGAACGGTGCATTTCATTTCTTATCTCTAAATGTTATGTACTATTATAAATACATATATATACTGGATATATATGATATATATGATATCTAACTCATGAATATCATTCTAAAGATGATGAAATTTTGATAACATGGAAAACTTTTAATTATAGGTTGTTCATTATTGACTCAAGTACCAAATATCAACAAAACGGTTATTATTAACATAAATGATTGTGTAATGTTTATAACATGGTAATAAGTAATATAAAAGGAATAAAAACATTAAAAGGTTTCCTAAGCATGTATAAATTAACATATTTATATTATTTAGAAGATTAATGAATGAATGAGTCAAGCTGGACATGGGCTAAGGGACTTCATATCAATCTCATTACAATGAGACATATTTTGATTTCTACACGACATTATATTATATGTTGTATAAACCCCTATTCCATTTAATTTAATTCAAATAGAATCTTTTTTTCGTATTGTTTTACTAAATAAAAAAAGTAATTTTTCTTTTTTTAATGTATGTGCTGACAACGACCATTCCACCGCTGCGAGCGTTATTTGATTTTTAGCTTCCTTAACATGTCGTAATGTTTGATAAATGGAAAATAAATACTATAACTCTTTTATGTATTTTGGTATTGAAAATGGTCTTGATAATGGATTGGTTATGTCAATATAATTAAATTATATAATTTGATGGAAATGTGGAAATGTTGTCTATCCTTCATGTTTGTTTTTATGTGTTATGATAATGATATGTTTCTGGGAAATTGTTTATATATATGGGTGATTCTATGATAAAAATTGGGAATGAGAGATTGAGATAGAAATCCTATGAATTTTGTAATGTGACTGATATAGTTTTAAATGTTTCTATTAAGAAATTTAGGGAATATACATTGATAGGTATTCAAAATGTAACTCCAAACATAGCTGTGAAATCTACAATGTAAGTATGTTTTGGATTTCACAAGTTACCTTTGTGATTTAATATTTCCATTTGTTATTCATAAATCTTATGATCTAGTGTTGTATGTTAAATATTGAAAATTATGATTCCATTGACTAGTATACATTTATGGAATAATTTTTTCTTTTATTATTTTATTATCCTTAATTAGCTTTTTATGTTTAACCCAATTTTTTTTAAAATGTTCTTCAAATGAAATAAAGATGAATAGGGTCAAGGATGGGATCATGGAAAATTAATGTTTTCTAGAATATGGAACTAGACAAGAAACTTTTTTTCAAGTGTTTTAATTTTATAAACAAAATGGATACTGAGTAGAAGTGTCTAAATAAAATTATTTTAGACATAACTTAATAGTTATGGCCTGATTCTCTAAAACTCTAATCCCGAATAGTTCCCCAATGTGAATTATTATATAAATTCAATATTATGTATTGTTTGAGGCTGATTCATTGTTGTTGGTATCGAAGGTCAGTTTAGAAAAAATTTGGTGTTGGGGTATTATTAAATTAATATCCAAAATTTAATTTATGTTTCTGTGATTAGAATGCTTTTTCACACAGGAAACATGGAAACTATGACGGGATAACATTGGGAGGAAGAAAGACATACAAATCATAATCCTAAAATGGTCAGAATTAGAACTGAATAGTTTGTTGTAGTGATGGCACAATTGAATTATGATATAAATGGTGGTGGTATGCATGAACGAGATCTTCCTGATCAACCACAGAGGAACATGTTAATAGTATAGAATTTCATGAGCTAACATCTCCTATAATTCAGAAGATAATCTGGACCTGTGCCAGATAAAGGGTGGATTGAATCACCAGAGAAGATTTTGGACGTCATGGGGCGTTTAAAACATCAAAAGGTTAATCATGATGTTTACAATTTCAAATCTGAAGTCGATAAGTTGTGGTTGATGGTGAAAATAATCAGGGATATTGAGGACATTGATGCCTTTGATTGGGATGAATTCAAAGGAATGTTTCTTGAGAAATATTTTCCTAAGGTGGTTAATCATAAGACAGAAATACAATTCATGGAATTAAGACCGGATGATGACTTAGTGGCTAATAATGAAGAAACATTCACTCAATTGGAAAGGTATTCCCAAAATTTCATACGAGATCATGAATGTAAAATCAACCATTTTTAATCTGGATTAACACCAAAGTATCCAAGGGCTTGAGATACTCGTGAGTTAAAAAGTTATAAAACAATTGTTCTATGTGTGGAGAAGGTGGAAATAGAGTTTTCCGAGGATCATTTGTTTTTTGAAAAACAACATAATAAGAGGTCGAGGTGGTATATTAAAGGGAAGAACTCTTCAAATAAGTCTGAGGGTAAAAAATATACGTTTACAGTTTGTGAAAATTGTGGAAAAAGGAACAATGGGGAATGTCTTTTGAAATAAGTTAAGGGCTACCAATGTTGTAAAATGGGACATAAGGCTCATAATTGCACTTAAAATGATCAAGATAATGATAAGAAAAAATCTGATTTAGAGTCAGTAAAATGTTTTATACACAATTAAATAGGTAATTATGAAAATGAGTGTCTAATGAAGAACATAATTGAGGGAAATAAACTGAAATACATGAAGAAAGGGGTGGTGATATCCTTTGCAACCACTTCAGCAGATGTTGGGACATCGAATGACGTAGTATCAGGTACACTATTTGTCTATTAAGATTATTCCAATGTGTTTTTTGATTTAGGTCCTACACACTCAATCATTTCTAAAAATATTTCTATTAAATTGGGAATTCCCTCTCAAGATATGAATCCTGATCATATGGTAAAAACACCAGGAAAATTTTTTGAGACAAAATGAAATTATAAGAACCTTCTTGTCCTTGTCTGTGGAATTAATATACCTATAAACCTTATTGTTTTTCCTCACGTAGAGAATGGTGTTATTTTTTGTATGAATATTCTCTTCGTTTACCATTCTATGATTGAAAACAGAGCTAAAGATATTTATTTTTGGAATGAATTTCTATTTGTGAACAATAATGAACCCTTACCTTTGATAACATATCAGGAAGCTGAGAAACTAGTAAAAGGTGGAAATGAATGATACCTTGTATATGTTGTTGAAAATAAAGGAACTATTCATATTAATGATGTTCTAGTGGTAAATGAGAATCATTATGTTTTTCTTAATGAGTTTCCTGGTATAATACCTAATTGTGAAGATGAATTTATATTCAATTAGTTTTAAATATTTAGAGAATTTCAGAACCCCCTTATTGAAGGGCTCAAATTGAACTTTTATAGTTAAAGAAGCAATTTTAAAATTTATTAGATAATGGTTTCATTTGACCTATCACATCCCCATGGGGTGATCCTATATTTTTTGTTAAAAAGAAATATGGATTAATGAGCCTTTGCATTGATTATAGATAATTGAATAACATCACATTTAAAAAAAGTATCTTTTTCTTCATATCAATGATTTGTTTGATCAGATCTAGGGATCTTATTATTTTTCAAAGATTGACTTGAGGCCCGTGTACCAAATTTTGGAAGTAATGTATAGAGACATTCCAAAGACCACATTTCATAATAGAATTGGACATTATGAATTTTTCATTATGATTTTTCGGTTACCCAATGAACCCTCTGTATTCATGGATCTTTTGAATAGAATTTTCCATGAATTTCTAGATAACTTAGTGTTTGTGTTTATAGATTATATTTTGTTTTATTCCAAAAGTAAATATGAAAATGAAATTAATTTAAGTGTTGTCTAGAAAACCGTAAATGAAAAGAAACTATATGGGATATTCATTAAGTGTGAGTTTTGGTTATAAATTTTTTTTTACTTCATCACATTGTTTCACAAAATGGCATAATTGATGATCCTACCAAAACAAAAGTTGATGAAGAATGGCCATGTCAAACCATTAACATAGAGATTTGTAGTTTTCTTTGTTTAACAGCTTATTATTGGAGGTTTGTTAAAACGTTTTCACAGTTATCTAGCCCAATGACTATGAAAACATGAAAAGGTGTTAAGTTCATTTGGAAAAAAATATTGTGATGATTGTTTTCATCAATTGAAAGGAAGATCGGTGAATGCTCCAGTTTTGGAACTGCCTTTTAGAAATGGTGATTTTTTATCTATAATGATGAATCATTGAAAGGATGTGGTTGTGTCCTAATGCAGAATGATCAGGTAATTTTTTATTCTTCATGTGATTGGAAACCTCATGAGTTATGTTACATTACACATGATTTGGAATTATCTACTACTGTTTTTTCATTAATAATTTGGAGGCATCATCTGTATAGAGAAAATTTGAAATATATACTGAACACAAAATTTTGATGTATATATTTACTCAGAACGAATTGGACATGTGATAGAGGAGAATGATGGAATTAAAAAAGGATTATGATTGTTGATCCATTACTATCCATGAAAGTCAAATTAAGTGGTTGATGCTTTGAGTTGAAAAAAGTAATGTTACATTAACAATGATACATTTGGAACAAGATCAATTGATTAATGATTTGATGAACATTAGAACATAAGTTATTAGTAAAGGAAATTCCTCAGTTTAGTTTTAGGTGTCATCTAAATTATCTCTATCAGACAGAATAAAGAAATCACAGAAGGAATATAATGAGTTTCAAAAATAGGTAGAGTTGGTTCAGAAGGGTAAGTTACATGAATTTAAAATTTATAATGATTGTGTTTTGAGATATGGGAAGAGATTATGTGTTCTCGGTGAATCACCATTGAAGAAAAAAATTTTATATAAAGCTAATAGATCTCCATTTTTAGTTCATCATGGTAGTACTAAGATGTATAGTGATCTTTGGGAGTATTACTGGTGGGATGGAATAAAAATATATATTGTTGACTTTACTATAAAGTGTTTGACTAGTCAAGAGGATAAATAATATCGGCAGTTACTGAAAGGGATGCTTCCGTGTTTACTAGTGCAAGAGTAGAAATGGGAAAATATATTCATGGACATCATTGTGGGATTACCAAAAACATCTCCAGGTAACAATGAAATCTAGGTTATTGTTGATATATAGACTAAATCTTCTCATTTCCTTCATATTTGAGATACTTTGTTTCTAGATCAACTTTTATAGTTGTATGTCAAAGAGATAGTCATGTTTCATTGAGTTTCTCTCTCTATTATTTCTGATCAGGTTCCCAGGTTTACATATAACTTTTGGAAAGGCCTTTAGATTTCATTGGGTACTGAATTAAATTTTAGTATAGTTTCTCATGTACAATTTGTTGGGTAGTCGGAACAAAAAATTCAGACATTGGAATATATGTTACGTGCTTGCTCAGTGGATTATCAAGGAAGTTAGGACCAACATCGTTCTTTGGTTGAATTTTCTTATAATAATAGTTTTCATTCTAGTGTACAGATGGCACCATTTGAGGCATTTTATAAAAAGGGGTGTCGAATACCAGCGTTTAGGGATGATATAGGTGAATGGAAACGGATATGACCAGAATTGGTAGAAGATATGGTATAAAAAGATTAGTTGATTTAGAAGCATATGAAAACAGCTAAGAGAAGGCAGAAAATTTATGTGGATAACCGAATGAAAGATCTTTCTTTTTATATAGGTGGTCATGTCTTTATCCAAGTTTCTCAAAGGAAAAGTATGATTCATGTTGGAAGGTTGGGAAAGTTGAGTTTTAGGTTCATTTGACCCTATGTAATCTTGGATAATGTTGGATCTCTTTCATACAGAGATTTTTTACCTATAATTATATTCCAGTTAGATAATGTTTTTCATGTTTCACTGTTGAGAATGTATATGTCAAATTCCTCTCATGTTTTGTGTCCAGATAGTGTTCAGTTAGAATATAATCATTATTATGAGGGACAATGATTCCAGATTATTGACTAATGATTGAAAGTGTTGTAGAATATTTTAATTAATGAGGTAAATGTTTTGTGGCAAAAAAATTTTTTTGAAGAGGATACAATTGAATATGAGAATTATATGAGATATAAATACGCCAATTTTTTGATAAGTGAATATAATTGAGAGGATGCAATTTCCAAAAGGGGGATGGATGTAACATCCCAGGTAAATAAAGAATATAAAATTTTCATATTTATTAATATTTTTGAAATACATATTAATTTTACCTTAAATAGTATTCTATGTTCGATGACGTACCTGACATGCAACAATGGGTTTCTTTGAAATCTTATATTGCAAACAACATTGAGATATACTGAAATATAATATAATATTATTATTATTTTAAATTGGAGTTCACCCATAAGCATTGTATTTTCAGGAATGAATAGAACTAACTGAAATAGAATTATACATGTTTGTTAATTTGTTTTTCATTTATCCAATAAAATTTAGATGCCTAAAATCGGAATGAATCAAATTTTCAGCATAAAGACTCTAATATTTTATAAAAGGTCCATTAAACAGCTTTTGATGGAGAAACCTTCAAAAATATAATTTTTTTCACATTTATACAATCTATTTGAAAAAATAATATTCTTCATTAGAATCAGGATATCAATATTTACTTTGGATGAAATTTTTTTATTTTTCTAATAATGTAAATTTTTTATTGAACATTGAAACACACCGCATTTTAATTCAAAAGCACCTTTTAATATAATTTATTTATATAAATATATTGTTATTATAATTGGTTATAATGTTTAATTGGATTTTATTTTTACTAATTAATCCAATTCAGGACAATTTAATTAATTTCACTCTTAATTTGGACAAAAACAACGGTAAAACATTTGATAGTTATTATTTCTTAAAAACAAACATTTTGTTTTGACAACGGAAATTAATTTGAAATTAATTTCATCCACTTATATGTTTTAAATATGGAAAAATGGGTTCTATATTCTGAACCAGTGGTCTAAATTGTGTAAATATGTAGCTTTTTTTTAGACATTATGAATATTTACTTTAGTAAATATTTTATTTAACATAGTAAAAGGGTAAATCTGGAAAATATGGGTGAATATAATGTTATAATAATACTAAATTCCCCTTAATCATATCCTAAACCTATTGTATGATACATTTATATCCCTGGGTATCCATGGGTTGAATTTGGGACCCCATTGAGCTACATGGGAGTGATAATGCGACTTTATATTAATTAATATAAAGTAAAGACAAAATTAAAATAACCATGAATCTTCATAGTAAAATAATTTTTATAGGGGGTTATATAAGTAATATCTTTGACTATAAATATTATTTGGAAATCTAACTCTATTTCCTACATCATGGTATTTTAATTATAATTTTCAGACATTAAATAAACTAATTTAATTATGACACAATGATGATGCAGTAATTGTTTCATTAATAATGGGGTCAAATAAATGATATTATAAGTATTAAAATAAATTTATTTCGGTCATTTTTATGTAATCCAATAATTTTATATATTATTATTACTTGTTATCTTTGAATTAATGAAGGTATTTGTAAAGGCTCAAGTTGGTTGGGATTTATTTATAAATTTCGTCATATGAATAGTACTTAAATTTACATAAATGAGTTTTTAAATAAATCAATATTGTATTACATGATAAAATAGTCCTAAATTTCTAATATTTGTCCAAATGAAATTTATAATGTCAAAAATATCATTAATGATCCATTTTGGGTCTCTTATAATTTTATAGTAAATATATTAACCATATAGTATGAATATATAAGAGGAAATGGTAAAAGTTAAAAAGGTTAACAAATGGTTAAATAAAACATATAAGGATTAAAAAATATCCAAAACTTGTCCAATTATATTTGGATGATTTTACTTCGACATATACTCACCTTATCATAAGTTTAAATATGTTTTGGACCTTTAGAATGCAAAAATAATTATATTATAAAATAATATTTTAAAACATTCCTAAAGAACCCCTCACCCCCTTATAAATATCCATCGCATCTAACCTTTAGTCACACCTCCAAATCCCCCTGGCGCATCCAACATAGGACCGAATAAGCACTCAAGATCCTTTTATTCCTTCTAGAAGCCTAACCAAAGGTATAAATCACTTCAAAAAAGCCTTCTGGTTCAAACCAATGGGAGTTACCTGATTTAAATGTAACGTCTTCCCTCAAGTTCTCTTCATTTATATTACATCATGACTCCACATGATCATATTATTACTTTTTACATAATGAAACTATCATCCTCAATATACTATGTTGTTTTTATGATAACTACTCAAACTACACTTACACACACCTCCATCTAATGGATACAAACATACTGTTACTCTGTATGGAGAACTGCTACCTCACAAAATGAAGATTGTTCGATTATCTCCAACCGCCTCTTATGGTGGAAATTATGATGGAAATGTATTTATATGTTGTATATTTTATATTAATATTTTCTCTCTGATTCTTTTTTTTATTTATATCATATGTTTATGGTATTTATAATGGGTAAATACAATAATTTCATTTGAGGAAGTACGGACTACTGCCCCCTCAAAGTGATTTGACTCATTCATTCCATATGTGGAATGTGTAAAATATAGAGTAACTAAATTTATATATGATATTATATTGGGATTATAATAAACCTATGTATCATTATTGTTTCATTCCACTAGATATGAAATTGAAATGAAAGCAGCGTTCTTGCCTATGTACGGCTTACCGTCTCCATGAATAGTGTATTTCATTTCTTGTCTCCAAATGTTATGTACTATTACAAATACATATATATATAGTGAATATATATTATATTTATGATATATAAATCATGAATATCATCCGGGATATAAATGAATTTTGACCACAAGTATAATCTTTAATTATAGGAAGCTCATTTTTTACTAAGTACCAAATATCGACAAAATGAATGTTGTTAACATAAATGATTATGTAATGATTATAAAGTTGTAATAAGTAATATAAATGGAATAATAAACTGGAAAATGTTCCTAATCAAGTATAAATTAAATTTATTTTATTGTTCAAGAGATTAAAGGATGAACAAGTCTAGTCAAACATGTGGTAAGGGACTTCATTTCAATATCCTTTTATTGAGGCATATTTTGATTTATACATGATATTGTTTTATATGTTGTATAAAACCATTGGGAATTTCATTTCATTAAGGGAAATTTATTTATATATTTTTTACTAAATTACAGAGGTAGTGTTTCTTTTTTTAACGTATGTGGTGACAATGACCCTTCCGCTAATGCGAGGGTTATTTGACATTTGGCTTCATTATCAAGACGTAATATTTTTAAAATGAAAACACATATCATATAATCTTTTACGAGTTTTGTTATTGAAAATTGTTTTAATAGTGGATTTTTATGTAATTATAATTAAATGATATATGTTATCATTGAAATGTGGAAATTTTATATTTATTTTATATTTGTTTTAGTGTGTTATTATTATTTTATGGTTATTAGGCATTGTTTACTTATATGGGTGGTTCTATGATAAAAATAGGGATGGTGATCCCAATATAGAACTCCAATGAATTGGGTAATGTGATGGAGGTAAATGTCAATTTTCTCCTAATAGATTCAGCGAATATATTGTGATGGGTATTCCAATGTAACTCCCTACGTAGCTATGAAAGCAATAACGTAATTATGTTATGGATGCCACATGTTACCATTATGATTTATGGTTTACATTTGTTATTCATAAATCTTATGATATTGTTTGGTATGAAAAAGATTAAAAAGTATGATTTCATTTAATTTCATGTATTGATTGAATAATGTATTCATTATTTATTTTATAATCCTTATTGAGCTTTTGATGCTCATCCCATGTTTCTTTGAAATGTCTTTCAAAGGACATAAATAAGAATAAGGTAAAGGATGGGATAATGGAAAAGTCATGATATCTAAAATATGGAACTAGACATGAATCATTTTTTCAATTGTTTTTATTTTATGATAAAAATGGATACTCATTAGAAGTGACTACATTCTAATATTTGAGATGTAATGTAATAGTTAGGGCCAAATTCTCTAAAAAAATAAACATGAATAGATCCTCAATGTGAATTATTAACTTAATTAAAGATTAAGTATTGTGTATGGTCGCGTCTTCATAAACCCAATGTGGAATCAATTGGGTGAGACATTGATGTGTGACACACAGATGCGTGACACAATGATTGGGGACACAACGATGGGCGAGACCGATCGATGACTCACCAACGTGTCACCAATGGGTGACACCACAGTGACATGATGCCAGTAACACGCCTCCATCCATACATGAGGATCGGGTACAGGGAATCCCAAACACAAAAAATGGGAAATTTAATGGACCATTAGTGTTCAGGTCATTACATTGAGAGTTACAATATCCCCCAGTAGGATGAGATGATCCCCCATAGTAACACCTTGATTGGAAAATTTAATCAATCTATGGTGAACAAAACACTCAAACAAGAAGGACATCGAGACACCGAGGCACAAGTTCAATGATCATCATTCCCAACACAATCCTCAATTAATATAAGATTCAAAATTAAATTGAAAATTAATCCTACATATGTGACAAAGAAGCAGTTTCAAAATAACAAACTTTCAAAAGTAAAGAATGTTTTATTATCATAAATAAATATGAAATTTATTTGAATGACCTAATATGGATTAATAATTATAAAATTTAAATACAGATACTTTTAAAATGATCTGAAAATAAAATTTTATTTTTAATTTCATTAAAATAAATTTTATTTTTTAATAAAAATGAATAATTTATAACTATTCATTGAAAAATTAATATTTCTATAAAATTATCAAACATTCACCGAAGGTTAATTTAATTTTACATATTTTCATAATTAAGTTTTGTTTTCAAATTTATTTTAAAAAATTTGAATTTTTTTTATTATGTTTAATAAATAAATTTTCTTGAAAATGTTTTTATTTTAACATTTGACAACTATACATGATATTAAGTACTTTTCATATAAATATGTATTAATTATTTAAAAAACTTACAAAATATTTTTTAAAATTTTATTCATATTCGTGGATCTATGTTTTATATCTACATTATAACATTCATATTTTACTAATAATATTAATAGGATATAATGATACTTTAAAAATATTAGTTACATATAACGCAACATATAAAATAAATTAAATTTGTTTGAAAAAAACTATATATTTCATAAAAACATTAGATTGAACATTCTAGACCCATTAAAATGAATTCTACAGAAAAATTCATCACTATGATATAATACAACGATGTTATATTAGCCACGTCATATCCTCAATTTCTCACATGGCTTCTTCATATTGGTGAATTCACAACAAAAACATACCCAAGTGAGTGGTATTATTTCATTGAACATTCTCTTTAATATCCATAATCTCTAACTCTTTTTATTTTTAAGAATACGATGTTCCAATTGTAGAACCAGTATATTCATTACATCTTAAGGATCATGTATTTTCTTCCTCAGGAGAGATATATGACACTCACCATGGACTGGGGATAGGGTCAGTGGAGGTTCCAATCAATAGGATACCCTTATGATATGATCAATAATATAAATGTTACTAGAATACATATGAAATATATTTATATTCATTAATAATATCATTATGTTTTTATATGGATAAATTCTTATAAACTCTTTATGACTGTATTTTTTTCCTTATCACACTGATTATTCTCAACATTATGTTTCTACTAAATTTGGGATTCCCTTATGTGTGATTGAATGGAACTAACCTTCTATTACATTTATTTCACTTCAATTATTCCAATAGGTTTCTTTTTCTCACATCATCCAAATTCATTGGTGTTTTTTATTCATTTTATTTAAGGACTAATAAGGATCCATACAAATGGGCGAGATAAGGCTACTATAGTATAAAAACTCAATGTGAGAAATGTGTTGATACCAACCAAAATTTAAGTCCATATAAATTTTTTTATTCATATCATATAGGATTATATTTGTTATCACATAGAAACAAAATTGATAAGGTTGATATAAAATGTTGAAACTCAATATATTATCAGGTGATTTTCATATACCTCAATAGAATATTGAGGTAAACATCAAATCCTGATTAGATATAATGAGACTTGGTGCTCCATGAAACTTAACATGATATTTATATGATATTCTAAAAAGATGATTTAAGGATTATGGTTTTATAATAGAGTTAATGTGTGTTTAATTTTTATGGTGCTAAAATACAACCCATATAACATTATTCCATATAAAAAATAATAATTTTTTTTGAAAAAAATACACTTTGATGTTTTATCATTTTCATTATATTGTTGTACTGGTTGTAATGGCCATTTATACTTTTGTCTTGCATTACTGACATACAGACATAACATGCATCGATATATAAATATTTTGATATCTATCATCTTTATTTGCCATCATAATTACTCTTTGTATTTAAATAAATATTTTTTATTTATAGGATGAACCATGAATGAGGAACTATGAGAATCTTTTAATAGTTCATTCCGAAATAGTAGTCTACATGTTAAAATTAAATCAATAAATAAATTAATAACCCTTTATACCAAATAAACCTAGTAACCTAAAGAATACATATTGGTTTAAATTCAAATGTAATATCAACCCATTTAGATTATATAATTAAAATAGGGATCTTATTCTAATAAAAAATAATCACTTAATAAGAAAATTATTTATCAATGTCATTGATATCAATATGATAATAATATTATTCCCATTATGACAACATTATATTTGGTCATATAAACCATAATTTACAAAAATACCATAAAAAATTTCAATAAATGTAAATTAATACTTTATATTATATAAAATATTTACATACACATCAACGTGATAAAACATCTACCAAACTATAATTAATACCATTAAAATCTCATCACATGAAACATAAAAATTGGTTTTGATGTTATTAAACATACCATTAACCTTAATAATACTTACTAATAATAGTAAATATAGATATTAATATAACCCCTCATGAAAACATCATAATCAATAAATTTATCAAAACACTCATCTTTTACCAACTATAATAACTCAAAAATCACACTCTGAGATCTTGTGCTAAAAACATTATCTTTAAATTTTGAGGTTTTATACCGAAGAAGGTAGTCCTATTTTTCCCATCCAAAAAATATAAAATAAATAGTACATATTTGGTGATTATCATACCAATTGATCATTTAGGTTTAATATTTTTTAAAATTAAATCCAAATCTCACAAAAAAATACCCATGAATTGAAGGGAGTTTTTTCCACTATACAAAACTATTCATATTTCATATTAATTCTTCAACATCTCCCAAAATATTTTTCAAGATATAAACATATCTTAACACACTAAAATAATCGTTATTTTGTATAATTTACTGAAATAGAAATAAAATAAGGGTGATCTAAAATTATTTTTAATGGTAAACATTATCATTAATATTTTAATACCATCATTTTGAATAAGAATAAAATAAGTGTACGATGACATAATCTAACATCATGAGAAAAAAATAAGAATATCCATAACAATAAATAACAATATCATCAGTAATAAAACATTTATTAGATTATTAAAAAATAAAATAGTTTTACTCTTCAATAATCATGATCCTTGCGATTTTTATATGGATCAAAGTAATCATTGATCCCCAATATGAAGAAAGATGAAAATTTATTCGTATATTAGGGAATATTCTTCACAACCCATTTTAAACCCATGTTAGATGTTACCAGAGCCCATTTAAATCCAAAGAAGATATACTTAGGTAACAAAATTATTCTATCCTATAAAAATAATGATAATTACCCATTCCTATTAATTTATACCATCGTTCAACCAAATTATAGGCTATATTATGATGACCATTAACTATTTGGGTACAACTATAAAATATGAGTTATTAGGCATAATGGCTCTATCTATGTGAACCCATAATATTAGTTGTATTAGGCACACATGTGGTCATCAATAACTTCCATATAATATTCATGAGTTATTCATTTAGATTCATTCAATTTCTTCTTAAAAATTATCATTATTCTTTCATTTCATTACTCATCTATAGAATATTAATAGTTTCCATTTGAATATCATAATCTTTGAAGATAAATAATAACAATTTTATCAACACCACATATCCCCAGTGGAGTGAAGGTAACATAAAGGGTTTTTTTCACAGATTGGTCATAAAACAATTAAAAGATAATTAAAACCATTCTTGAGGAAAATAACCTTTTCACATTGAGTAACATAAAATTATGTTATCTTTAATTTTAAATTACTTTGAAATACCACTTGAAAAATTACTTAATGAATCTATTTATTCAATTTTAAATAAAATTTTATAAAATAAAAAATATTCAAAAAATAAAAAAAACTTTATTAGAAAAAATAATTACAAAAATATAAATTGATGATTTCAAATATTGAGTGGTTATGAGATAGGAATTTTTTTACACAAGTATGTGGAAACAAATTCTCCATTATTATTTTTAAAAGTAAAAAAGTTTAACATTTTAAAAACACATGAATGTGTTTTTAATTTTGTTTATAATAATTAGAAATGGAAAAAATTATATAATCATCATAAAATATTTTTGAACACATTTTTAGAAAATATGAGTTTTAATGAAAAATGAGTCTCGACCTATAAGGGAAATAAAGTCTGATTTTCATAAATAATTTTAAGTACAAAGGAGAGGATAATATTACTATTACGTGAAAATTTAACTAATTACCAATGGATAAGAAAATAAAAGTGATTTATTATAAAAATATGATATAATTTCTCTCAATAGACATTATAGCATAATCCTTCACAATTAAAAAAATATTATAACATAAATCCTTTTCAAATTTGGTAATTGTTCAATCACAATCCAAATAAAATTATTACATAAAATGATAATTAAATTTTCATGTTCCTAATTGGTTTCATTATATAACATTTAAATGTATTTGTAGATACAATTAAATGTATAATATATATGTATAACATAACATATGTCAAAAATTATATAAATTTAGTTGATCAAAACTCATTGTGATCTTAATATTGAAGTGAGAATTAATAAATGAATATATTACGTGTATCAAAAGTAAATCGACAAAAAATAATAGTAATTAAAACATAATATAATAAAAAATCATTAGAAACAAAATATTATAATTCCAATTATAATGAAAATGTAATGTGACCTTATGAAACAAAATCGAGTTGTTAATTTTTTACCACTTGGAAATTTTCATGTCAAATATCTTTTAATGAAATAATTAAAAATAAAATATAACATACCATTATATATGAAAGATTATATATATTACAAGTAAAAATTGTATTATATAAACCATAAAAAATAAATTAAGTCCAAAACAATAAAATATACCTCAATGAAGGGAAATTGAGTTAAAGTCTCTTACTGACCTGGTAATCATTAAATCAGAATTCAATGGAGCGGATAACATAATAAAGATTTTTGTTTCCCATTAAGTTTAATGGAATGAATCATAAATTACATTAATGTGAATATTATACTCCATACAACACCAAAAATTTGTTGTGAATATGGTGTATCTCTCATAGAAACAAATTTGTGATGAGAAACCATTGCATACGTCAACATATTATTTTTATATGTTAAAACACCATTATATTTAACTTATATTTATTATAATATTTCTTATGAAAATTTTCTAGGTTTAATAACATAAAATTAAATAATATATTTTATTTATTTATAATTATATATTTAAATATATAATCAATTATGTCAGTGTTACATGTTTTGAGGATGTTCTGTTCATTGCTTAAAAATGACATTGGTGTCATAATAGTGGTATAATATGAAATTATTACAATATATAATGAAATATTTTTATGAAATATTTATCATATATATATATATTATAATTTAAAACAAATAATGAAATATGGAAATGAAAAATGGACTACATTATAGACATGGAGATAGTTGGTCGTACATACACATTATAAATGTATCCATTTCCCAGTGATCATTAGGGGAAGAAGGTAATTAATATTTTATCATTTAATAATGATAATAATACCCTCAATAAAATATGATTTAAAAAATTATATTTACATATATTATCCATGTTTTTTTGATAAGGAACATAATCACATCACTTCGGGGTGGCGGTAGTCCACACGTCAGGATGAATGATGTTATAATTTATAAGTGTATGGATGAAAATTAAATATTATCATTTATGAATTAAAAATATATTATTATTTTTATAACTATTTCATTTCCATAATATTATTTTTCTTTATATTTATTACCTTTAATGAAAAGTGTTACTAAAAATGAGTCACAACGTTTCAGGATGTGGTAGTCTTATATACACAGGAGGGCCTTTATCAGTCCTCAATGAAATTGAAATTAAGAAGGTATATGTGATATAATTACTCAATATGTTTATATATATGAAATAATATATATATATAAATCATTATAATGATCTATGAGAGGCTATGATGAAAAAAAATGACATCTGTTCAGGAGGCGGTAGTCATCCTTACACACGAATGGATATTTTGTATCCCATTTCATAAGAGAGAAGGTGGATTTATATTATTTCTTTAAAAAAGAACATATATTGATATATTAGAAAATAAATTAGTATATTATAATAATTTCATATCATTTTACTCTGGTTTAAGATAAAATAAAATTAAAACACATAGATAAGAATGATAATTTTTTTCAATCAACCTCCATGTGTTTGCACCATAATCCATCATTGGATGAATTTATGATGAAGGAATAATACTATATTATTTTTGTTATGAATTACGGAATATATTTGGGCGTTTATTTTCTCATAAAATGGGATTATATGGTATCAATAGGAGAGTATAAGGGTGGTATTTTATAAGACAGGAAAGTGGCATAATTATATTTTTGAAATAAAATATTTATTCCCATGTGTTTTACATTCAAAATGGATCCAAAATAGACATTATCTATACATATAGATTATAATGTTGTAATATAGAAATAATATATCTTTTAAAAAATGTTTTGTGGTAATTTTATCCCTTATCGTTTTAGTTTATCTCCAAAAAATATTCATTTATACTTTAACCATTGTAAAATATGTTTCAAATTTTACGAATAAATTTTGTAAAAAAGAATTATGTTAATGTAATTAGATAATATAAATTATTTTCCCCATATAATGAATCCAATTTTAAAAATTCCAATCAATTAAATGGATGTTTTTAATTTTATACAAAACTTGCAGGATTAATGAAAAAGATATTTTTCAGGAAGTTTATTTTTCATTAAAAAAAGTAATTATATTGAATATATAACTTTTAATAATAATTTTAAGTATTTATAATAATATTTATTGATATATAATATTTAATTTTCATTTAAATCAATCCAAATTAGGGTTTGTTTTAATTTATTAAAAAGGATAAACATTATGCACTTAAAATGTTTTTAGAAAAATCCATTCTTGATCCAAATAATAATATTACACTAAATTTGGATATATTTTTTATTAAAAAGATTATGAAATATAAATAAATAATATATATGTTAACTAAAATCATTATCTAAACATATTTTTACTTTTAAAAATATAATTTATTTAAAAGAGATCACATATTTATAAAAATTGAAATTTTTTATATTCAATTTTTTTATATTTTTATAAAAATACCAAAACATCACTATCTGTCGTGTTTTATATTTTGATATAAAAAAATATATATTTTTTTTAATATAAAATTTCTAAAAGTGGCGGAAATTAATTTTTATTTATTTGTGAAATGCATAAGTATACTACGATTTTGAGATATATTGTTTTCTAATTAAACATTGATTTTAATTTCAAATGATTCTTATTTTATTTACTAATTAATAAAAAACATTGATTTAATTTTATTCATGTTTAAAACATATTATTTTTATTGTTTAGTTTATATTATTTGAAACCACAAATTTAACAACTTGGTATATTTTATTATTGTTCATTTATACTATAGGTTGTGTCTACTGCAAGATATTTAAATACATATATATTTTTGATTTTCTAGTATTAGTGTAGCATGTTGAATATTCTATAAAACCTACATTATCTTAAACTAATTTTTATTGGGAAACATGTAGTATATGATGATTATTATTCTATAAAAACCATTTATATATGGTGTTCAAGTAATTCATATTCAATATATAATACCGTCCATGAGAATACATGATCCAAATTCCATTTTACTTATCATAATTACATTACTAGACCAAATTGTTTTACCATTACAATATAATGTGTTTTTATATTTTAATAAAATTCATGTGAATATATACATCCACAATTTCATTGTAGTAGATATATAGGTGTTATAAAATATAAGGTATAAGACTCGACCAGATTAGTTAAAGGGGTTAGAAACCCTAAAAAATAATTTTTATATTATTGTTGACATGGAATCATTACAATATCCTAGAAATTAAATATTTTATGAGAAAAAACATAGTCTCTTTTTGTATTAAAAAATCTAAAAGATAAAAATTTATGTATCTAACAAAATCTCTTATATACAACCCCAGAGAGAAGCAATCAAAATGAGGTAATAATTATTTTCCAACAATTATTTATTATGAATTTAAAATGGTGTGTGTGTTATTTAAAATAATTAATTACCATGTTTTTTATTATATAATTTTGATCTATTTAATGGAGAAGAATTAAAACATATGAAATATGAAATATCTTCATGAAGATAATAGATAAGAGTGAACATTCATGAAGTATGATGCTAATTTAATGAGAATTACAATTAAACAAGGCATGATAGTGTCATGAATACCGAAACATTAATACGTTTAATATAGGATGATAAAAATGATCATATATATTGTCAAAATAATAATTATTTTTTCTAAGTACCTTTTCCATTTTGTGGTGAATATGTTCAAGATTCATGATAACCCATTATCTAATCACCACTAGTTCTTATAAATTTTGATATTCAATATATGAGATGTTTTTTAATAATATATAATTTCTTGGTCTGGATGATACTCAAATAATTACCAAACCCAATTATCCAAATGACCTCTGGTGAACCTCCTCTAATTAAAGAGGTTGTAGAAAAGTAGTCCACATCCAAATAGTTACTATTAATACAATGTAGACACTGTATATAATTATTTTTACAATAATAAATATAAAACTAACATTCATAAAGAAAAATAAACCGAAATAAAATGAATTAAATGTAATAAATGATGATAGTAAAGATATTAAAAAAGTACATTACATTACATCCATTTAATAGGTGAGCACCCACTTGGTTGGCCAAATATACATATTACTAAAAAACAAAAAAAAAATGGATCCTTGATGAATCTCAACCATAACACATTCAATTCTATAGATCTCATTTAAACAATCTCATTATTCCTTGAAAACCTAGTTCCCAACCAAAACATTTGTTTGTAATGACTATGTGGATATTTCATAGGTACCCATGTGCTACTAAAGAGTGAGAATGGTGTGGGGAAAACCTAATTAGTTACCTCAAATGTGGTAACAAACATACTGATATATTAAATGATATACTCATGTTATAATATCAAGATAAATAAATAAATTTATGAATAAAAAATATAATAACCAAATAAAACATACAGTAGTTGATGACAAAATATATCTTGGTACATCTCAATGAGAATGCGAATCGATGTACCATAATTATACCATTGTCAATTCATATGTCTATGACCACAATTTACCATACCACAAATTTATAGTGTTTTGGTTTCTCAAAAAATGTAATGATAATGTTAAATCCATATAGATACATGATCATATTGTGTAACACATGAACCCCAAATTTTCAAGCTAAAAATTCCAAATATTTATCATGATAGTATTCATGACCAAAACCATAGAGTCTTGTTCATTATCTAAACTCAATATGTAAATAATGATTCAAGGTGTATTATCAAACATTTTAGCCTATCAATTAATAAATTTTTTCATCAAGTCACTAAGCCAAATTGCTTGACATTAGAGATCCTAGCACTCTTAATCAAGAACAATTTATATCATCACGCATTACTGGGTGGTTCCTATGGTTGACCAAGGAAATTTCATCCAAATAGTAATCATAATAATATAATTCCATAACCTTATTTGAATATATCCTATATAGTTTATGATTTTTAGGTACCCGTGGAGTACAGGACATGCCATATACACCTGATGTCTAATCCAAACATGAAAGGAATTATTCATGTGGAGGAATAGTTGGATAATAGATGGAACCAATCATCCATAGTGATATAATCATGTCTAATCGATATGACATTAATACAATTTAAGTCCCAATGTTTAATAATAATAACAACAACTTCATTTCCCTGTAGTCATCATCATATCACATAAGGCACATAAGCAAGATCATTGGATGCATATTTGGACATCCACACCATACCGTCATCACCTAAATCCATTTGTTGGATCCCATGAAAATAATATCAGCACTATGGATAAAAAGTTGATAAAAACGAATGAAATAAATAAAATTAAAGGGTTCATAGATAATATAAACCCATTAATATGATTCAAATCCACATAATATTACATGTTCGGTACATTTTCTATGGTGACACCTACAAACATATCTACCTAAGAAATATTCTCCTACTCAAGGATGATCTATTATTATGGCACCCTCAGTGGTTCCCTTGGTTTTTGAACTATATAAACACCCTCACATGTTTCCTCAATCTCAATCTAGGTCTTAGGTATACATTTAATGAATAAGTCATATTATTTTCGTTATTAAAATTATCATGAAATAATGACCACATCAGCTATATAAGGTATCTCACAATGTAAAATCACAAGTTATGAAACATTACCCACCTCCTCCCTTAATGACAGAGAAGGATAATAAAATCACCCAACATGTCACCCATTTCATAATTTCTATGAAACAAGGCTATGCATGTCTCGAGGGATATACAACTGATAATGAATTATAATTTAATTGTCTAGTCCTTCATCCATCACTAGACAAGGAATCCTTCTATTTTTTGTACTATTGGGGTCCTTGACACCTTTTGTAGTCTTCACATGGATTTAAAAATAAAAATAATTAATAAAATAATTAAATATTTATTTAAAATTTATTTAGCTTATTTCAATTCTCATTTTATTTCATGTATGATTACCTTATAGTGATAAGGAAAAATGATATAATTAAATTTTTTAAATTCATAAAAATATGTTGTATATGGGAGATAATATAGATCTATATTATTATTTCATCCCATATAATATTGATGGAAAAACTACTATAGACCTCTTATGTCTATCCATTCCCAGCCCTCACTCTTATCGCCACCATTGTTCCAAAATAATTCAATGATTCTCAATATAATTATTTTAATAAAAAATAATTAATGAATTTTTTTTATTAAAGATAAGAATAAATAAAATATATTAACACCTCATCATGAGACACCAAAACAACCTCTAAATAAACCCTAGGGGTTTTTCTCACATCCCTTACCTTATACTAAGTGAAATACCCAACTACAAAATACAAATTTATTTTAAATTTAAATTACAATATTTATTAATACTAGTCAACCCAAAAAATACAACCCACCATACATAATCACTGAGAAATCAAGTATAGATGGGTCTTGGGAAACTCACGTCCTAGTATTTGTTAAAAACCCTTGAGAATGTGGTGATTAAACCATTTTATGTGGTAATTACCAATGAAAACCTATCTAAAGAGGATATAAATTTTAATAGAGAGGATATTGGAGCGAAAAAGTACCATAAAATCAAATATATAACTTTAATCATTGAGGTAAACCCATATGAAGAAACCACATGATGAGATTAAAGGAGGATAAAAATTTGTAAGGGGTGTACACATGAATGAGTTGAAGAATGGGAATAATAGGGAATAAACTCTCTTAATATTAAAGGGGAAATATTATATTTCGCTTTTTTTATAGTTTTCATGAGTTGTGAACATTTATGAAAAAACTATGCACTAAACACATGGTCAGTTGTGTCTCTAACCATATACCTCATATGTCTTAATCACATGGATTACCAAAATGTTTCCCAACCTTATGTGATAATATACAACTCTAAAACTTTTTCTTGATTTCCATAGAAAAATAACACAATTTTAACTTAACCAAGAATTAAACATCATTAGAAAACAAGATTCATTGAAAAAAATGAAAAAATTGTGTATGGTGTAATAATAGCCATAAACCACTTAAAAAAGTTTAAAATACATAAAGGTGGAGTTACGGTAAATTTGAGGAAAGAAAACCCCGACAACCCCTTGTGGCACCGATAGGGTGTGGCGTCGATGGGTGAACACCAATGGGTTTCACACTGATCACTAAATCCTTGATGGGTGTCACACCAATGGGTGACACACAAATCAACATCACACTGATGGGTAACACAATGATAAGGTACTCTCTAATCGGGGACACACTGATCGGCAACTCACTGATGGGTGTCACTGGTGAGTGACACCATGGTGAAATCCTACCATTAACATGTTGTCCTTTGGACTTAATGATGGGGTCTAGGGTGTCCCAACACCAAATATTGGAAAAATAACGGACCAAGAGGGTCCAAGCCATTACATTAGATACCTAACAAATAATTATCATCCCCAAGAATAAAAAATAGACCCGATGAAAAGATAGAGGTCCGAACAACCACCTCGAAGATACCTATCAAGAGTAAACCTCCCGGAAATCTAGTAACATCTATTTCTTATGTAACCACACAAAAATTCAAAGATCACACCATCCAGACATATGGATTTGGGAGTCCCTTCCCCCATGTAATGATATTTTCTGCTTTGGGTGGCACTGAATCTCCCGCACCGGTTTAATCGCATCCACTATATTGTGAATTTATTCAGGACCATGTCATCCCCTTTCAATAGACCTGACTCTTCATGCACATTTAATGAACAAGGAAAACAACACATTTCATAGTTAACAAGTTCTATAACTACATCATAATCACGTACGAAACAAAATAGAACAAAACTCAAAACAACTATTGGTACTGGGCGATATTTTGTGCTTCTCACTCCCATTTAATCTACTCTAGGCCACCATGCCTCCACAACCCTTGAAACAATGGAATTGTTCCTCTATGAAGCACCTTTTCCTCACGATCATAGATCCTCATTGGTTGCTCTAAGAATTTCGTGTTTTCCTTCATATCTAGATTCATCATGTATAGGATGTGTGAACCATCATGTAGATACTGACAGAGTTGAGAGACATAGAAGACATCATGTACCCTCAGTAGTGGCGGTGGTATTGCCAGTTGATAATGAACACAGATGACCGACCGCAACACATCAAAAGGTATGAAGAACTGGGGATAAAGCTTACTCTTCCTTCAGAATCTCTATTACCCATTCGTAGGGTAGTCATTCAAGAACCTGTGGTCCTTGACCTCAAACTCCAAGGGTATCCTCCTATAATCGTTATATGACATAGGTCTGTTCTGAGGCACCTTCATCCTCTCTCATATAATCTAAACCTTCTCCATTGTGCTCTTCACTACCTTCGGGCCAAGAACACCTACTTCCCTGACCACTTCCCAGCACTCGAGTGAGAGACACAACCTCACATAGGAAGCTTCTAATAGAGTTATTACAATGATAAAGTGATTTATATTTTTGAAGACTAACTCTAATAGAGGAAAGTGTCGTTCCCATGATTCCTGAATGTCCAAAACACATTCCCGTAGCGTATCCTCCAACGTCTGGATGGAGTGCTATGTCTTCCCATTTGTCTTGGGGTGGAAAGAGGTGCTAAGGAATAGCTGGGATCCAAAATCATGCTCCAATTCCCCCTAGATTTGTGAGGTAAACCACATATACCTATCTGAGACTATGGACCTCAAAACTCCATGAAACCTTAACTTCTCGTCCACGTATCTCCATGTTAAGGCATCCACAACACTCAACTCCTTGATTTCTAAGAAGTGATATGTTTTATTCATCAGGTCTAATACTATGCAGATAACATCACAACCACCTTGAACTCTGGGTAGTCCTATGAAAAAATCTATTGAGATGTCGTCCCACTTCCACTTGGGTCATCTAAATACTGTAACATACCTCCTGGAATGCGGTGTTCAGCCTTCACCTAGTGACACATTAGGCACTTTAGCACAAAATCTACCACTACCCGCTTCACCCCAGTTCTCCAAAATTGACCACTCATGCCACATTACATCTTGAAAACTGCCAGGTGCACCGCCAGTGGTGAGTTTTTGAACTCACCAATAACTCTCTCATGCATTCCCATGGGGACAAAAAACATTCTATTAATCAACATTTTATTCTACATGTCTTCCAACCATCCTCTTGGAGCATCACCCTAGCTAACACGATCACACGTCACTCTAGATTCTATGTCCCACATTGAGACTCCACCACCTACTACAACAAAGAGGAATTCACTATCATCTAGAATTGAAATCCTCTTCCATACTCTACCCTTCCATCCAGGTGTAGGGAATCCAACTCCTCCAATTCCTTACAAGCATCTACCGACTCTAGAACCACATCATTCTGTGACTTCCTGATCAAGGCATCGACCACCATGTTCCCCTTTCAGGAGATTTAATAAATTTTGAAGTCATAGTCTTATAGAAACTTTATCCGCTAATACTATCGCATGTTCAGGTCTCTTTGAGACAAGATATACCTCAACCTCTTGTGATCTGTGAAGACCAAAAAGCACTCCATGATGAGGGAGTGTCGCCACAACATTAGTGAAAATACACCCATAGTGAGATCCACGTCATGGGTTGTATAGTTATCCTCATGGGGACGTAGCTTCCTAGACCCATAAGAGATCACCCATACTATTGCATCAGCACACACCCCAGGCCTTAGACTGAAGCATCACAGAACACCTCAAACATCACCCCTTCTACATGAAACATCAGTACTGAGGAACTAACCAACATCCCCTTCAGATAACTAAAGGTTTCCTACCACTGCTCGATCCATACATAACCATGGTCTTTCTGGGTAAAGGTAATCAAAGGTCTTATAACTCGGGATAAGTTGGGAACGAATCTCAGGTAGTAACCTACTACACACAAGAAACTATAATCCTCTACCATGTTTTTGGGTTCTGTGCAAGAAAAAACCTCCTCAAACATCAACAGGTCCACTACTATTCCCTACATGAAAACCATGTGTCCATGGATGTTCACCTATCGTACCCAGAACCTCCACATGGACAAAGTTCCCTTATAGATGGTGCTATCGGACAACCCCTTAAAACGTTCTAAGATGCTCAAAATGATCCTCCTGTAATCTTGAGTATATCAAGATGTCGTCAACAAACACTACTACAAACTGGTCTACATATTTCTGAAATACAGAGTTCATGAGTCCCATTAACACAGTTGGTGTGTTCGTAATGCCGAGAGGCATGACCATGAAATTAAAGTTCACCTATCTTCACATGAAGGTAGTTGTCGAGTTGTCACCCTCCTTCACTCTCAACTGGTGACATCCTGACCGTAGGTCAATCTTGGGGAACCATGCATCCCCTTCAAATGATCAAAAAGGTAATATATCCTCGATAGAGGGTAACAGTTCTTGACAGTTACCTGGTTTAGTTACTGGTAGTCTATACACAGCCTCAGACCACCATCTTCCTTCTTCATAAACAATACTGGGTCACCCAATGGTGACGTGCTTGATTAAAAAATTACCATCCTCATTAGATCATCAATATAAATATGTAACTCTCACAAATCTTATGAATACATCTGATAGGGATCCATCAAAATCATATGGGAACTAGATTGCAAGTCTATCTGGAACTCAACATCTTGTCGATGGGGTAGAGTCACCACCTATCTAGGGAAGACATCCATAAACTCACTAATGATCCTTGGGGCTTCCACCATTCCACCGACTCCAATAATAGATTAGCTAATAAAGAAAAGATGGGATCCACTCACTAGCTGCCCTCCTGGAAAACCGTCTTGTGGAAGAAAGCTACACACTGGCGGCCGAAATCTGAAAACACAATCCCTCTTCAGAAGCAGCCAATAACGGAACACACAAGGAACAACCGTTTGATGCTTAGAATGACTTCATACGGCTACATCTATAGAAACATAAGGTCCCCATTGGAATGATGTGGTCCCACATTATTCTACATCCCTAGAAAACATGAGACATGCTGGTCTGACATCTAACCGGCATACTCAAAATTAAAGGCACAAGAAATATCTCTTGGTTTAGACCTAGATAATGGGATAAAATTGGTGAAATAAAGAAGTGAAAAGCTCCTGAATCAAACAATGATCAATAAAGAGTTTTAAAGAAGTTGATCATATCTCGAACGACCACTAGACCTGATGGAAATGAAGCATCTTTAGTGTGAAACTACCCATGCCCATATCCTTTTCCCGTCAGCTGTCAGCCACATCCCTAGCCACGCCCCCAATGAGGTCCCTGATGAGCACCATGAGGATGGCCTCCTCTTACAATGTCTTCTCCTGGAGAAGCGGAATACTGATTTCCCTACTATTGTTGCTGAAAGAGCCTAGTTAAAAGTAGATACTAATAAGGATGACACTAAATCTTCCCGCCCCCTCTATACTGCAATCTTTCTGGGCATTGATTTCGAGGGTTCCCACGACTGCCACAAATGAAGCATCCTAGACCTCGACCCAGAAAGAAGGGACAAGGACTAGGAGATTGAAACTGGAATTACTGGTCCTTCACCCTACTAGTCGAAACCTGGAAGGCCCTGACACTGGAGGCCTACTGATGATAACCTTCCCATTTGATGATCGCAATTGTATCCGCACTTGGGTCACACCCCCTGTATGTGCATCCTCTCCACCACTTCATCCTTCTTTTAACCACCATTTTTTCATTATTGTGAAGGGAGTAATAGTATACTGAAGAGAAGGACAGTGTGCCTCCTCTAAATGTATCACTCGAGACTCCTCAACCATAAAGAGGTCCAAAGAAAAGAGAGAAAGATCCTTGAACGTGATCCCCAACTCCCTCACTAACATACTCCCTGAATAAAGGGAGAGTAACTCCAACCTCTTCTTAACCTTCATCATGGAAGAGAGGAATTCTGCCCAAAACTCCCTCAAAAAAACAATCCTTGAACCCTAAGCCTCCCTCTTCTCCCCATGATAGTGAGTACCCCACTGACGTGCCTATCCACGTATTTTACTTACAGCCAATGGAACCCAGTGCTCTATTGGAGACCGAATCAAGTTAAAAGAAATCACCAGCTCCTCGAGAAAACTCTATATCTCCATGTATTAGATTCTAACATTGTACTTACCATGGGACTATCATTAAATGGAACAAAGAGTCTTCCACCAATGGTCATCCTCCACATCTTCATCAGCCCCCACTGATCATCTAAATCAGTCTCCTGGTCCTCGATCACCCGCACTACTCCTGGTCATCTTCTGGGTTCCATAGCTTTAAGGTAAACAAGGAATGCATATGACCGAGTAGTGTTAAATATTACTTTTAAAATATTATTATTCTTTTTATATATTTTAAAATTCAACAAATACCCCCAAACACACCAGAATACATGTCATTATAATGCATATTCCTTTCCTAGGGTCTCTACCCTACAATTAGTGTATCCTCGCTTGGTCTTTCAATAGGTTCAGAGTCCTTGAATCAGTTCATGGGGGGCCCTAAAATCCCATATCTAAGCTAGTCTTCCCATGCCAATTTATGCGCCATAATTTTCCTAACACTATTTCCCTACCATCCAATGCAATCCTCACTGTGCCTAACTCTAGACTCCTCCCTATCCCTCAACATTCGCTCTGATGCCACTCTGTCATGACTCACCATCACCAAGAAAAGGGAGTGGAGTGAAGATTTCCAAACCCTTTATTCCACATGTTGAAGGAGAGATAACGACCCCCTGGGACCCGACTTCAATAGGCCCCCGAGTGTCGACTAGAACCTATGGTAGAAGATCAAACATACAATGGAAGGAATTACCCTTTTTATATTATATGATCAGGAGATATGATAGTAAATCCCAAAAAAACCAAAAATGGAAGTATAATTAAACGAAAACAATGCATTCCCATATGCATGTTACAAATAAATTGCTACAAATATAGGAAAACTCCAAAGGAAAATACCAAAGGAAAAGAAAAGTAAAAACATCAATTTTCTTAGTGCCCAAGCTAATAGGGTCTGGCACGGTCCATGAAGTCCTCATGAAAACTTGAAACCAGTTTTATATACATATTGTGAGTATAAAGTTATACTTAATAGGGAAAATCAAAATATCTCATGTACAAGTGAGGAGGAATTCTAATGCCCCGTGAGAAAAAGGAGATAACCAAGCACCTAATAATGAAACTATACTCCCAAAACATATGAAGGAACACTCCTCAAATAACACAAGTCAATTAAATTAATATTAATAGCACTTTTATGTTTGGGCACCCCACACCACTTTTCCACTGGTTATTGAAGACATAAAATGCATCAGACCACTCCCAACATTCTCATTATAGTCCCACTACCATATCCCGCCATCACACACCCAGGAATCTACAACCACATATCCCACCCAAAATCACATGGGCCTTAACAACCATAGGTAACTACGTCCGTAGAAACCTGGGCCCGAACAACTACTGTGATGCCCGAAGACACCTAGGCCTCATCCCGAAGATACTTGGAAAACAACCTTCCCACACACACCTTGGACAACCACCATAACAAAACTAGCACAAATAATCATAGGAATTAATGGACCTCAGGCCATCACAATTTTCTCGAAGAGTATTGGGCTACTCAAAAATGGGAGATGAAATGGAGTGAATAACCAGCTAGTCATAGGAGTGTTGAAAAAAACACCCACCGTCATGAAGTGGGGGTGTTTGGTACAAAGTGAAAAAGTGTGATGGGTGTGAATAAGAAACATATGAAATAAATTATACATATAGGAAAAAAAGAACTCATCTCATCCTTGGGGTTCCATAACAATCCCATACACAAACACCATCATTACTATTAATTCATAAAAAGCACAAAAACTACATCCAAGTCCCAACTCATTCCTGAAAAACAGTTCCTCATTTATCACATTCTTTTTATATCATTAAATTGGTTCCATTTGAATAATTCTTCACTAATGAGAATCTAACAGGCATAACTGGAAGCTATGGAATGCAAAAAAATCCAAGCAGCAAAATAAGCATTCACATCCAGTTCTCTTATAATGTCTGAACAATAGGAAGAATCTGTGAGATCCCTTTAAGTATTAGAACAAAAACAAGTCCCAACATATATCCTCACATAGCCAAAAAAATTCACAATATAACAACTAAACAATAGGGTATACCATTCCCATCCATGTCACCTCACTAACATCAAGCAGAATAACCATAAACTTCACCAGAATTGTGCCTGGGAGTTTTCATATTTTAATTACACCATTAATTTCGTTCAGTCTTTCTGTTTGGTCAGCTGGGGTGACCATACAAGGTTTTATATTCCCTGGGAATCCATTTAATCAACCGTGTTTATGGGATTAACTAGTTTCCATGTTACAACTATCTAATCACAAAATTATCTATAAAAAAGGTTTATTATTGCACAAGAAAGGAAAACCAATAGAAATGATTTTCAGTGGTCCTAAGCCCATAAAATTTACAACATATAATGAAAGATAAAAATAGTACATCAGCATTATCATACACACCCCATCATTCCTTCGAATAAATTTATGATATTTGTTAATATGTGCTTTCATCCATACATGAAGGAACATCATTGTACCCACCCCACATGATACACAGTAAAGAGAGATGAAGGAAAACCCTACTTAGATGATCAATGATCAAAGAATTTCTCTTCATGTCAATATCTAGGGATGCATGAATTAAAAAGGAGGAACTATGGGGACTCCAATAGTTCGTATGAAAGGATCCACAACAGGCGCACCATAAGCCATGGGAAGGGGGACTCCAATCACACCATGGAAAGGAAGAGAAACCAGCCAAGATGAAGAATGATTTCTAGTGCTATAAAAGCCAAGATCCAGGTGTTACATGATATGAAACTTGGACAGATTTAAAGGAGGATTGTGGTTTCACCATGTGGTTGGACGGTTATACATAATAAAATTTATTATTATTTAATAAGTCTCATCGAAGAGGTGGTTATAATAGTTGTTCATTAAAGGATTTCATTTGCAGAGAGGAAAAAAGGACCATTGATGGTGTCCCCACTCGTAGGGGATGTAAATCATTATTTATGGGGTAAATACAGCCTTAAACCACTTTAAAAAGGTTATAAGAAATAAATGTTGCATTATGGGAAAAATGGGGAATGAAGACACCAACAAACCTGTAACATCCCATGTAAATAAAGAATACGAAAATTTCATATTTATTATTATTATTTAATTAACTACTAATTTTACCATAAATGGGATTCTATGTTTGATGGTTTACCAGACACACAACAATGGGTTTCATTGAAATCTTATGTTGCACACAACATTGAGTTATACTGAAAAATAATATAACAATATTATTATTTTAAATTTTAGTTAACTCATAGCCATTTTATTAGTGAGAATAAACATAACTAACAAAAATATGATTATAAATTTTTGTTAAATATTTTTAAATTTATCCATTAAATGTTATAAGCATAATATGTGAATGAATCAAATTTTAAGCATAATCAATCGAATATTCGTTAAAAGGTTGATTTACATCCTTTTGATGGAGAACAGTTTTAAATATAATTTTTTTTTCACGTTTAGATGTTATATTTTAATAAATAATATTATTCTTTATAATAAAGATATGAAAATTTATTTTGGATGAAATTTAGGTATTTCTCTGATCATGTTCATTTTTAATAATTAGTAAAAAATACAACATTTTAATTCAAAACATCCTTTTAATATAATTTATTCATATATTTAGATTGTTATTAAAAATGGTTATAAGGGAAATTGAATTATATTTTTTCCATTTAATCCATCTTTGGGTCATTGGATGTAATTTCACTCTTAATTTTGACATAAACAAAGGCAAATTGTATGATAGTTATTATTTCTTAAAAACATGCTTTATGTTTTAACAATGGGAACTAATTTCAAATTATTTTTTCCCACTTATGAGTTTTGAATTTGGAAAACTTAATTCCATATTTGGAATCATGAGGCCCAATTTATTTAAATAGGTATCTTTTATTATTAGACATATGGAATATTTACTTCTCTAAATAATTTATTTACTATAGTTAAAGGGTAAATCTGGTAAATAAGGGTAATATTATAATAAAAATAAATTACCCATAAACATGTCCTAAACCTATTGTATGATACATGTTAGACCATTAAAATCCTTTTTTTGATTCTGTGACCCCATGGAGCCACATGGGAGTGATAATGACACATTAAATTAATTAATTTAATGTAAGGACAAAAATAACATATACATGAATTTTTTACAAAATGAAATTTTTTACGGGGTAATATATGTTATGTATTTGACTATAAATATAATTTGGAAAGATGAAATTATTACCTACATTAAGGTATTTAATTTAAAATTTTTAGATATTAAATAAAAAAATTCAATTTTTACACAATGGTGATGTAGTTAATGCTTCATTAATAAAGGATTTAAATAATCGATATTATAAATATTAAAATAAATTTATTTTGAACCTTTTTATTCAATACACTAATTTAATATATTAGGATGAATTTTTTATATTTCAATTAATTATGTTTATTCAAATAAGTCAAGTTGGTTTGGATTTTAAAAAAAAATCATGATAGGAAAAGTATAAAAAATTGACAAAACAGTGTTTTTAAATCAATCAACAATTTATCAAATGACAAAATTGTACTAAAAAAATAATATTCATCCACATGACATATATGATATTAATAGTGTCATTAATTATCCATTTTGGGTCTCCTATAATATTATTTTAAATATATTAACCATATAGTATGAATATATTAGAGGACATGGTAAAAGTTAAATAAGTTAACAAAGGGTTAAATAGAAACTATAAGCATTTATGAAAACAAAATCGATACAGCTATTGTTGTATGATATTATTTCGACTTATCATTATCTTATCTTTGAATTAAAAAAGTTATGGAGCTTTATAAACAGAAAATCATTACATAATAATACACTATTTTCAAACATTCTTTAAGAGCCCCTCCTCTCATTATAAAAATTCATCACCTCTAACCCTTACTCACACCTCTCAAGACCCAATGGTTCATCCATACTCTTCCAAAATAAGCTCTCAAGATCCCTCTCTTCCCCCTATAATCCTTAAAATGGGATGAAATCACTTCAATAAATCCTTTTGGTTCAAACCAAAGGGAGTTACCTGATATAAAGGTAACATCTTCCCTCAAGTTCTCTTTTTTAATTTTAATTCATCACTCCCAATGATATTATTATTCTTTTTTGGATTAAAAAAACTATTATCCACAAGATACTACATTTGATTCCTGGTATGTATTTAATTTACACTTATAGACACCTTCATCTAATTGATACGAACGTACTGTTTCTATATAAAGTGAACTGCTGCCTCATGAAACGATGATTGTTCGATTAAATATTTTCGCCTCTCTTGGTGTCCATTGTGACAGAACATTACTTATAAGTGATATATATTTTATTTATATGGTCTCTATTCTTCTCTATTTTTCATGTATATCATACCTTTATTCATTCCATAATTGATAAATATGATAATTTTATTTGAGGATGTATGGACAACCACCCCCTCAAAGTGATATGACTCGTTCATGCCATACGTGGAATGTGTAAAGGATGATGTTTCTGAAATTATATATGATATTATACTAGAATTATAATATACCTACTTATAATATTGTTTTCATTCAATTAAATTTGATGTACAAATGAAAGTAGCGTTCTTGCGTACATATGGATTACCGCCTCTATGAACGGTGCATTTCATTTCTTATCTATAAATGTTATGTACTATTATAAATACATATATATACTGGATATATATGATATATATGATATCTAACTCATGAATATCATTCTGAAGATGATGAAATTTTGATAACATGGAAAACTTTTAATTATAGGTTGTTAATTTTTGACTCAAGTACCAAATATCAACAAAACTGTTATTATTAACATAAATGATTGTGTAATGTTCATAACATGGTAATAAGTAATATAAAAAGGAATAAAAACATTAAAAGGTTTCCTAAGCATGTACAAATTAACATATTTATATTATTCAGAAGATTAATGAATGAATGAGTCAAGCTGGACATGAGCTAAGGGACTTCATATCAATCTCATTACAATGAGACATATTTTGATTTCTACACGGCATTATTTTATATGGTGTATAAACCCCTATTACATTTAATTTCATTCAAATAGAATCTTTTTTTTGTATTGTTTTACTAAATAAAAAAAGTAATTTTTCCTTTTTTAATGTATGTGCTGACAACGACCATTCCACCGCTGTGAGCGTTATTTGATTTTTAGCTTCATTAACATGTCCTAATGTTTGTTAAATGGAAAATAAATACTATAACTCTTTTATGTATTTTGGTATTGAAAATGGTCTTGATAATGGATTGGTTATGTCAATATAATTAAATTATATAATTTGATGGAAATGTGGAAATGTTGTCTATCCTTCATGTTTGTTTTTATGTGTTATGATATTGCTATGTTTCTTGGAAATTGTTTATATATATGGGTGATTCTATGATAAACCTAGGGAATGAGAGATTGAGATAGAAATCCTATGAATTTTGTAATGTGACTGATATAGTTTTAAATGTTTCTCTTAAGAAATTTATGGAATATACTGTGATAGGTATTCAAAATGTAACTCCAAACATAGCTGTGAAATCTACAACGTAAGTATGTTTTGGATTTCACAAGTAACCTTTGTGATTTAAGATTTCCATTTGTTATTCATAAATCTTATGATCTAGTGTTTTATGTTAAATATTGAAAATTATGATTCCATTGACTAGTATAAATTTATGGAATAATTTTTTCTTTTATTTTTTTATTATCCTTAATGAGATTTTTATGTTTAACCCTTTTTTTTGAAATGTTCTTCAAATGAAATAATGATGAATAGGGGCAAGGATGGGATCATGGAAAATTAATTTTTTCTAGAATATGGAACTAGACAAGAAACTTTTTTTCAAGAGTTTTAATTTTATAAACCAAAGGGATACTGAGTAGAAGTGTCTACATAGAATTATTTTAGAAATAAGTTAATAGTTATGGCCTGATTCTCTAAAACTATAAACCCGAATAGTTCCCCAATGTGAATTATTTTATAAATTCAATATTATGTATTGTTTGAGGCTGATTCATTGTTATTGGTATCAAAGGTCAGTTTAGAAAAAATTTGCTGTTGGGGTATTATTAAATTAATATCCAAAAATTAATTTACGTTTCTGTGATTAGAATGCTTTTTCACATAGGAAACATGGAAACTATGATGGGATAACATTGGGAGGAAGAAAGACATGCAAATCATAATCCTGAAATGGTCAGAATTAGAACTGAATAGTTTGTTGCAGTGATGGCACAATTGAATTATGATATAAATTGTGGTGGTATTCATGAACAAGATCTTCCTGATCAACCACAGAGGAACATGTTAATATTGGAGAATTTCATGAGCTAACATCTCCCATAATTCAGAAGATAATCTGGTCCTGTGCCAGATAAAGGGTGGATTGAATCACCAGAGAAGATTTTGGACGTCATGGGGTGTTTAAAACATCAAAAGGATAATCATGATGTTTACAATTTCAAATCTCAAGCCGATAAGTTGTGGTTAATGGTGAAAATCATCAGGGATATTTAAGAGATTGTTGCTTTTGATTGGGATGAATTCAAAGGAATGTTTCTTGAGAAATATTTTCCTAAGGCGGTTATTCATAAGACAGAAATACAATTCATGGAATTAAGATCGGATGATGACTTAGTGGCTAATTATGAAGAAACATTCACTCAATTGGAAAGGTATTCTCAAAATTTCATAAGAGATATTGAATGTAAAATCAACCATTTTTAATCTGGATTAGCACCAAAGTATCCAAGGGCTTTAGATACTCGTGAGTTAAAAATTTATAAAACAATTTTTCTATTTGTGGAGAAGGTGGAAATAGAGTTTTCCGAGGATCATTTGTTTTTTGAAAAACAACATAATAAGAGTTCGAGGTGGTATATTAAAGGGAAGAACTCTTCAAATAAGTCTGAGGGTAAAAAATATACGTTTATAGTTTGGGAAAATTATGGAAAAAGGAACAATGCGGAATGTCTTTTGAAATAAGTTAAGTGCTACCAATGTTGTAAAATGGGACATAAGGCTCATAATTGCACTTAAAATGATCAAGATAATGATAAGAAAAAATCTGATTTAGGGTCAGTAAAATGTTTTATACACAATTAAATAAGTAATTATGAAAATGAGTGACTAATGAAGAACTCAATTGAGGGAAATAAACTGAAATACATGCAGAAAGGGGTGGTGATATCCTTTGCAACCACTTCAGCAGATGTTGGGACATCGAACGAAGTAGTATCAGGTACACTATTTGTTTATTAAGATTATTCCAATGTGTTTTTTGATTTAGGTCCTACACACTCAATCATTTCTAAAAACATTTCAATTAAATTGGGAAATCCCTCTCAAGATATGAATCCTGATCACATGGTAAAAACACCAGGAATTTTTTTTGAGAAAAAATGAAATTATAAGAACCTTCTTGTCCTTGTGTGTGGAATTAATATACCTATAAACCTTATTGTTTTGCCTCTAGTAGAGTTTGGTGTTATTTTGTGTATTAATTGTCTCTTAGTTTACCATTCTATGATTGAAAATAGAGCTAAAGATATTTATTTTTGGAATGAGTTTCTGTTTGTGAACAATAATGAACCCTTACCTTTGATAACATATCAGGAAGCTGAGAAACTAGTAAAAGGTGGAAATGAATGATACCTTGTATATGTTATTGAAAATAAAGGAACTATTCATATAATGATGTTCTAGTGGTAAATGAGTATCATTATGTTTTCCTTAATGAGTTTCCTGGTATAATACCTAATTGTGAAGTTGAATTTATATTCAATTAGTTTTAAATATTTAGAGAATTTCAGAACCCCCTTATTGAAGGGCTCAAATTGAACTTTTATAGTTAAAGAATCAATTTTAAAAGTTATTAGATAATGGTTTCATTTGACCTATCACCTCCCCATGGGGTGATCCTATATTTTTTGTTAAAAAGAAATATAGTTTAATGAGCCTTTGCATTGATTATAGATAATTGAATAACATCACTTTTAAAAAAAGTATCTTTTTCTTCATATCAATGATTTGTTTGATCAGATCTAGGGATATTATTATTTTTCAAAGATTGACTTGAGGCCCGTCTACCAAATTTTGGATGTAAATTATAGAGACATTCCAAAGACCACGTTTCATAATAGATATGGACATTATGAATTTTTCATTATTATTTTTCGGTTACCCAATGAACCCTCTGTATTCATGGATCTTTTGAATAGAATTTTCCATGAATTTCTAGATAACTTTGTGGTTCTGTTTATATGTTATATTTTGTTTTATTCTAAAAGTAAATATGAAAATGAAATTAATTTAAGTGTTTTCTAGAAAACCGTAAATGAAAAGAAACTATATGGGATATTCATTAAGTGTGAGTTTTGGTTATAAGAATTTTTTTACTTCATCACATTGTTTCACAAAATGGCATAATTTTGGATCCTACCAAAACAAAAGTTGATGAAGAATGGCCTTGTCCAACCATTAACATAGATATTCGTAGTTTTCTTGGTTTAACAGCTTATTATTGGAGGTTTGTTAAAACGTTTTCATAGCTATCTAGCCCAATGACTATGAAAACATGAAAAGGTGTAAAGTTCATTTGGAAAAAAAGATTGTGATGATTTTTTCATCAATTGAAAGGAAGATCGGTGAATGCTCCAGTTTTGGAATTGACTTCTAGAAATGGTGATTTTTTATCTATAATGATGAATCATTGAAAGGATGTGGTTGTGTCCTAATGCATAATGATCAGGTAATTGTTTATTCTTCATGTGATTGGAAACCTCATGAGTTATGTTACCCTACACATGATTTGGAATTATCTGCTACTGTTTTTCATTAATAATTTGGAGGCATCATCTGTATGGAGGAAATGTGAAATATATACTAAACACAAAATTCTGAAGTATATATTTACTCAGAATGAATTGGACATGTGATAGAGGAGAATGATAGAATTAAAAAAGGATTATGATTGTTGATCCATTACTATCCATGAAAGTCAAATTAAGTGGTTGATGCTTTGAGTTGAAAAAAGTAATGTTACATTAACAATGATACATTTGGAACAAGATCAATTGATTAATGATTTGATGAACATTAGCACATAAGTTATTTGTAAAGGAAATTCCTCAGTTTAGTTTTAGGTGTCATCTAAATTATCTCTATCAGACAGAATAAAGCAATCACAGAAGGAATATAATGAGTTTCAAAAATAGGTATAGTTGGTTCATAAGGGTAAGTTACCTGAATTTAACATTTATAATGATTGTGTTTTGAGATTTGGGAAGAGATTATGTGTTCTCGGTGAATCACCATTGAAGAAAAACTTTTTATATAAAGCTAATAGATCTCCATTTTTAGTTCATCTTGGTAGTACTAAGATGTATAGTGATCTTTGGGAGTATTACTGGTGGGATGGAATAAAAATATATATTGTTGACTTTACTGTAAAGTGTTTGACTAGTCAAGAGGATAAACAATATCGGCAGTTACTGAAAGGGATGCTTCCGCGTTTACTTGTGCCAAAGTAGAAATGGGAAAATATATTCATGGACATCATTGTGGGATTACCAAAAACATCTCCAGGTAACAATGAAATCTAGGTTATTGTTGATATATAGACTAAATCTTCTCATTTCCTTCATATTTGAGATACTTTGTTTCTAGATCAACTTTTATGGTTGTATGTCAAAGAGATAATCATGTTTCATTGAGTTTCTCTCTCTATTATTTCTGATCAGGTTCCTAGGTTTACATATAACTTTTGGAAAGGCCTTCAGATTTCATTGGGTACTGAATTAAATTTTAGTATAGTTTCTCATTTACAATTTGTTGGGTAGTCAGAACAAACAATTCAGACATTGGAATATATGTTACGTGCTTTCTCAGTGGATTATCAAGGAATTTAGGACCAACATCGTTCTTTGGTTGAATTTTCTTATAATAACAGTTTTCATTCTAGTGTACAGATGGCACCATTTGAGGCATTTTATGAAAAGGGGTGTCGAATACCAGCTTTTAGGGATGATATAGGTGAAAGGAAACAGATATGACCAGAATTGGTAGAAGATATGGTATAAAAAGATTAGTTGATTTAGAAGCATATGAAAACAGCTAAGAGCAGGCAGAAAAGTTATGTGGATAACCGAATGAAAGATCTTTCTTTTTAGGTAGGTGGTCATGTCTTTATCCAAGTTTCTCAAAGTAAAAGTATGATTCATGTTGGAAGGTAGGGAAAGTTGAGTTTTAGGTTCATTTGACCCTATGTAATCTTGGATAATGTTGGATATCTTTCATACAGAGTTTTTTACCTATAATTATATTCCAGTTAGATAATTTTTTTCATGTTTCACTATTGAGAATGTATATGTCGAATTCCTCTCATGTTTTGTGTCCAGATAGTGTTCAGTTAGAATATAATAATTATTATGAGGGACAATGAGTCCATATTATTGACTAATGATTGAATGTGTTGTTGAATATTTTAATTAATGAGGTAAATGTTTTGTGGCAAAACCATATTTTTGAAGAGGATACAATTGAATATGAGAATTATATGAGATATAAATACCCCAATTTTTTGATAAGTGAATATAATTGAGAGGATGCAATTTCCAAAAGGGGGATGGATGTAACATCCCAGGTAAATAAAGAATATAAATTTTTCATATTTATTAATATTTTTTAATTAAATATTAATTTTACCTTAAATAGTATTCTATGTTCGATGACGTACCTTACATGCAACAATGGGTTTCTTTGAAATCTTATGTTGCACACAATATTGAGATATACTGAAATATAATATAATAATATTATTACTTTTAATTGAAGTTCACCAATAAGCATTGTATTTTCAGGAATGAATAGAACTAACTACAATAGGATTATACATGTTTGTTAAATTTTTTTCATTTATCCAATAAAATTCAGATGCCTAAAATGGGAATGAATCAAATTTTAAGCATAAAGACTCTAATATTCTATAAAAGGTCCATTAAACAACTTTTGATGGAGAAACCTTCTAAAATATAATTTTTTATCACTTTTATACAATCTATTTGAAAAAATAATATTCTTCATTAGAATCAGGATATCAAAATTTACTTTGGATGAAATTTTTTTATTTTTCTAATAATGTACATTTTTATTGAACATTGAAAAACACATCATTTTAATTCAAAACCACCTTTTAATATAATTTATTTATATAAATATATTGTTATTATAATTGGTTATAATGTTTAATTGGAATTTATTTTTACTAATTAATCCAATTCAGGACAATTTAATTAATTTCACTCTTAATTTGGACAAAAACAACGGTAAAACATTTGATAGTTCTTATTTCTTAAAAACAAACATTTTGTTTTGACAACGAAAATTAATTTGAAATTAATTTCATCCACTTATATGTTTTAAATATGGAAAATGGGTTCTATATTCTGAATCAGTGGTCTAAATTGTGTAAATATGTAGCTTTTTTTAGACATTATGAATATTTACTTTAGTAAATATTTTATTTAACATAGTAAAAGGGTAAATATGGAAAATATGGGTGAATATAATGTTATAATAATACTAAATTCCCCTTAATCATATCCTAAACCTATTGTATGATACATTTATAGCCCTGGGTATCCATGGGTTGAATTTGGGACCCCATTGAGCTACATGGGAGTGATAATGAGACTTTATATTAATTAATATGAAGTAAGGACAAAAATAAAATAACCATGAATCTTCATAGTAAAACAATTTTTTTAGGGGGTTATATAAGTAATATCTTTGACTATAAATATTATTTGGAAATATAACTCTATTTCCTACATCATGGTATTTTAATTATAATTTTCAGACATTAAATAAACTAATTTAATTATGACACAATGATGATGCAGTAATTGTTTCATTAATAATGGGTTCAAATAAATGATATTATAAGTATTAAAATAAATTTCTTTCGGTCATTTTTATGTAATCCAATAATTTTATATATTAGTATTACTTGTTATCTTTGAATTAATGAAGGTATTTTTAAAGGCTCAAGTTGGTTGGGATTTTTTTATAAATTTCGTCATATGAATAGTACTAAAATTTACATAAATGAGTTTTTAAATAAATCAATATTGTATTACATGATAAAATAGTCCTAAATTTCTAATATTTGTCCAAATGAAATTTATAATGTCAAAAATTTCATTAATGATCCCTTTTGGGTCTCTTAGAATTTTATAGTAAATATATTAACCATATAGTATGAATATATAAGAGGAAATGGTAAAAGTTAAAAAAGTTAACAAATGGTTAAATAAAACATATAAGGATTAAAAAATATCCAAAACTTGTCCAATTATATTTGGATGATTTTACTTCAACATATACTCACCTTATCATAAGTTTAAATATGTTTTTGGCCTTTAGAATGCAAAAATAATTATATTATAAAATAATATTTTAAAACATTCCTAAAGAACCCCTCACCCCCTTATAAATATCCATCACATCTAACCCTTAGTCACACCTCCAAATCCCCTTGGCGCATCCAACATAGGACCGAATAAGCACTCAAGATCCTTTTATTCCTTCTAGAAGCCTAACCAAAGGCATAAATCACTTCAAGAAAGCCTTCTGGTTCAAACCAATGGGAGTTACCTGATTTAAATGTAACGTCTTCCCTCAAGTTCTCTTCATTTATTTTACATCATGACTCCACATGATCATATTATTTTTTTTTTACATAATGAAACTATCATCCTCATTATACTATGTTGTTGTTATGATAATTACTCAAACTACACTTACACACACCTCCATCTAACGGATACAAACATACTGTTACTCTGTATGGCGAACTGCTACCTCACAAAACGAAGATTGTTCGATTATCTCCAACCGCCTCTTATGGTGGCCATTATGATAGAAATGTATTTATATGTGGTATATGTTATATTAATATTTTCTCTCTGATTCTGTTTTTTTATTTATTTCATATGTTTATGGTTTTTATAATGGGTAAATACAATAATTTCATTTGAGGAAGTACGGACTACTGCCCCCTAAAAGTGATATGACTAATTCATTCCATATGTGGAATGTGTAAAATATAGAGATACTAAATTTATATATGATATTATATTGGGATTATAATAAACCTAAGTATCATTATTGTTTCATTCCACTAGATATGAAATTGAAATGAAAGCAGCGTTCTTGCCTATGTACGGATTACCGTCTCCATGAATAGTGTATTTCATTTCTTATCTCCAAATGTTATGTACTATTACAAATACTTATATATATATAGTGAATATATATGATATTTATGATATATAAATCATGAATATCATCCAGGATATAAATGAATTTTGACCACAAGTACAATCTTTAATTATAGGAAGCTCATTTTTTACTAAGTACCAAATATCAACAAAACAAATGTTGTTAACATAAATGATTATGTAATGATTATAACGTTGTAATAAGTAATATAAATGGAATAATAAACTGGAAAATGTTCCTAATAAAGTATAAATTAACTTTATTTTATTGTTCAAGAGATTAAAGGATGAACAAGTCTAGTCAAACATGAGGTAAGGGACTTCATTTCAATATCCTTTTATTGAGGAATATTTTGATTTATACTTGATATTGTTTTATATGTTGTATAAAACCATTGGGAATTTAATTTCATTCAAAGAGAACTTTTTTTATATATTTTTTACTAAATTACAGAGGTAGTGTTTCTTTTTTTAAAGTACGTGGTGACAATGACCCTTCCGCTAATGCGAGTGTTATTTGACATTTGGCTTCATTATCAAGACTTATTGTTTTTAAAAGGAAAATACATATCATATAATCTTTTGCGAGTTTTTTTATTGAAAATTGTTTTAATAGTGGATTTTTATGTAATTATAATTAAATGAGATATGTTATCATAGAAATGTGGAAATTTTATATTTCTTTTATATTTGTTTTAGTGTGTTATTATTATGTTATGGTTATTAGGCATTGTTTATGTATACGAGTGGTTCTATGATAAAAATAGGGAGGGTGATCCCAAGATAGAACTCCAATGAATTGGGTAATGTGATGGAGGTAAATGTCAATTTTCTCCTAATAGATTCAGCGAATATATTGTGATGGGTATTCCAAATGTAACTCCCTACGTAGCTATGAAAGCAATAACGTAATTATGTTATGGATGCCACATGTTACCGTTATGATTTATGGTTTACATTTGTTATTCATAAATATTATGATATAGTTTGGTATGAAAAAGATTAAAAAGTATGATTTCATTTAATTTCATGTATTGGTTGAATAATGTATTCATTATTTATTTTATAATCCTTACTGAGCTTTTTATGCTCATCCCATGTTTCTTTGAAATGTCTTTCACAGGACTTAAATAAGAATAAGGTAAAGGATGGGATAATGGAAAAGTCATGATATCTAAAATATGGAACTAGACATGAATAATTTTTTCAATTGTTTTTATTTTATGATAAAAATGGATACTGATTAGAAGTGACTACATTCTAATATTTGAGATGTAATTTAATAGTTACGGCCAAATTCTCTAAAAAAAATAAACATGAATAGATCCTCAATGTGAATTATTAACTTAATTAAAGATTAAGTATTGTTTATGGTCGCATCCTCATAAACCCAATGTGGAATCAATTGGGTGAGACATTGATGGGTGACACACAGATGCGTGACACAACGATTGGGGACACAATGATGGGCGAGACCGATCGGCGACTCACCAATGTGTCACCAATGGGTGACACCACAGTGACATGATGCCACTAACACGCCTCCCTCCGTACATGAGGATGGGGTACAGGGCATCCCAAACACAAAAATTGGGAAATTTAATGGACCATTAGTGTTCGGGCCATTACATTGAGAGTTACAATATCCCCCAGTAGGATGATATGATCCCCCATAGCAACACCTTGATCGGCAAATTGAATCCATCGAAGGTGAACAAAACACTCAAACAAGAAGGACATCGAGACACTGAGGCACAAGTTCAATGATCATCATTCCCAACACAATCTTCAATTAATATAAGATTCAAAATTAAATTTAAAATTAATCCTACATATGTGACAAAGAAGCAGTTTCAAAATAACAAACTTTCAAAAGTAAAGAATGTTTTATTATCATAAATAAATATTAAATTTATTTGAACGACCTAATATTGATTAATAATTATAAAATTTAAATACAGATACTTTTAAAATGATCTGAAAATAAAATTTTATTTTTATTTTCATTAAAATAAATTTTAGTTTTTAATAAAAATGAATAATTTATAACTATTCATTGAAAAATTAATATTTCTATGAAATTATCAAACATTCACCCAAGGTTAATTTAATTTTACATATTTTCATAATGATGTTTTGTTTTCAAATTTATTTTAAAAAATTTGAATTTTTTTTATTATTTATAATAAATAAATTTTCTAGAAAATATTTTTATTTTAACATTTAACAACTATACATGATATTAAGTAATTTTCATATAAATATGTATTAATTATTTAAAAAATCTACAAAATATTGATTAAAATTTTATTCATATTCGTGGATCTATGTTTTATATCTACATTATATCATTCATATTTTACTAATAATATTAATAGTATATAATGATACTTTAAAAATATTAGTTACATATAACGCAACATATAAAATAAATTAAATTTGTTTGAAAAAAACTATATATTTCATAAAAACATTAGATTGAACATTCTAGACCCATTAAAATGATTTCTACAGAAAAATTCATCACTATGATATAATACAACGATGTTATATTAGCCACGTCATATCCTCAATTTCTCACATGGCTTCTTCATATTGGTGAATTCACAACAAAAACATACCCAAGTGAGTGGTATTATTTCATTAAACATTCTCTTTAATATCCATAATCTCTAACTCTTTTTATTTTTAAGAATACGATGTTCCAATTGTAGAACCATCATATTCATTCCATATTAAGGATCATGTATTTACTTCCTCCGGAGAGATATATGGAACTCACCATGGACTGGGGATAGGGTCAGTGGAGGTTCCAATCAATAGGATACCCTTATTATATGATCAATAATACAAATGTTACTAGAATACATATGAAATATATTTATATTCATTAATAATTTCATTATGTTTTTATATGGATAAATTCTTATAAACTCTTTATGACTGTATTTTTTTCCTTATCACACTGATTATTCTCAACATTATGTTTCTACTAAATTTGGGATTCCCTTATGTGTGATTGAATGGAACTAACCTTCTATTACATTTATTTCACTACAATTATACCAATAGGTTTCTTTTTCTAACATTATCCAAATTCATTGGTGTTTTTTATTCATTTTATTTAAGGACTAATAAGGATCCATACAAATGGGCGAGATAAGGATACTATAGTATAAAAACTCAATGTGAGAAATGTGTTGATACCAACCAAAATTTAAGTCCATATAAATTTTTTTATTCATATCATATAGGATTATATTTTTTATCATATAGAAACAAAATTGATAAGGATGATATAAAATGTTGAAACTCAATATATTATCAGGTGATTTTCATATACCTCAATAGAATATTGAGGTAAACCTCAAATCCTGATTAGATATAATGGGACTTGGTGCTCCATGAAACTTAACATGATATTTATATTATATTCTAAAAGGATGATTTAAGGATTATGGTTTTATAATAGATTTAATGTGTGTTTAATTTTTATGGTGCTAAAATACAACCCATATAACATTACTGCATATAAAAATTAATAATTTTTTTTGAAAAAAATACACTGTGATTTTTTATCATTTCCATTATATTGTTGTAGTGGTTGTAACAGTCCTCTATACTTTTGTCTTCCATTACTGACATACAGACATAACATGCATCGATATATAAATATTTTTATATCTATCATCTTTATTTCCCATCATAATTACTCTTTGTATTTAAATAAATATTTTTTATTTATAGGATGAACCATGAATGAGGAACTATGAGAATCTTTTAATAGCTCATTCCGCAATAGTAGTCTACATGTTAAAATTAAATCAATAAATAAATTAATAACCCTTTATACCAAATAAACCTAGTAACCTAAAGAATACATATTGGTTTAAACTCAAATGTAATATCAACCCATTTAGATTATATAATAAAAATAGGGATCTTATTCTAATAAAAAATAATCACTTAATAAGAAAATTATTTATCAATCTCATTGATATCAATATGATAATAATATTATTCCCATTATGAAAACATTATCTTTGGTCATATAAACCATAATTGACATAAATACCATAAAACAATTTCAATAAAGGTAAATGAATACTTTATATTAAAGAAAATATTTACATACACATCAACGTGATAAAACATCTACCAAACTATAATTAATACCATTAAAATCTCATCACATGAAACATAAAAATCGGTGTTGATGTTATTAAGCATACCATTAACCTTAATAATACTTACCAATAATAGTAAACATAGATATTAATATAACCCCTAATGAAAACTTCATAATCAATAAATTTATCAAAACACTCATCTTTTACCAACTATAATAACTGAAAAATCACACTCTGAGATCTTGTGCTAAAAACATTAACTTTAAATTTTGAGGTTTTATACCGATGAAGGTAGTCCTGTTTTTCCCATCCAAAAAATATAAAACAAATAGTACATATTTGGTGATTATCATACCCGTTGAACATTTAGGTTTAATATTTTTTAAAATTAAATCCAAATCTCACATTAAAATACCCATGAATTGAAGGGAGTTTTTTGCACTATACAAAACTATTCATATTTCATATTAATTCTTCAACATCTCCCAAAATATTTTTCAAGATATAAACATATCTTAACACACTAAAATAATCAATATTTTGTATAATTTAGTGAAATAGAAATAAAATAATGGTGATCTAAAATTATTTTTAAAGGTAAACATTATCATTAAGATTTTAATACCATCATTTTGCATAAGAATAAATTAAGTGTACGATGACATAATCTAACATCATGAGAAAAAAATAAGAATATTCATAACAATAAATACCTATATCATCAGTAATAAAATATTTATTAAATTATTAAAAAATAAAATAGTTTTCCTCTTCAATAATCATGATCCTTGCGATTTTGATATGGATCGAAGTAATCATTGATCCCCAATATGAAGAAAGATGAAAATTTATTCGTATATTCGGGAATATTCTTCACAACCCATTTTAAACCCATGTAAGATGTTACTAGAGCCCATTTAAATCCAAAGAAGATATACTTAGGTAACGAAATTATTCTATCCTATAAAAATAATGATAATTACCCATTCCAATCAATTTATACCATCGTTCAACCAAATTATAGGCTATATTATGATGACCATTAACTATTTGGGTACAATTGTAAAATATGAGTTATTAGCCACAATGGATCTATCTATGTGAACCCATAATATTAGTTGTATTAGGCACACATGTCGTCATCAATAACTTCCATATAATACTCATGAGTTATTCATTTAGATTCATTCAATTTATTCTTAACAATTATCATCATTCTTTCATTTCATTACTCATCTATAGAATATAAATAGTTTCCATTTGAATATCATAATCTTTGAAGATAAATAATAACAATTTTATCAATACCACATATCCCCAGTGGAGTGAAGGTAACATAAAGGGTTGTTTTCACAGATTGATCATAAAAAAATTAAAAGATAATTAAAACCATTCTTGAGGAAAATAACCTTTTCACATTGAGTAACATCAAATTATGTTATCTTTAATTTTAAATGACTTTGAAATACCACTAGAAAAATTACTTAATGAATCTATTTATTCAATTTTAAATAAAATTTTATAAAATAAAAAATATTCAAAAAATAAAAAAAACTTTATTAGAAAAAATCATTACAAAAATATAAATTGATGATTTCAAATATTGAGTGGTTATTAGATAGGAAATTTTTTTTACACAAGTATGTAGAAACAAATTCTCCATTATTATTTTTAAAAGTAAAAAAGTTTAACCTTATAAAAACACATGAATGTGTTTTTAATGTTGTTTATAATAATTAAAAATGGAAAAAATTATATAATCATCATAAAATATTATTGAACACATTTTTAGAAAATATGTGTTTTAATGAAAAATGAGTCTCGACCTATAAGGGCAATAAAGTCTGATTTTCATAAATAATTTTAAGTACAAAGGAGAGGATAATATTACTATTACATGAAAATTTAATTAATTACCAATGGATAAGAAAATAAAAGTGATTTATTATAAAAATATGATATAATTTCTCTCAATAAACATTATAGAATAATCCTTCACAATTAAAAAAATATTGTAACATAAATCCTTTTCAAATTTGGTAATTGTTCAATCATAATCCAAATAAAATTATTACATAAAATGATAATTAAATTTTAATGTTCCTAATTGGTTTCATTATATAACATTTAAATGTATTTGTAGATACACTTAAATGTAGAATATATATGTATAACATAACATATGTCAAAAATTATATAAATTTAGTTGATCAACGCTCATTGTGATCTTAATACTGAAGTGAGAATTAATAAATGAATATATTACGTGTATCAAAAGTAAATGAACAAAAAATAATAGTAATTAAAACATAATATACTAAAAAATCATTAGAAACAAAATATTATAATTCCAATTATAATGAAAATGTAATATGACCTTATGAAACAAAATCGAGTTGTCAATTTTTTTACCACTTGGAAATTTTCATGTCAAATATCTTTTAATGAAATAATTAAAAAAAAATACAACATACCATTATATATGAAAGATTATATATATTACAAGTAAAAATTGTATTATATAAACCATAAAAAATAAATTAATTCCAAAACAATAAAATATACCTCAACGAAGGGAAATTGAGGTAAAGTCTCTTACTGACCTAGTAATCTTTAAATCAGAATTCAATGGAGCGGATAACATAATAAAAATTTTTGTTTCCCATTAAGTTTAATGGAATGAATCATAAATTACATTAATGTGAATATTATACTCCATACGACACCAAAAAATTTTTGTGAATATGGTGTATCTCTCGTAGAAAAAAATTTGTGATGAGAAACCATTGCATACGTCAACATATTGTTTTTATATGTTAAAAACACCATTATATTTAACTTATATTTATTATAATATTTCTTATGAAAATTTTCTAGGTTTAATAACCTATAATTAAATAATATATTTTATTTATATATAATTATATATTTAAATATATAATCAATTATGTTAGTGTTACATGTTTTGAGGTTGTTCTGTTCATTGCTTAAAAATGACATTGGTGTCTTGATAGTGGTATAATATGAAATTATTTCAATATATAATGAAATATTTTTATGAAATATTTATCATATATATATATATTATAATTTAAAACAAATAATGAAATATGGAAATGAAAAATTAACTACATTATAGACATGGAGATAGTTGGTCGTACATACACATTATAAATGTATCCAATTCCCAGTGATCATTAGGGGAAGAAGGTAATTAATATTTTATCATTTAATAATGATAATAATACCCTCAATAAAATATGATTTCAAAAATTATATTTACATATATCATCCATGTTTTTTTGATAAGTAACATAATCACATCACTTCGGGGTGGCGGTAGTCCACACGTAAAGATGAATGATGTTGTAATTTATAAGTGTATGGATGAAAATTAAATATTATCATTTATGAATTAAAAATATATTATTATTTTTATAACTTTTTGATTTCCATAATATTATTTTTCTTTATATATATTACCTTTAATGAAAAGTGTTACTAAAAATGAGTCAAAAGGTTTCAGGATGTGGTAGTCTTATATACACACGAGGGCCTTTATCAGTCCTCAATGAAATTGAAATTAAGAAGGTATATGTGATATAATTACTCAATATGTTTATATATATGAAATAATATATATATATATATATATATAAACCATTATAATGATCTATGAGAGGCTATGATGAAAAACAAATGACATCTGTTCAGGAGGTGGTAGTCATCCTTACACACGAATGGATATTTTGTATCCCATTTCATAAGAGAGAATGTGGATTTATATTATTTCTTTAAAAAATAACATATATTGATATATTATAAAATCAATTAGTATATTATAATAATTTCATATCATTTTACTGTGGTTTAATATAAAATAAAATTAAAACACATAGATAAGAATGATAATTTTTTTCAATCAACCTCCATGTGTTTGCACCATAATCCATCATTGGATGAATTTATGATGAAGGAATAATACTAAATTATTTTTGTTATGAATTACGGAATATATTTGGGCTTTTATTTTCTCATAAAATGGGATTCTATGGTATCAATAGGAGAGTATAAGGGTGGTATTTTATAAGACAGGAAAGTGGCATAATTATATTTTTGAAATAAAATATTTTTCCCCATGTGTTTTACATTCAAAATGGATCCAAAATAGACATTATCTAAACATACATATTATAATGTTGTAATATGGAAATAATATATCTTTTAGAAAATGTTTTGTGGTAATTTTATCCCTTATCGTTTTAGTTTATCTCCAAAAAAATTCATTTATACTTTAACCATTGTAAAATATATTTAAAATTTTATGAATAAATTTTGTAAAAAAGAATTATGTTAATGTAATTAGATAATATAAATTATTTTCCCCATATAATGAATCCAATTTTAAAAATTCCAATCAATTAAATGGATGTTTTTAATTTTATACAAAACTTGCAGGATTAATGAAAAAGATATTTTTCAGGAAGTTTATTATTCATTAAAAAAAGTAATTATATTGAATATATGACTTTTAATAATAAATTTAAGTATTTATAATAATATTTATTGATATATAATATTAAATTTTCATTTAAATCAATCTAAATTAGGGTTTGTTTTAATTTATTAAAAGGATAAACATTATGCACTTAAAATGTTTTTAGAAAAATCCATTCTTGATCCAAATAAAAATATTACACTAAATTTGGATATATATTTGATTAAAAATATTATGAAATATAAATAAATAATATATATGTTAACTAAAATCATTCTCTAAACATATTTTTACTTTTAAAAATATAATTTATTGAAAAGAGATCACATATTTAAAAAAATTGAAATTTTTTATATTCAATTTTTTTATATTTTTATAAAAATCCCAAAACATCACTATTTGTCGTGTTTTATATTTTGATATAAAAATAGATATATTTTTTTAATATAAAATTTCTAAAAGTGGGGGAAATTAATTTTTATTTATTTGTGCAATGCATAAGTTTACTACCTTTTAGAGATATATTATTTTTTAATTAAACATTGATTTTAATTTCAAATGATTCTTATTTTATTTACTAATTAATAAAAAACATTGATTTAATTTTATTCATGTTTAAAACATATTATTTTTATTGTTTAGTTTATATTATTTGAAACCAAAAATTTAACAACTTGGTATATTTTATTATTGTTCATTTATACTCTAGGTTGTGTCTACTGCAAGATATTTAAATACATATATATTTTTGATTGTCTAGTATTAGTGTAGCATGTTGAATATTCTATAAAACCTACATTATCTTAAACTAATTTTTATTGGGAAACATGTAGTATATGATGATTATTATTCTCTAAAAACCATTTATATATGGTGTTCATGTAATACATATTCAATATGTAATACCGTCCATGAGAATACATGATCCAAATTCCATTTTACTTATCATAATTACATTACTATACCAAATTGTTTTACCATTACAATATAATGTGTTTTAATATTTTAATAAAATTCATGTGAATATATACTTCCACAATTTCATTATAGTAGATATATAGGTTTTATAAAATATAAGGTATAAGACTCGACCAGATTAGTTAAAGGGGTTATAAACCCTAAAAAATAATTTTTACATTATTGTTGACATGGAATCATTACAATAACCTAGAAATTAAATATTTTATGAGAAAAAACATAGTCTCTTTTTGTATTACAAAATCTATAAGATAAAAATTTATGTATCTAACAAAATCTCCTATATACAACCCCAGAGAGATGCAATCAAAATGAGGTAATAATTATTTTCCTACAATTATTTATTATGAATTTAAAATGGTGTGTGTGTTATTTATAATAATTAATTACCATGTTATTTATTATATAATTTTGATCTATTTAATGGAGAAGAATTAAAACATATGAAATATGAAATATCTTCATGAAGATAATAGATAAGAGTGAACATTCATAAAGTATGATGTTAATTTAATGAGAATTACAATTAAACAAGGCATGATAGTTCCATGAATACCGAAACATTAAGAAGATTAATATAGGATGATAAAAATGATCATATATATTGTCAAAATAATAATTATTTTTTCTAGGTACCTTTTCCATTTTGTGGTGAATCTGTTCAAGATTCATGATAACCCATTATCTAATCAACACTAGTTTTTATAAATTTTGATATTCAATATATGAGATGTTTTTTAATAATATATACTTTCTTGGTCTGGATGATACTCAACTAATTCCCAAACCCAATTATCCAAATGACCTTTGGTGAACCTCCTCTAATTAAAGAGGTTGTAGAAAAGTAGTCCACATCCAAATAGTTACTATTAAGACAATGTAGACACTGTATATAATTTTTTTTACAATAATAAATATAAAACTAACATTCATAAAGAAAAATAAACCAAAATAAAATGAATTAAATATAATAAATTATGAAAGTAAAGATATTAAAAAAAGTACATTACATTACATCCATTTAATAGGTGAGCATCCACTTGGTTGGCCAAATATACATATTACTAAAAAACAAAAAAAATGGATCCTTGATGAATATGAACCATAACACATTCAATTCTATGGATCTCATTTAAACAATCTCATTATTCCTTGAAAACCTAGTCCCCAACCATAACTTTTTTTTGTAATGATTATGTGGATATTTCATAGGTACCCATGTGCTACGAAAGTGTTAGAAGGGTGTGGGGAAAACCTAATTAGTTACCTCAAATGTGGTAACAAACATACTGATATATTAAATGATATACTCATGTTATAATATCAAGATAAATAAATAAATTTATGAATAAAAAATATAATAAACAAATAAAACATACAGTAGTTGATGACAAAATATATCTTGGTACATCTCAATGAGAATGCGAATCGATGTACCATAATTATACCATTGTAAATTCATATGTCTATGACCACAATTTACCATACCACAAATTTATAGTGTTGTGGTTTCTTAAACAATGTAATGATAATGTTAAATCCATATAGATACATGATCATATTGTGTAACACATGAATCCCAATTTTTCAAGCTAAAAATTCAAAATATTTATCATGATAGTATTCGTGACCAAAACCATAGAGTCTTGTTCATTATCTAAACTCAATATGTAAATAATGATTCAAGGTGTATTATAAAACATTTTATCCTATCAATTAATAAATTTTTTCATCAAGTCACTAAGCCAAATTGCTTGACATTAGAGATCCTAACACTCTTAATCAAGAAAAATTTATATCATCACGCATTACTGGGTGGTTCCTATGGTTGACCAAGGAAATTTCCTCCAAATAGTAATCATAATAATATAATTCCATAACCTTATTTGAATATATCCTATATAGTTTATGCTTTTTAGGTACCCATGGAGTACAGGACATGCCATATACACCTGATGTCTAATCCAAACATGAAAGGAATTCTTCATGTGGAGGAATAGTTGGATAATAGATGGAACCAATCATCCATAGTGATATAATCATGTCTAATCGATATGACATTAATACAATTTAAGTCCCAATGTTTAATAATAATAACCACCACTTCATTTCCCTGTAGTCATCATCATATATAAGGCACATAAGCAAGATCATTGGATGCATATTTGGACATCCACACCATACCGTCATCACCTAAATCCATTTGTTGGATCCCATGAAAATAATATCAGCACTATGGATAAAAAGCTGATAATAACGAATGAAATAAATAAAATTAAAGGGTTCATAGATAATATAAACCCATTAATATGATTCAAATCCACATAATATTACATGTTCTGTACATGTTCTGTAGTGACACCTACAAACATATCTACCTAAGAAATATTCTCCTACTCAAGGATGATCTATTATTATGGCACCCTCAGTGGTTCCCTTGGTTTTTGAACTATAGAAACACCCTCACATGTTTCCTCAATCTCAATCTAGGTCTTAGGTATACATTTAATGAATAAGTCATATTATTTTCATTATTAAAATTATCATGAAATAATGACCACATCAGCTATATAAGGTATCTCACAATGTAAAAACACAAGTTATGAAACATTACCCACCTCCTCCCTTAATGACATAGAAGGATAATAAAATCACCCAACATGTCACCCATATCATAATTTCTATGAAACAAGGCTATGTATGTCTCAAGGGATATACAACTGATAATGAATTATAATTTAATTATCTAGTCCTTCATCCATCACTAGACAAAGAATCCTTCTATTTTTTATGTACTATTGGGGTCCTTGACACCTTTTGTAGTCTTCATATGGATTTAAAAATAAAAATAATTTATAAAATAATTAAATATTTATTTAAAATTTATTTAGCTTATTTAAATTATCATTTTATTTCATGTATGATTACCTTATAGTGATAAGGAAAAATGATATAATTAAATTTTTTAAATTCATAAAAATATGTTGTATATGGGAGATAATATAGATCTATTTTATTATTTCATCCCATATAATATTGATTGAAAAACTACTATAGACCTCTTATGTCTATCCATTCCCAGCCCTCACTCTTATCGCCACCATTGTTCCAAAATAATTCAATGATTCTCAATATAATTATTTTAATAAAAAATAATTAATGAATTTTTTTTATTAAAGATAAGAATAAATAGAATATATTAACACCTCGTCATGACACACCAAAACAACCTCTAAATAAACCCTAGGGGTTTGTCTCACATCCCTTACCTTATACTAAGTGAAATACCCAACTACAAAACACAAATTTATTTTAAATTTAAATTACAATATTCATTAATACTAGTAAACCGAAAAAATACAACCCACCATACATAATCACTATGAAATCAAGTATAGATGGGTCTTGGGAAACTCACGTCCTAGTATTTGTTAAAAACCCTTGAGAATGTGGTGATTAAACCATTTTATGTGGTAATTACCAATGAAAACCTATCTAGAGAGGATATAAATTTTAATAGAGAGGATATTGGAGCGAAAAAGTACCATAAAATCAAATATATAACTTTAATCATTGAGGTAAACCCATATGTAGAAACCACATGATGGGATTAAAGGAGGATAAAAAGTTGTAAGGGGGGTACACATGAATGAGTTGAAGAATGGGAATAATAGGGAATAAACTCTCTTAATATTAAAGGGGAAATATTATATTTCTCTTTTTTTATAGTTTTCATGAGTTGTGAACATTTATGAAAAAACTATGATCTAAACACATGGTCAGTTGTTTCTCTAACCATATACCTCATATGTCTTAATCACATGGATTACCAAAATGTTTCCCAACCTTATGTGATAATATACAACTCTAAATTTTTTTCTTGATTTCCATAGAAAAATAACACAATTTGTACTTATCCAATAATTAAACATCATTAGAAAACAAGATTCATTGAAAAAAATGAAAAAACATTGGGCTTTAGGGTGCCATGCAATCATCCAAATAACATGCATCCCAAATTGTGCATCCTAGAGAGAAACCACAAAACAAACAATGTATAACCTGATTCTTTTGGGATAATACTAATTAATCATGAAACACCTTATGCCTCAAATAATTTCTAAATACATAATATTAAGGAGTTATAATTCAATAAATCAGGTTCCAAATATTTTATCATTAACTAAACCCATCCAATAATAACATATTATAATTCCCCTTTAATTAACAAGGTATGTAAATATGTTGATTCTAATAGTCTCCCAAATGAAAATTATATCATCCTAGAGAACTATATCTATTAAATCATCCACATTTATATAACTATCATATTTTTTCATTCAGCACCAAATTCTTACGTTCCATATCCTAACTCTGGATTCACATCATAACTGGAACCTCCAAATTATGGCTTATATGCCACAAGACCATGTCCCAATTCTTGTATTACTTTTCAAAAACCCTGAAATGGGTCTCCTTTATATGAATCCATATAATTACACTTATAGTACATTTCTAGTATATTATAAAATCTATGGTTATCCCCAAAAATTTTCATCACTCAAAACATGTGATTTCATTCCATAAGACACTACGTCATTGTAATTACCAACCCGACATATTTTAGGAATTATCATTGAACACTCAATATAAATTCCATATCACATAATCTTATCATATAAAAAATAATTTATAATCAGCCTCTAGATTTTATTTGTCTATAACTCATTGATAAAACCATTTATTCCTTCCAAAACACCTAGTCATGGGGCACATTTCTCATGAGACACCCCTCGAACAATCAAACATTCTTATTGAAACATTTACCCAAATTCTGTTAAATTTCAATGTTTGATCAATAAACATAAATTTACAATAATGTACAACACTATGAGTATTAATTCACCACTATATAGATTTTATTTAGTTTGACTTGGAAGCATCTTGTTCCTGATGCCCATTCTCATACTCTACCTAATACTATAGCAGAATTTATAAATGCAAGCGAGGAGGAATCTTTAATTACATAGGTATATATACTCATTAATATTATAAATAAAAATATTATATCATTTTGAAAAATCCCATGATACCATTATTCTTTAGTATATGGGTTGTGTCAACCATGATTTAAATCACACACCCCTACCATAGGATTTTTCTTATTGTCATGTTACCTGACTAAAAATATAATTATTAATGTGTCTCAGACCCAAAAATATTCATTATGTTTCTTCTAACCATATATATATCATTTTTCTACCACATTATAAATATATTAATGGATTTTATCAAAAATATTCATGTCACTTAATCTAATCTGCACTTATTCAACCCTAGGAAACATATTCCATTACCCAACTCCTGTGATGTTCAATACACAACACTCAATCAATAATAAAAATATACCTCTCCATAGAGGTATTTTTTACATTAATGAATTATATGGGTGATCATACCTACATAAATCATGTTCACTATATTATCCCTCAACTCACATAGTCCCATTGTCGATTCACAATTAATTTAAGTAACACATATAAATAGCTTATACCATTCCTATATAATGTGAATTGTGTATGTAAAATCACCCACCACAAAAAAAATTATAATTATGATTATGTGAGTCATGTATCATCATACTAACTTTTCTGTAATCCTCATCATGTAAACATTCCAATTAAGGATCTCCCTCAGAATTCATCATAAAAAAATCACTCCACATACTGAAAGTGTCTTACTCTTAACCACTGGAAACATGAATGGTATTCTGAAACCATAATTACCCATTATTTCCCTGAAATAAGAAAATACCATACACACATAACTACCCAACTACACTATTCCAAGGTCGCTACTATTTCCACATGCTCTCTTAAAATTCTAAAACACATCCATAGTCAACAGGTTTGAGTGCATGAACTGTCTAGCCCATGGATGCGAAACCTGAACCAAAGCACTCTAGGTGGTTTGTCATTAATAAAAAAACTCATTAATATTACAATATTTTATTATCAATGTCAACACTATGTATCGATCTCAACACAAGTGTACAACCATAGTAACTATATATAAATGAACAATAAGTACAATCTAACCCCAATCATAGATGACCCTTAACCATACCAGCTACCAAATCACTAAGGTCAAAATAATATCTCAAGGGTCAATTGGGCATCCCTCTTTTCTCTAGAAAAAATGTCACATGAATTGTAAAAACACAAAGTTTATTACTCATTACATATATCTCAATATCTCAATGTATCATGCATTCCTAAACCTAGTCCATTGTCTCACACATATTCTAGAAAGCACATGCCAAAAACCATAAACACACTATGCACTAATTATCATCTGAAATAAATGTACATGACTATTATCTCAGTAATTTGGATCTCATTTGTCACTAGATTTATAGATTATGACATTATCCGTGGTGATTTGTACTACTAGAAAACCCCAACTTGTATATCATTTTTTAAGATAATACTCTAAGCTATATGTACAAATTATACATAGGTTTTAAATGAAACTATAAAAACCCAAAATTAAATAATAACACCCTCTAGGAGATTCCAATTATGTAACCATAATAAATAATACCCTCTATCATCACCACACATACAATTATAACTAAATATTCTATAATCATTTCCCACCTTATATCAATGTGACCTTAAAAATTGAAGAAAATTCATATAGATTTCAACCCATATGTGTAAATTAAATTAATTAATCACATTTGAAAATTTTATTTGAGAAAATTTATTTTCATTAAATTTATATTTCATAGTTCTCAGTGAGAATAGTAACATTAGTATGATAATTACATGTATAACCTATGTTCCTAATATGATGAATTAAGTGTATCTTGCCTATGTTGGATGTGAGTCAAAATCTGCAACTCGATTCAAGACATTAGGGAATGATAAATAAAGTAAATATCTTATAATCCAAAATTCTAAAAAAATAATGTGTGACCCTTGAGGATAAAATACATATATCATTATATTAAAATCTAAGAGAATCATTCCCATACCCATGGTATCCCATACATCTATGAATAATTGGGTTCTTGATGCATGAATCTCAATTCCATCCCAACCCTTGAAAAATACATATGTATCATGACAATAATATTCAAAAATATTGTGTAAAAAATAAATCTATTATTAGACATTATATTGTCCTGATTCATAGGGCACATAACTAGTTCCTAGACTAAATTCATCAAAATAACTTAGGAATACAACCCTAAACATAAAAAAGAATATTACTAGTCTGGCACTAAGAATGAACTACAGTGAGTTTATACCCCCAATATTAGAGTGAGATATAGAATGAAAAAATAATTCAATGTCATACATTATGAATAATAAGTTAAATAGGAAAAAAAATAATACAAAAGATAAATAATAATTTAAATTTATAAATGGACTAAATATCCATGCCATACAGTAGGTGGAAGACACTATGTTGACCACATGATTATTGTAGTGAAAAAGAATATAAATACACTAGATATTTAAAATCCCTCAAATGTACCACATCCTAATATGTAGATAACATATAATATATCTATCTCAATGATGATATCTCAAGCCCCATCCCAAAAATGAGATCCAAATAACCATATGAATGATTCTCAGGTACCCATGTGTAATAGAGGATTGAGCAGTGTGTGATTACAAAACTCACAGGCGAACCAAAAATTTTATGCTATTCCAACCATAATATGAACTAGTATGTTAATTTTATAGGGTAATCATAATTATATAAAGCACTAACCAATAAATAAAATAGAAAATTACCTTCTTTTCCAAGATGTTGGAATATATTTTAGAATGTATCAATGACTATGAGAACTGGTTTACCCAAACCATACCATTTTCCATGTATAGCACCTTTACCCATAATGACCATAAATACATTGGATTGTGTTGATGAACCTCTAAGTCTTTCATGATGTTGACCTAGCCATATAAAGATCCTATAAAAGATCCTCAGAATCCCTTTTATCATTCTTAAATGAAAAATTTATCTACATAAATTGGACTGTTACCAAATGATATGTTTCATATGTCTCTATTTAATGTACTTATATATATAATGGATCCAAAATGATTCTAGATTATCCTTTAAAGACTCTGATTCATTATTTTCCCCATGTCACCATGAAAATGGATAACTATCAAGCGTCTTAGGAATCCTAATCATGGACTGGTGATATCATCAATCTGAAATGGGTGGATCCCAAGGCTGACCTAGGTAACATCATTATAATACTAATTAAATTAATATTATTCCCAAAGACTAAATAACTTTATCTACGATAGGAAATGAATAATTTGGATTTTTTGTGTCTATAGGTTCCCATATATTTCCAAGGATTAATAGAAAAATCTATGGAATTGATTGTGTGGCTCAATTACTCGATCATAGATAACATCATAAAATCACAATGGCTTAACTTGTCGAATCATTATCACATAAATAACACATAATGAACTAATATAGATTCCAATAATAACTTATATAATTTTCCACAATCACTTTCATATCATATAAAGATCATAAGATATATCAGATGAATTATCATTGGGAATCACACCTTACCCCATCACATGTCTCCCAATTGTCTGGTCTTCGAAAACTTGTCTTTGCACAATGGAATCATCCAATAATAGAAAATGAAGGAATAAAAAAATTTATAGGATTTCCAATTTCCTAAACACAACACAATGATTTATAATTCCACTTTATTACAGGTTCAATTAGTGTTATATGTTTGAATGATACTATAGTCTCTTCTTATTCTATATGCTCCTGCTAAGGGCCGGTTAGTCAATGGTGAACCCATTGGTGTCCCCTAGGTCACAACACTATAAAGGCTCATTCACATGTGTCATTGGTATCAATACCAATCATAGGTTGATACATTGTTCCTCAAGATAACTATATTTCTTGTTAATATTATCATGATGGGACAATCACACTGACCACATATGGGATCTTATGTGGGAAAAATCAATAGATACCGCATGACCCCACATGGTCCTCAAGGTCTTGAAATCCAAGTAAAATCACCCAAAATATAAATGAAATACTGAGGAATATAAACCTTCTAAAGACATTTCTCAAGGGTTTTAATGGTCTAATAGAATCATAATTTAATTATGAAATCCTTTACAAATTACTGGTTGAGGGTACCAACTAGTGTTTAATGTAAAAATGTTTTCTATGAAAACTTTTCTAGTGTACCAAGGTTTATTTAATTTAAATGAATTTAATAAATTAATAAATTAATAAATTATCAATTTTACATTTAATGTATAAATTTTACCATTTATTTAATCCAATTTTGATCATACTAATGTAGTGATTCCCTATTATACAATTCATATAATAAAATGAATAAAGCATTGGTTGTCTGCCTATGACCACTGGTATGTGTTTTATGTTTTTATACTATTTAATGTGGTGTAGAATTATACCATGACCCTCCATGGTCTTGCTATTCTTATTCATTTCATTCTTCAACACCCAAAATCCTTTCTCATTTCAATAATCTCAATAAAATAAATTTCATCAAATATATTTAATGAAAAAAATTTATTAATGGTAGGAATAAGTGGATAAAACAGACCAAGTCACCCACCACACAACTACCACCAAAAAATAAACCCTAAAGTTCAGCCTCACATTTTTGTACTAATGATAAGAGAAATCCTCAATTACCAAATTTTAAATTAATTAGAAAACTAATTCAAAACTAGAAAAAATTATATGAAAAAACTAATCATTGATATACCAATCTTAATAACGGAGGTACTCAGTGAAGTTGAAATACTTGGACTCCCTCAACAAAGGATGTCTGAAATCCCCTGAGAATTATAATATTCCACCCTCCTCTACTGAAATTTCCAAATAAAACCTAATTATAGAGAATAGAAACATGAATTGATAAGATATGAAATTAAAAAAGTAAAACAATTTCAATCACATAACATGAATTTTAAAGAAAGAAAAGTATGAAGACCCCTATAAAAAGGCATGGAAGACGATATATGGGGAAAGAGGGGTTGAATCCCATAAGGGTCTTAAATTAGATAAGTGTTTCTTCTCTCAGTTTAAAATTAAAGGGATAGTATTTTATAATATTTTTAATAGTCTTAATGGATTTCCAAAATATATTATAGGCATGTAATGGGTTTTATCTACAATCATGCACCTTTAATTTCATGGTGGCATAGAATTCCAAGCCTTGATCTAATTAGGCTGGCAACACTATAAATCCTATGAATATTTCACATATATTAATATATAATATCATATTGTTTTCCTCTTACAGATCTCTACTATTATAAAAGAATCATCCACAATAAAAAATCGAAAAACTCTCATATCATAATGATACAATATAGTTCCCATAATTAGTTCACCAAAATAATGTTTCTAAGAGAAAACCCTCCAAACCCCTCATTAAATAACTTCATGTTTTCAAGACATTCTTAAGAATATATATAATCCCTTATACATCAAATAATATAAAAAAATAGAACATTATGTTTTTCCATCATTCATTAATCCATATTGAATATCTAATAAAAACTTTAACCCATATTGTTATCATATATTCATATTTCACATTAATTTATATGGCCCATATATAAACATAATCTTATAATTTCCCAATTACTCTCATTTATGAGAATTTTTTTTTTATCATTTTCTATTGAATCAAATGAGAGAATGTAATAAGATATATTAGATATTTATATTTTGTTCCATAAATAGTTATGGATATTAATAATGTTGATACAGACATTGGGAATCAGTTGAGAATATGTTGATCAAAAGTATAGATGCAATATTCCATGAGAATCAGATGATCGAGAATATTAAAAATCCAAGAATGGCTCAATGAAATATAATAAATTAATAAATTAATGATCTAAATAATATTTCATAAAAATATAGCACATTCAAAATAGAGATTTATGAAGAACCATCATCAATAGTCTAGGAGTAAATAATGGATATATAATTCGGGGGACTCAATATGATCTACTAAAAGAACATAAACCATCAAAGAAGATGATTTATAGTGTTCATATAAACATAACATTTCACAGTTTTAAATATTTTCAATTGGATGGAATCTATCAATACGATATTTTGAATCGGAGTACCTAATATTGATGTATGAGTTGGGGCTAAATAAATAACAATATGCACAGACTCATCCTGATAATGAAATGTGGTTTAATAATGTTGGGGATGAGATAGAGTCACTAGAGATAAACTATAAATATGATACTGTGTCCCTAACCAAAGGTATGAAGGCATTAAAAAATTTGTAATTATGGTGATTTCATAAGTATAAATGAGGTAAAGAAAAAATACCAGTTATATTTAAAAGTATACTTTCATTAGAAATAAGTCAAATTTAACATGTTCATTTTTGATATCGTAATGATGGTATCTACTATCGTAACTTTTTATATTGGTCAATTACATATAGAAGGGGATTGAGTAAATGTATGAGATGAGATATTTTTCTTCTTTTGAACATACACCAGAATTGAAATTGATTGACCCTAGCGGATTTCGGGTATTGGTGAAGGAAAACTCCTGTGAAAAATAATGAAATGAATTTATTGTCTAAAATAATTTCCCATTAAATTTTAAAATATGTTTTACACATTCTTAGTCAATCATGGGTGTATGTGGACACATGTGAATGAATTTTCCAACTTCTTGTTAATTTATTTTGGAAACATCATTAATATCTTACATTAGAATGGTGATATCATGACCATTCAGAAGTATGAAACAATGATCATCCTATTAAACAAGTATTATTCTATTTCATTTTTAATGAATCAATTGGGTTCTACTGAACAGATTTTGCATATGCGTATAATTTATTACTACAAGATGATGTAGTATTGTATATATCAAGAGAAGAAAATTGAATTTGTTCTAAACAAATTCATCATAGATAGATCCAAACTGAAGATCATTCTTATGAAAAGTCATTTTTTATTAAGAATGAATTTATGTCATCTAGGACCAAAAAAGTATTATATATCCTAATAAGGTGGGAATCTAGGTATGGATACTAATTAAAAAATTATTCTGTCTCATCTAGATCATGAACTCATTGTTATTTGGATATATTTTTTTCTTCTTCTTGTTTATATTGATCTTATCCTTAAAATTTTAATATATTGATGATACATGGTAGTAAATGATTGAATTCAAGACCAAAGACAGTTAGTTTTATAACTACTTCACCTCTATTTCCCAATACAAAGAGAATGGACCAAATAGGGTGTTGGTTATTAAAAATTAATTATCTAACATCATGTTGGTTTATTCTAGGTATCATATACCAGGGATCACATCCCATAAAATATATGGGTAAAATGCACTATATCCCTTGAATATCTTCCCATACCACTCCCTCTAATCTTCACTAATTTAGAAGTAAAAAAGTTAGAATGAAATCCAAAAAACAAAATCGTTTATTTTTCATTATTTCCCAAAATGTATGATAGATTCTTGTGTAGATAACATTATTATTCATATCCTTGATATATATATCCCCTTTATCATCACTATTCATTGATATCTCAAGGAAAATCATACTGACATTTAAAATTTCTTCATTATATTCCATGTCTTCCCCTTTACAAAATGATTCTATAAATCTATTACCATGTTGTTGGGTCACACCATCTTCAGCCATTCATTGTAGGAGATGTATTAATTATCAAACTCCATAATAATGTATTTTTTAATGGTGAATATCCTCTTACATATTATATTTTATAAATAAAATTTGAAAATTATATTGTTTATAAGGTAACAAGGCCACATATCTCCTTATGTAGGACCCTTGTGTATATCCTAGAAAATTACTTGGAACGTAACCCATTCTGTTAATCCCAAATGAATGACTCACTTATAAAAATATGTTCTACTTACACATATCATTTGATTTCATCACAGGACCATGTTTTCTCACTTGTGTCATGGTATTTTATTTTATTTATATCGATTGTGTGACTCTTGAGTGAGAACTTGTTTGGTTCACAATGATAGAAAGAATTTGGTAGGACTTCCAATAAAAAAATTTACCTCTTACATAACACCCTTGATCATTCATGAAATAATGTGATCTCCATCACTTTATCTGAGACCCATTATGTATTTTTCTTATATGAAATGTGATTTTATAAAACCCCCTTCACATCACATGAAATAGTTTTCTTCATATCAAACCACATGTGAAAAAATATAAACATATAATGGTTTGGTTAAGGTTTACTAATATAAATAAATCAGAAGCCTTAACTCTTTGAATAATGTTCATATTTACATTAACCTACTTTAGCATCAACCTTATGTTCTTCACACGATCTATTCTATAATTCCTTATCAATATTCATGAAAATTCACTTACCCCAATCCCATATTTCATGGACAGTATCATTTTCATTTACAATGACACATGAATATATCAACAGATCATATGAAATTGATGAAGTCACCATAAATATTGTCTTATGTTCTTCATGTTACCCCAACATGATATAAATTAATAGTAACTTATTGGTTGGTAACATTTCATTCAGATGCTATATGGGATCTCACCAAGAGAACCATTGACATTCACACGATAGTCAGTCATATTGTATTCAAGTTGTTCACATGATCCCATCATGATATCATATGAAAATCATGATGTGTTTAGTGATATTGTATTCATGCACTTCATGCTATCCTATTATGAGATCATATGAAAATAATTTGATAGTTTTTGATTGTTTCATCAATAGATATGTGTTATCACATCACAGGATCCAATGAGAATCATTTTTTCATGTGAATTTTAAAAACCATGATTAGTCTATATTACTTCTTGATTATTTTTATTCTTTACATTCACATGGATCCATTCTTTTATAGTCTTTTCCTCATGAAAATCATGTGATGTTATCATTTTTTCTCTTTCATCACTCTCAATCAGTATAGTTTCATACATCACATGACTACGAGTGATTAAAAGACAATTCCTCCTTATAAAATTAATGTTAGACCATGAGATCCATTATTACATACAAAATTCATATTGATCCTATGTAAATCATGTTTTATATGTGATCCTATAGTATATATGTTCTCATTATGATCCATTATGAAATTCCCATAAACCCTTCATTTTAACAATGATGTTATTCGAAATGTACCTTTTTCATCACTTTAAAAGCTTTTCAAAAAAATAAATCATCCTAAAAAAATATTTAGTTGTATTTCTTCAAATAAAATCTTATTTTAGATTTATTGAAAATAATAAAAAAACATTAAGAATTGTATTATTGATATTTAATTCAAATTAAAACATGTTTTCCTTATTATCCCCCGATAGTAATCAAGGACATTCTCAACACATAATTTATTCCCACACAAGTAAATCTCTACATGAGAAAAATTGTTTCAAGAAATGTTTATCTGTGAAGGAATTTTTTATTTAAATAAACTCTTGAATCCATACCAATAGACAAATAGAAGATGATCAGCCATCCAGATCACTACATTACCTACACAGGTCATGTAATTCCATCAGGAACTCGTCAGTTCGGTTACTGATTCATATTCATTGATAATCCATCTTAAACATCATAATAATTAAAAAAATCCTCATACAACACATATTTGAATATTATCTTATCACCCATTCATGAAAACAGAATCCCCAATTGAAATGTACCTAACGTTCACTCTTCTATGGTCTATGACATGGGAAATAACACATTCCATGAAATAGGGGGCACAAACCATTAATCGAGGAGAGGCTATCCTACACCCACACAATTCAGGTGTAAAGAGATGAATGAATTCCCATATCCATTCAATTATATTAAAATGTATCATTGGTTACAGAATTATTAGGATTTCTGAATCCTATATTTTGGAAGGCATATACTCCATAATCAAAACCAAATGATACATGTTCTTTATAAGGAATAAATATTTCAATTTAATGTTATTTTTGCTTGACTTGTGGAATTTATTTGATATAAAAAATTTCAAAATTGGAATGACCTCAATGAATAAGAATCAGACACCTCATTAGAATATACCACATTCTCATGGAATTCCAAAGGCGACTCCTTCATATATGACATTACAACCCCTTATTAAATGCTCATCATGCATCATACATTCAATAATCTATAAAATCATGAGGTGACACACATTATTCATCTAACCCTATAAATTTAGATAAAGGTATATTTTTCTCCCCATTTTTTCATGCACGTCTACATTACTCATGTGACACCATGGTTTGACATCCAAATACAACCTAACATGTTAAAATATTTAAAATTTAACCTTTCGATAAAATTTATCATCTTCTGATTGAAACATATATTATTATTATAATTTTCAAGATAAAATATATATTTATACTTAAATCATCACACAAATGATAGAGTTTTGGATGTGATTTTACCATATGGAACTATGTCATTGATATGTCCCCTATGCCTATTGGCTTAGAACAAATTGAAAGAAACAAGAGTTTAAGCCAATTATCCCCAACTGTCTACATGTCACTCAATTACATATAGGGATTCAAACAACTTTATATTATTCTATTATTTAGAGGTTTCTATTATTGGGGTAGGATATATCACCAAAATAGTATTTCATCGTATATATTTTAAATCCACTATCCTTGAACTGATATAGGTCATTAATATGAATTTTTGAGTGGAATCCATTAGTTTAGCTACTCATTGGAATAGGGAAATTACTTGTTGAGAATGATGATTATATTCTCTAAAATCTTCATTGTATCCTATGTAGTGTTAATTAATGAAATATTATCATAGATAAATATATAATCAATAAATAAATGAATTTTTCTTCATATCTACTGTATTCTTTCTCGTGATGGAAAAATATATATCGAACAGAGGATTGATTATAATAATCATATCTTAGCATGAGTTGGAGCCACTAGGTCATTCATGTGTAGATTTCAAATATATTCTATTTCATATCATTTCCTTAATATTATGATCTTACATTTTAGTGTAATAAAAATGTGAGATCAATATTTTAATAATATAGAGTTTTTTCAACACTAATTATTGAATCTGGAACCATATGATAATTTCAAGAGTTCTGATTCTTCATTTTTCATGTAACTCTATTCAACGTATGAACATGTTCCTTTTCATCACACCCCCAAGGATTTTATCTTCCCATTATGAATGTTACATGTACAAAATTATTATAAATAATTAAATTCATAAGATGATGGGTTCACATTTACTCATAAAGAAAGGGATTGTAGTTGATTATAATGGACCAGACCTTTGTTATTCTATTTTAAATTATTGTACCCATTTTGTGTGTGTTATAATTGGATATATATAGTTATATTTTATATATATATTAAATTAAATTCCTTATCCATGATTATGTTATTCATCCAATAGGTGGTTTCTGAAGACTTGTTCATGTTCAACTTTTTTGTTTGAAACCCATTAGTAAAAAATTATCTCTTTGATGCTCTTTATATACTCTATTTCACATGATTTATTCCCAAATTAGGAATCATTCCATTGGTCTTTTATTCTTACATCATTTTAAATTAGATCAAACAATCCATTTCTATCATTACTCACCTTGTGAAATGAAATAATAATTTTTTCATTAATTTTTACTCACTTTTCTTTTATCATATTTATGATCCACTTCACCCATTTTTACGGTGGTGAGTATTTTTCTGAACATAAATTATTTATTTTTTAAAATTAAAAAAAAATACATTTTTCATCCATTATTATTCACATTATTTCTTATGAGATATTATTAATGTAACTAAAGTGGATCTTGGTATAACATTCAGTGATCTCCTTGTGTTTCCATCGATAAAGTTAAGCTATTTTTCAACATAGTATCCTTTCTTACCATATATGATTTCATTTTATGAAACACCAGTTTATAGAATCTCATTTCGAGATCCTTTCTATCTTTAATTTTTTCTAAATAATGTATACTTCCAAATTCCCGTGATTAAAACATATAAAATACCCCCCTTTAATAGCATATGTTGTATCATCATTTCATGTATAATATGTTGATATAGATAGAGTTATTATACTAATATTGATCCATGGGGACATTATGAAACATACATAAGGTGTAACTCAGTCTTCAACAATAGAATTATCTCATGGTTACTTTCATATAAAAGGCAATTCTTTTAGACCTTCTGAGAAGTGTATTATCTTTCTCAAATTTATAATTGTTTATATTTTTATTGAAGAAAATAAATTTAAGAACCTTAAAAAAACAAAAAATATAACAATTTATCCCATATGAATATGAAATTTTTTATTACTTACTAAAATATATTTATAAACTTGATACCAATTATTATATATGTAATTTTATATTGAATCATTTCACGAATCATTTCCACTAATGAATGAGAGAGGGTTCATCATTGAAAACAGTAGATTCTTCCAATCTAAGAAGCATTTGGGAAGAGATTATAATTTTAATATTTTCCTCTAAAATATAATATTTTTTCACTTAAATATAACCTACTTAAGGATAATAGAATAATAAATAAAATTATTGCTTTAATTTGGGATTCATATTGTCATTAGTTTTCCCTAAATATTGCATTACTAATTTATATCCTCTCATATTAAATGAATCTTATTTTCCATTATTTCAAGTTAGGTAGTAATTTCCCTCTTTAATATTTTACCACTAGTCTTATCATCTTATAATTTCAAAGAGATATTATCCACTATGTATAATTTCTCGTTTATTTTTTAATTCATCTAAGAAAACTATATTTAAATAAAACATTCTCAGGTTGAATCAGTTTCTTCTCCTTATTCATTCTTGATAGGTGTGTAGTAAGATCATAAATTATGGATTTTATATACATAATTTATATTGTGTTATGGATATTTCCATTTTCACCATATTTTGTTATGCCAATATCTGTGAAAATTACATATACTTATTCAGCTTAAGAATCATTTTTCTCCCTTAGATTAGTGAACACATCATAAACTAATTTAGTCAATCCTTCAAAAAAATTTACTTCAACTTCCCAATCATGGATCTAGATATTTTAAGACTAATTTAAATATTTTATTATTAAACATAATTCCTTTTTCTTGTTGAAAACATTTAATTTTGCAATTATATAAATTTTTTCATCCAAAATAGTTCCATTATCACTTCGAATATTAGGCTCTTCACTCATTCTTGTAGAATCATTGAATGATTAATTATTATGAAAATATGATAAGTTATTAGTTTCATTTAATTTATTATAGATCATTCCATATACACTAGTATATTTAGTAATCAACTATAATTATTTTTTCCATGTTCGTATGTTTTTTATGGAACACTAAGAAAATAGAAAATAGAAACATGATTTTCAAAATGTTAATGAAACAATTTAAAAAAAACACAATAAAAAACCTATTATCTATTACTGATCATTATATACAATATAGGATTAGATAACAAGATATATTGGTGATTCAAGGTATTGATATAATTTATAAAATATTTCTCAACCCCCATGATTTAACCCTCATTATTATTAGGGTCACTATTTTCACTTTAGTGTTTTAATTTATCATATCCTTAGAAACATTATATAATGATGATACTATTGGAGTTAGTTCCCTAGAGCCAATTTTTTTTACATTATGAGAACTCATATTAGAAGTATTAAATATTAATAAATTTCTTATCACGTCATGATTTTTCATTTGTGTCACGTTGTATGTGATAATTTTTTTATAGTAATTGTCTCACTAAATAGTCATAGAGGTTCCCATCTATGATGATGAACATGAAGTCCTTTGAAACTATTCTTGAAAATATGTTCTATTACTGAATGATATCTTTTGAGGGACACAAATGATCATTTCAGGGGCAACTGGGTATGTTAATGTTCCAATTCAGAGGTGTTGAAGTTCAATAATGATGGGTCATGTGTGGTTGGTTTTATTCATGGTGCAGGGGTAGTGCATGATAATAGTGGGTCAGTATTGATGGATTTTTCTATCAAGCTTGGGAAGGGTTCCTCCGTTCAGGTATAAACAATGGTCATGCCTGAAGGCCTTAATGTAGGCATACAATGTTGTTTGAATGTTTAATAAGTTGAAAAATATTTGAGGTTCGTGTACATTTCTCTCTAGGTTGTGGGCGTAACTTTTTCGTCTATTCATTATTTCATCAGTAAATGTCATGCTATCCCGAGGAAAAACATCATGGTTTCTAATTCTTGGAATAAGGGAAACAATTTAGAAGACTACTTAGCATCAGTGGATATTCTCGGTAAATAATTTTTATTTTTTCGTTATTTGAATACCATAAAGCTGGAAGGGGTCAATATTATCAAAGGGGGTGATTTCGGCCTACATTACCTTATACCCCCAAAGGTCATATTTCCCATTGATCTTACTTTGTAGGTTTGGATTTATTTGTATACATATTTTATCATCTATATAAAAATTTAATGTTATTAGTATGCACACAAAGGATATAGGCTATTATGGATGGAGACTCATAAGACTTTGAGGAACCTTCTCGTGGTGTACGTCCTTTTTAATATCTAGGATGATATTATAAGAACAAGACCTGCTGATAGAAAATCCATATTTATAAGTGTCATAGGATGTTCTTATATGAGGAAATCTGTATTTGTCCACAGACATTAATATTATTATTAATTAGTTTTATAACTCATGCACATAGATATATAGAAAAAAACTGTGACAACATATGTTCTTGGTGTTGTAGGATATGTTGGGGCATCACATGTAATATTGTATTAATGAATAATTTGAGAATGGATTTGTCCCATCTGTTATTTAATAGAAGTTTTTGTCTTAGGACCTTTGATTTATATTATGTAGTCTAAATTAATCCATGGGCACTATGTTCTATAGGCATGATTAATTTTTTGGAAGTTAAAAAAAGAGAAATCGAGCTCATGGGTTGATGTCACTAAATGAAACCTGCATGGTGAGTGATATTGAGAAAAAGTAATTATATTACATAGTCAATGTTTGAATGAGATGAAATTTCATTATGGAATTAACTTCTTTTTATACGGGTTCCATTTCATGTTACTATATGCTAATATTGGCATTTAGGATGATCATCCTAATTACATTGAGAAATACTCCTATAGGGTCACATGATATGTTTATCCAATATCTCAGTTAATTAATATATTTTTAGTTATTTAAAACTTTCAATAAATATTATTCTCAGTCCTCTTTTAATAAATATTAATGCATACATGATCATATTTTTTTCTACTACTAGTTATTCAAGAATATATTGTGTGAGTAGGATATTTAAAAAACATTTACCAGCAATTTAGTGAATATAATATATATATATATATACAAATTTTTTTATAATTTAGTGAAATTTATTTAATAAATAAATAGACATTTTTCATATCCCAATAAATATTTTGGAGGATTGGAAGACTAAATTTAAGGGTCCATTTGAAATTTTAATATGGAATAATATTTGATTAAATAGTATTTAATTATAATTCACATGTTAAAGAATGTTTTAAGAAATATTATTATTATTATTGTTATTTGGCATGGGGTTTCACTAGGATTAAAAAAAATAATGGAACTAGTGAAATTGTGCTATTTTAACCCTAGAATTATAAATACCCAATTATGATTATTTTTTCATAACCATAACCAATCCAAAGTTGTTGTGCATAATGGATTCAGTAAAAACCACCTAATCCTTGATAGTTCTTCATTATCTGTGGATTCTCTTAGGAACGAGAGTGATCTTACTCCACCACATCACGGAGAATCATTTGGAAGTGGTTCTCAAGGTGATTGAAGGTAGACAATGCAAGTTTAGGAATCTTCTGTGATAGCCCCCAATGACTCCTTTAACTACATTCAAATATATTTGTAACACATTTGGATCACTAATAGAGGAAATATACCATTTATTTCTAAATTTAAATGATGATTTAGTTCATAACTATGGCTAGATACATCATAAAATAAATAATAAACATAGAGGTGATTATAATTTAATTAAATTTATTATAAACAATATGTGTTGATCTCATCAATCTTGGATCAGGGTTGTCTATCCATTTCTTGTTCTATGATTCAATTTTTTGGATCATAGAGTTCATCATTGTATAGATCTCAGTTTATTCATTGATTATTGAAAAATAGAAGTTATACACTATCCTTCCCTCACTTCCAATGGCCCCGGAACCTGCAAGTGTAATCAAAGGGGGAACAAAATTTTATATAAAAATTTAGGATCATCGATGATTTATGAATTGGTAATTTTTTTATTTCATGTTTAATCATTATTTTAATCTAAATTTTGAGTTATACTTTATCCTCTATCATTTCTCATATATCTAATAGAAATGATAAATTTTATGATTAAAATAAAAGCAGGGAATTCAACTAGAGGGGACAAGGATCATGCTAGATAACACAGTAGTACACATTGTGTTACAGTAGATACACACCATGTAGTTGTGTTCAATTCACCATGAGTTAAATATGAAGTTACTCAATCAGTTTTCATTAATAAAATGTTCTGTTGTTAATTATAACAAAATATGTTTTCTAGGATATACCGGTGAATGGTCAGGCAGACTACAGACAATATGGACCATTGGACACAACATATAGTTCCTTCAGGTCAGGATTAGGCCGTGTATTCCATACATGGAATACCAGACCATTTACTATGTAACATAGAGTCAACAAATCATGTGGCACATTGGAAGCATCGTGTACTACAAATTTTAAAGGATAATATATGACGCTAAGTCCCTAGGAACGTACCTTGGATAAATGGTAATGGTTGTACACACCACATTGATCAGATATACACACCTTGTACTTTTTCCAATTTGCACAGATGTAGAATTTATTTATATTACAATTTAATCCTTGATACATGTAGCTACATGTGGTCATAAAGATAAGAAACACCATGTGATAGGTTTTAAAATACATAAATATTTAAATGTTTCATTAATATCTACATAATTATCATATCTTCATATCATGTATGAGTTGTATTACAAGTTGTCACACTATGTTCATTGAATCATAACACATGTCGGAAAAAATCATATAATTTTAATATTCATCCGTGAAGTACATGTCACGAATGTATGTGATTTGTCATGTATTTCATGTGAGTCGAGAGTAAATGAATATACAAGTATAATACATATTAGGAATATTTGGATGGGTTTTCACTATGTTACCTCCAAAGTTCTTGTTGTGTACCCAATAAATTTTAAATGAATATATTTAATTATTTTAAAATTATAATGGATGAAAATCTCAATGAAATTCGGATAAGGATTAACATAAATTATTTATTAATTAAATATAATAATTAATCGATTTCAGCATGATTTATCATAAATAGTAATGATTAATTACTGAATAATGGTTTTATTAAATGTTTAATTTGTTGCATGTTAGTGGATGATCAAATGCTAGGCATGAACAATTTTTATGATAAATATCATTTAAAATCATTATTAAATTAAATTATTGGTATGTGTGCTTTCTCTTCTCAATAATATGTAGCTCCTCCATGTCTATGGTTTCATTTATGTAAACACACTTTTACCGATCACCAATGTGTGAGTAAATGAAAATGTAATTCAGGGAGATCTTGAGCTAGTGGAGGTTGTTTTAGTTAGGATCTTAAGAGAACCCAATCAAAGCAAGATACAAAGGTGGACAGGTGGAAGGCTATAAACACAAACCCCATATTGGTTCAATGTGCTTCTCCCCTATGTGAGCAATTAGTTTATCTAAAGCTAGATAAAATAAGTTTTAGAACAAGATCATGACCATACACTTAATTTTATTTCTACATGTTGCATTGTAATTCATTATGGATGTTTTATCACAATCACATAATTGATGAATTAACAATCCTATAAGTTGAAACTAAATGAAATTAGATTATGAGTAAATATTATCTAAAGACATGGTTAATCAATTAAGTAATCTAGATTAATATTATCTAGTAATTGATAAAGATAATAATTGAAAAAATTTATGCATTTTGGATACAATCCCTCACTAAATTATAAAAATGGTATAAACTTTTATTACATTGGTTAGAATAAAAAATTATATCCAAGTGATTTACTGGATAATTTTGGGGTCCATTCAATTATCGTTGAATTACAACGTGAGGTTTTGGGTTGGCATGACTTGGTGCACTTCATGGGATGACTTCAAAAGTAGGAAATCATGTAAGTGAGAGGAAATGGTTAAAGAAATCCAATTAAAGGATTTTAATATTAGGGATACCAGTCAAAGGATTTATGAACTATGAATTATTATAGTTGAATTTGGATTTCCTATATAAACCCTTTCATGTTTCATGACCAACCAGTGTTGGGTTAATGAGAAGTGAAATTTGGTACCTTTCTGTTAGAATGTCCAATCAATTGGATATTCCAAAGAAAATGGTGATGTCTATTTGGTTTCGATAAAATAGTGGTAGACTAATTAATATTATATTTATTTGTTTTTATAAATTTATAAGATTATGTACTAAATATCTACTTATCATATTTTCAGGAACAACATTAAAAATGACATCAAACTTATCAATATGATCTATAATCGAGAAGAAAAATATTCTCACTTGCATGAATTTCTAGGAATGGAAGTGGAGTTTATGTGTCATCATCTTCCATGAAGGAAAATTATATGTGCAGGACGATCCTTTACCAGTTGCACGTTTAAAAAAAAAATATGATGAAGAATTATCTAATCATCTAAATTATGCTATAAATGTTTTGTGCTTCGTGATATAATTCTTGTCCAATGAGATCTCAAAGATAATTAAAGATTTATATTCTTATAGCATGATGCCTCCACTTGGAGATCTTTATCAAGAGAAGGAGAGAGAAGAGAGGTATGAGATCTCCAATGCTTTTTTCACCAATAATTTTGTAGAGTCTATGCTAGTTAGGCCTAATATAGGCATGCATACTACAAACATTGAATAACACGATATATTAGGAATTAAATTCCAAAATGGGTTGTGTAAAGATCTCATACATTCATCATTTCCCATGAAATTATCTATATTTATTGTGAATTGTGATATGATAAAAACAATAAACATCAAATAGAACTTTTGAAAATGATTCTTCAAGGGGATGAGGACGTGGTTCATGAAAATCCTTTAGACTTTATAGTGAATAAAAAATGGAGAAAAAGGAAATGGGGTCCAAGATGAATAAATAGTCTAAAATTACCATTAATTGTCCTTCCAAGAAGGGGATGATCCAGAGGCAGGGTAAAAAAAATGAGGCAATATGTTTTTCTTATGGAAATCCAGGACACTTGAAGAGGAACTGAACCCAAAATCAAGGGGAAACTAAAGGCTCATTCATTATCAAGTGAAATCATTCAATTTCTACACACTGTGAATTAGATATAACTTCTGGTGCTCACACTGTGAGAGTCTAGATTATCATTCCATTAGTGACAAAACAATTTCCTTTACAATGTCAATTATTTTGGTTTTATGTGATTTTTATTATTTTCCTACTATTACAAAAAACCATAATTTATATATCTTGTTTATATACATATGGTTTTATTTTCATTTTTGTAAACAACCTTTTTTCTTTTATAATGACATCATATGTTATGGTATTGCACATTTAAATAGTGGTTTGTATATATTAAATTATGTAAACCGAGTATTGATAATATATAACGAATCGTGTTCTCAAGACTCATATAACACCTAGATTTAGTATAACCATCTTGGTAGTGTAAATGATAATCATTTGAAAAAGCTCTATAAAGATTTTTATTTAGTCTCATCTGAGATAAAACCACATGATTGATGTCATGTCTATTGATAAGGAAAATGAACAAACCTCTATTTTGTGAAAATGGTAAAAGAGATACATATATTCTATGATTGATACACACTAATGTGTGTGGACTATTTATAGTATAATATAGAGGAACATATTCCTATATTTCGACTTTTATTGATGATTTGAGTTGTTATGTATATATATACTTAATTAGGTATATTTCCATGTCCTTTGATAAATTCAAGGAATTCATAAACAATGTAGATAATCAAATAAGCGAGAAGATAAATAATACTAGATCAAAATGAGGTGGAGAATATATTAACCAATAGTACAATGAATTTATACTGGAGTTTGGGATTCTATCTAAACTCACTCCACCTTATACACCATATATGAATGATGTTTGTAAAATAAGGAATTGTACCATGTTGGAAATGGTATGGTTAGTGTTGAGTCATACAATTCTTCCATTATCCATTTGGGGATATGCATTACAAATTGTGATATAAACATTAAACTATGTACTATCTAAACTGTAAAATGTGATTACATTTGAGTAATGGGGTGGAAAAAAACTTGCTTTATTGCATACATGTGTATTAGGTTGTAATGAACGGCTTAAGGCTTTCCCATGAAACAAAATAAACCTTTGGGTACAAGGTGTATCTTTATAGGATATCCTAAGGAAACATAGGGATACAACCTATAAAAACCATCAAACAAGGAATTGATTGTCCCAAGATAATATGTATTTCATGATAGGGAGAGCATACTCAAAATGGATAGTGTGAGAAAGATTGACTTCGATGAAGTTGTTGATGAAGATACATAATAATTGGTACATTAATGAGATTCAAATGTCCCTGTGGAAGATGTAGTTTATAACATTAATGTACTACATTGGAGTCTATGAAAGGTAAGGTAACTAGATAGATGTGGTATTCTTGTAATTGTGGCTGGTGAAGAATTATTGTTGTAAAATGAGGAAACTCTCTCATACTAGGAGGTAGTTGAGATCCCAGAAGTGGTAAGTTGTATGGTTGAATTGAATTGTGATATGGATACCATGTATCCAAACCATTTTTGGGTTCTAGATTATGCGGCATTTTTTGTAAATCTTGTTGGATGTAAATGGGTATTCAGGAAGAAACTATACATTAATAGTAAATAAAGTACCTATAAGGCAATGATATAGGCTAAGAGGATTAAAAACATCAAGGAATTGGATATGGTGAAACCCTTTCACCATTTTCCATGATTAAATAAATCAAAATTATATATTCCATAGACGCATACCATGACTTCGAGATTTTCCAGATGAATGTCAAAACTACATTCCTTGATGGAAGCCTTTAAGAATATGTCTATATGACACAAGTGGAAGGGTTCGTGACTCCAGGTGATTCCAAATGTGTTTATATGTTTCAAAAATCCATTTTTTGGATTTAATTATAAATCTGGGACATGGAACATTCAATTATAGGAGGACATAAGAGAATTTGATTTCATTATGAATGGATGTGAGCCATGTATTCACAAAATGTTTAGTTGGAATGTGGTTATTATCCTAGTAATGAATGGTGATCAAATATTTCTTATTGTAAATGAAATAAGACTCTTTAAATATATTAAGAAATGGTTGAACAAGTTCTTCTCCATGAAGGACATAGGTTAAAAAGTCTACATTCTTTGGATCATGATCATCCATGATTGATCCAAGAGACTACTTGTACTAATCCAAAGTTCTTATATAGATGCGATACTAAAGGTATTATGTATGGAATAATCCATGATGATATTGGTTCTAGTGTCACATTGTTTACATAATTCTATGGAAATGTGTCTATAAACACAATAGGAGAAAGATAAATTTAGTAATATCACATACACATTAGTGATAGGATCAATGAAGTTTTCCATGATATGTATTAGAGTTGAAGTTTCCTATGCATTGATCATGGTAGGAAGATATCAAGAAGATCCTGGAGAATATAATTGGAGTGATGTTAAGACCATCCTTGAGTATCTGAGAAGAACTAAAAATACATTCTTGGTTTATATAGGAGACAAGGAGCCTGTCATAAATGGGTATGATGAGTCGATTATTCAGACATATCAAAATGATCTGAAGTCTTAATCAGGATATGTTTTCAGTCTCAACGGAGGATCTTTGATCTGGAAGTGTTGAAAGTATACAGTTGTATCTGATTCTATGATGGTGCCTGAGTATATAGCAGCTTCTTATATAGTAGAGGAATCTATCTAGATTTGGTAAAAAAAGATAGGATCCTAATGTGGTACCTGGTAGTAAAGACCTAATCACGTTGTATTGTGATAATACTATAGTGGTGCCTCTTTAAAAAGACTGAATGTCTCATCAACTGACAAAACACATACACCGAGAGTATCACCTCTTGAGAGATTTTTATCAGATGTGTGAAGTTACAATGACAAGAGTACCCACAGAAGATGACATGGTGGACCCCAAGACTAAATGTCCATCTCAACAGAAGCATGAATATCATTTGAGAGCTAATAATCATAAGGTTTATAGCATTTGGATCTAGTTCAAGTGTGATTTTGTTGGAGTTGGTTCCCTAGAAGGAACATCTTTTACAAATTATGATAACATATATTTACAATTATGAATATTAATAAATTCCTTATTACATGATGATTGATATTCTATGTCCCATTGTATGTGATAATGTCCAAAGAATAACTTTCGCACTAAAATTTCATAGAGGATCCCTACAATGATGAGAAAATGGAAATCCTATGACACTATTGTTGAATATATGTTCTATACATTGATGATATCATTTGAGGGACACAAATGATATATCCTATCACGGGTGGAGACTCATCGGACATTGATGCACATTATCATGGTGTATTTCCTTGGTAATTACTAGGAGGATATTATGAGATCAATAATCACCAGAAGGAAATCCACATTTATATGTTACATTTGATGTTCCTATATAATGGAATGTCTATTTGTCCTTAGAAATAAACCATTATTAATTATTATTATCGCAAGTTCACTTATATGTATTGATGAAAAAATTGATGACATGTGTTCTTGGAAATGTTGGATATGTTGTGTGCATCATAAGTAATACTGCATTAATGAATAATGTGTGAATGTATTTTCCCTTATAGTCATTAACATGAGTTTATGTCTCAGGACCATTGATGTAAATGATATATCCTTAATAAATCCCCGACCATGGTGTTCTATAGGAAAGTTCAATTTCCAAGACGTAAAAGAAATAGAAATCAATAACATGGGTTGACGGAACAAGCATGCAACCGAATTTGTGAGAGATATCAAGAAAAATGGATTATATTACAATATATGAATTTGTATGAGGTGACATTTAATTTTCATACTAGTTTCTTTCCCTATGGGTTATATAGAATGTTTCTAAATACTAACCATGGACTTTAGGCTAGTTTTCATAATGCCACTAAGAAAGAGGCATAGAGGGTCACACACATTGTTTATCTAATATCTTAGTTAAATAATATATTTTTTACTATTTGACAAGATGAATAAATAATATTCTTGGACATGGTTTAATAATTATTCATGTATATGTGATCAAATTTATTCCATCACTAGTTATTCAAGAAAATATATTGTTAGTCGAATATGTAATAAATATTTATATACTATTTAGTGAATATAATATTTATATATTTATTGGTGAATAATTTTATTATATTTATTTAATAAATAATAATACATTATTCAAGGCCCGATAAATATTTTGGAGGATTTGTGGACTGAGTTTAAGGGTCCAATGAGAAATAATTATATTACATATTATTTAGATATATAAAACTCAATTATAATTTTCTATCTAAACAATGATTCAAGAAATAATAGTAATACTATTCTTACTTGACATCGGGTTTCACGTGGATTAATAAAATAAATAAGGGGACTTTACTTTAATGTAATTTTAACCCCAATGATATAAATTCAGAATTATGTTTATTTTCCCATAACCTTAGAAATGCCAAAGTTGATTTTCCCAATTGATTGGATAGAAATATCTCAGATCCAACAACAATCTTCTCTCTCCATGAATTATCTCAAGAAAAAGAGTAATCATCATCTACCAGATCATAGAGAATAATTTTGATGTTGTTCTCAAGGCGATCGTTGTGGGTATAGGCAAGGGTAAGTATCATATGTGCTAGCACCCAAAGACTCATTCAGTGACATTCAATGATTCATGAAACAAGTTTGTATCACTATAAGAGTAAATATACCATTTATATCTACAATATAATGATGGTGTACTGCAGATCTGTGTTTGGACGCATCAACAAAGTAATAATAACACTTGAGGTAATTAATATAAAATTAAATTAATTATAGACATTATGTTTTTATCTCCTCTCTAAATTTTCTCCATTATATATCACTTTCTTCATCTTTGATTCAACATTATGGATCATAGTGTTCATCATCATATACATCATGAAATAGTCATTAATTATAAAAATGAAAAGTTGGGAACCATCCCTCTCGTGCATCCGTTGCAACTAGAACTTACAAATACTCTGTATGTAATGAAATAATTTAAGCTTATTTACATAAAGATATTTATAAGATTCACCACTATGGATTAGTCAGAGTAATTTACCACTAATAGTGTATCAGTGCACCAAAATCACTATTTTCACTATTTTTTTGTTTAATCTATGTTTGTCCTTCAAAATATTCATTTAATTATAATATTATTGAAATACTAACTATCTATCAAGGATCAAATCTCTCAAACATACCATTTATTATCACTCACTTAGTTGAAGAACAATTTTCTTGAAATCAAAAGAACAATATCATATATCTTTGAGAGTTTCACCAAATGTATGATATTTCCCATTGAAATTCAGTTTACCTTCACATAATTATTCAAAAAATCCACTTGATAATTTCATTTCATTGAGATATCATGTAGAATCATCCTCACCTTAAAATTTTATTTTAGGGAATCCAATCGTCACCCTTTAGATATTTATTCTATATATCACTTTACATACTATTATGTAGCACTACTTTATTTCATTTAGTTCATCAGATGTAGTATTGAATAAACTCCTTCAAACTGTGTTATAAATTGGAGTAGATATTATTCATTTTTCTTCTTCTATCATTATATATAATAATAATATTTTTCATTGGGTAACCATGGTGCACATCTCTTTGTGTGGTCCCATGGTGAGAAACCACTACCTAAGACCTTGGATAATATTAATTATGCCAAACACTTTCCCAAGAAAACTTCTAAATACATTTTTATTCTTAAACATATCACATGACTTTTACGTGATACTCTTTTGTGCACAATTATTTCAAGACTCAATTATACTTATTAGGATCATTTGAATCCAAAACAGGAAATTTTTTTGCACATGTAGATCTTGAGACCCTAATGTGTCCTCCAATGTGCAAGGACACTTGCTGCATAATTCCGTTTAACTTATGTGTAGTATCATGTTTTCCTTCCCTTTATCCTAAACCCCTTAGTTTTATTTCTTACATGAAATCATCAATCACATAACTCATGTCTCTTCAAGTGAAATACTATTCTATATCAATCCACATAGGAAAACATATCTACCCCATATGGAGAGTTTAAGGGGTATTTATAATCATAAATATGTCTCCTTGGCTTCAGAAATCTTGGTTATTGGTCCATTTAACTTCATTATAATCACACAAATTTGCTTCTCATGATCATTTCATGCCATCTCAATCAATCGATGCTCCATGTTTCTTTCTACAAGACATTGTGAATTTGAAAACTCTTCTCTATTTTTATCATTTCATCATAAACTTTCATCTTATTCCTTGATAATCTTGATGTGGTCATATAAATTCATATATGTTATTCACTTGAAACATTCATGAGATCCATTTATGTTCACTTAGTTGATAATGAAATTTTATTCTACCACATTATGCGATCCCATCATGATGTCCATTGGAAATAAAGTTTTGGTCAGTAAAATTTTCTTCAAGACCATTTTGTGATCCATTTATAAGATCTAATGAATATAATGTGGTTGTTAGTGACACTCTCTTTAATAAATTCACATGATCCCACTATGATATCAAAATGAAAATAAAGTGGTGGTTAGTGTATTTGTCTTCACGTGATTCACATTATTATATCTTGAGATCCATTGACAATCTTGTGATCAAGTGATTTTAAATTTACATGATAAACATATATCATTTAAAACATCTCTTCATTCATGTGTTTGTGTGACTCATTTTTACTATATTATTATAATACCATGAATATTGTTATGTGATCATGTAATCAGCATCACCTGTTGCACATAAAATACTTCTAGTAATTTTTTGATTCTAAAAGATCATGAGACAAGTCCACATGGCCTTAAAAATTAACTCCACATAATCCAATATGGTATATTCTATTTATCATTATCCTTTGGAACATATGTCCTCCAAGTAATCATATAGGACTTATGTGATTCATAATATCCTTACATAAATTATATAAAACTATTCTTCTAAATATTTGATTCTTTAAAAAATATCATTTTCCAATAATATCAAAACATTTCAACAGACCCAGTCAAACAATAAAAAAACCAAGAGGTCTTTTTTCAATGATGCCCATCATCCATGGATGAAATAGTGGTCATGTAGATTATATCATACTCATAAAAGGATAGAATCATTATGTATATTTTATTATCCATGATGTTAAATATTAAATATATAGTGGTCAAAATGAGTCAATTTCTCTCCAATTTTTATAGGCTTCATTAATATGTAGTCATGTTGATTATGAGGAATCTTAATTATATATAATTTTTTTTATGGGATAGATGAACCACTATTCGAGGTATATACAAATTCATATATAACCATATATCATAAATTATTGAATTCTATATATGATACATCTGTTATAATGAAATAAGAGAAGTATCTTTGATGTTATGTTTCCCAAATTTTGATTAGTTATATATGATTTTTGTAGAGTTCCGTGGTAATCTGAACCACTAGTAAAAAAACAATTCATTAAAGAAATTTTTATATAATCATCAATTTATCTAGAAAGAGTACATATTTCACTCTGGAATTTATTTTTCATTGGAAATTTTTAATAACTCTATATATTATTTAAGGACAAATTACATCAATATTCACTATCATTGGAAAAATATGGTGAAAATTGATAACTATTGAAAATTGTAAGGTTTTATTTGAATAAGAACTAAATGGATTTTTTAAAAATACACCGTATTAGGAGAGTCTTATAACACCTTAATATTTAAGAATATATTTTAGTTTAATGGTATATTATATTTTATGTTATTCTACACACACAACACCCATCTTAAACAAACCATGATACAATTTATGAAGATAAAATTATAGGAATTAAACAGGACTTTTATAATGTAGTTGTCCAATTGGAAGGAATAATTACTGGTAACCAAATATTAATTTCATGTTTATGGAAAAATAAAGGATAATTTTTAATATATATTTATTGATAAAATTAATTTAGTGAAGATAAATAACTAATAACATCATTTTATTGTTATAACGATATTTTCCAAAAAAGGTCATTTTTAGGCCCTATGTGTTTTAAAAATTTTGAAACAAATAATATTATAGTTATATTATGAAAACAATTGATATAAATATTGTATTTACATTTATTTAATCAATAATTGGTAGGATGTAATTTTATGAATAGATAATATTTGTGGAAAATTAATTTTCTTATCAAAATGATTTTCGGTATATTATATTCTATAACATCATCTTAATTCATTAATTTTTGGATTTTAATTTTTAAAAATTAAATTAATTAATTAATTTATAATATCATAATAACAATCTGATTTTTAGTGTTATTCTAAAAAGATTATTTCGTTAATCGTTAACAAAGTTATTGTATTAAAAGGAACTACAAATGTTAGAAAAAAATCATGATATAAAAATGGATTAGTAAATTAGAAAAACATAAATCTAAAGAAATTAATCAAATGAGTTTTATACTGTATTTAATAATATTATTTGGGATTTATAAATGAATGCCTAACATTTGGGAACATAAGTGGAATTATATTATATATAAGAACTCTTTTTGAACCATATCGTTATTTATAAATTATAAGGTTGTATTTTTATTTGAAAGAAACATGATTTCATCTTAATCATCCATATATATTTATAATAAAATATGTTTCAAGAGACTATCGTAAACTAGTTTTTGGTGTATAATCACTTTTTTAAAGAAATTTAATATAATTAAAAGAATTTTATTTTTTTTCACAGTCATTATGTAAAATTATTTATTACCATATATATAAATTTAATTCATCAAAATAGAATAGATATATTTATTCATAATAATAAATAGTATATTGTAATATAAATTTAATGTTTTGGTAAAAAATAAGTTATCATTGTAAATTTATTTCACTAGGGTAAAGGGTAAACGAGTTTGGGTGAACTTAATAGATAATTACATAATTATCACAAATATATGCCACCAATTTTATTATTTGAATAGTTATAAACAATAAAATGTATTTTCCTCAAAATTTGACTAATTTTTTTCGACATTATATTTGATGTACATTAATTGTATTTAATTTTTTAAAATATTTGCATGAATTCCACCACTATCACTTATAAAATGTAATAGTTATCCTCACTTATTCACACAATTTTAGAACCTTATATAGTAAACTATCTACTGAAATAACTTCTCAACTGTATTTCACACATTCTAGAAATTATTATCATTTTAAAAGACCAACCCATAAATTCATAGTGTGTGATCTAATAAAGGATATCCAAGGAAGTAGTAATCATGTCCATGTAGTTCTTTCAAGTCTAATTCCTTCTTGAACCCAATATAAATTTCCTATAACCATATAGATATAATGGATTCAATATCAATATAAAACTAATAAATCACTATGTTAATATCAAACCCATTATCTACCTTATTACCATCCCATTTAAAATGATATGAATGCTCATTCATACGTGAGGACACCAACCTTCATGAAGTGACATATTTTTTCCACACCAAACCACATTCTTGGTTTTAATTTGGTATGTATTTAATATAAATTATATTTATAGATTTATAATTATTCTATTAATAATATTAATTTTTAACTATAATTTTTATACATCTTTTGAAAAATGATATCATTGCCCATGTGTTCTTGTATATTAACACCTATGAGAAGGGAAATATACCATTTTTTTACTAAAATTCATGGATGAATCCAAATTTTTAATTATTATTTTATATTATAATATATAGTAAAATATGTCATGAATATGTTGATTAATTAATTTCAAATAATTTATATTATTATATTTTTATCCTTTAATATTTACAAATTATCTAGAATAAGCCCATAACCAATTTCATTTTTATGAATCATAACTAAAACAAAAAAATGTTATTTAAACATTATAAACCATCAGGGACTATTGATAATAATACATTAAAAAATTTATAATAATGAAATTTTTATCCATCAATAGGGACCAACATCACCATTACCAAATGTGCACAGAACATTCAAAATCACTAAAATATAGTGATGAAAATAAACATTAACTAAAAAATTAATTTGTATAAATAAATAAGAATATAATAATATAAATTGTAATAGATATTAAATATGTTATAAATTTTTTAATTGATATATTATTTCGTATTTCATAGTTGAATGAATTGCTCTAATGGAAGCTGATATTAAATGGAACAGTTTTATCATCTCAATTTTAATTCATTGATATTTTCACTATATTATAAACCATATGTCCATAATGTAGTTTATATATAGGAAAAAAATTTATTTTAGGAAAATTTTTAGGATAATTATTTTTATAATCATTAATATAAATATATACCATCCATTTTGTTTTAATTTAATGGTTACCAAAGATATTACAGTTAACAAAAAAATGACACATTTATTGGGATTGTTTTTGTTTCAATTTCAATTTTTGTAAGTATATGTTAATTATATCTAAAAACCGTTAATTTATATTCTTCTCTATATATTATTTGGTTTTTCTTGTTTACGTTGTATTTTCCTCTCTTTTTTAATACAAACGACTAAAATAATTATTTTACGGAAAACTATCAATATTTCCCATTTCATGTTAGGGATATGTGTCATCTAGGTCTATGTTATTCATATTGTATTAGATAATATTTTATATTAAAATTTATTTTTATTGAATATAATTTATTATTACGTGGAATTTCTAAACAACTCATTAGATGGCATATTCTGATCATTTTTTATATTTTTCAATTTTTTTTCAAAAGTATGAAAAGAATGTTTTTAATGTTTATAGATTGAATGTGTTCTCTTCAAATCATGAATTTTACATATTATAAATCTTATTCTATATGATTCTATGATTATAAAAAATCCACTTTCCATTTTTCTATGAAATTTTATATTCTTTAATGTAATTAATGGAAACTTATATTTCATCATAACATTCAAATATTCTTTTATTACACTTAAAAATTTAATTTTAATTAATGTACATATAATTTATGTATAGAAATGCTTCAATGGATATATTATCATATGGTACAATGAAATTTTATTCTCTTGATGGGTTATGATGATGAAATTTTATATATGCATTCATTAATCCCATTATATTCCACAATAATATTGACCTAAGAAGGAATGATGAATTATCTTATATTATAGTTAAATACATGGTAACATTTTTCATTATTTGATTGGTGGGTCACTTTAGTCCCAAAAATTCATTGGGTAATGGTTTATGTATCTTCAGACAATGTTGTGATGGTAGAGTCCTTTTTTCCACCATATTAAGTTTTTTTGAAAATGAATCTGTCAAAAAGAATTAAAAACCTTTATTTTCAGATTAAATGACATGACAGATATGGTAATTTGAGTATAGGAAGTTGAGTAAAAGATAAAAATATAATTTAAAAAAATTAAAATATTAGTAATGTAATAAATAATAAATAAATCAAACTTCACATGTGATTTGACCAAACACTTGAAACCAATAAATTTATGTCACACATAGGGTTAAAACTACCACCCAGACCTAAAGGTGGTCACTGATTTTTCATATGAAACAACATAGGGGAGATATTAAATTATTTCCATAGAAATAATATAATAAAATAATTAAAATTTTACCCTCACATTCGATTTTATCACACACCTGAAATGAACAAATGTTCATTCACAATTAAGGTAAACCCATCATCTAAGACTAAAAGGTGGAATAAAATTTCTTATAAAATGCATCATCTTGGAAATATTTATTTTCATGGAAAACATAGGAGTCTATAATATAATATATTTAATATTTTTATTCTATCTGTTTCAAGGCCTTATAGGCCCTAGAATCTATTTAAATCACAGTGGGTAACACATAAAAAACTCTATATAATATTTTAGAGTAAAATTGGATTTTATCCTCACATAAATCCATTTAAATCATCTATTAATTAATATATATGGAAAAATAACATTTTCAAAAAAAATAAATCATAAATTATTATCATTTAATATTTTTATTGTCATTGAAAATTTATGATATTACAATTCTCCCCCACTAACAAATTTTCAAACCCATGAAGTATAACTAGTGGTCATTGTTGTACAACTCAGAACATTGAGATCGGAATGTATAATGATCCATTTCCAAAAAATCAAAAACATGTTCATGGTATGGTCTATACCAAAAAAAATCTATAACCCATGGAAGACATCATGCATAACAAGATAGGAAGAAGTTTTCTCTAGAAGGTTGGCCACTTATAGCATCCAATTAGTTGTCTCAATTGGTTTATCAAAATGCGGTTCTAGTTTACCCCGCCTTCCCATTAGTATGTTCCCTAACCGAGGATTTACTCTCAAGAAGGCACTACAAAAATTGGCCACTTTAGAAGAGTTAATTTTTAATATTAAAGCAGTTATAACCAATTCTAAAGAAATTAGTGGTGGTTGTAGGGAACCGCCGCTAATGTGGCTGCCTACTTCCTTTAGTGGTGGTTTTGAATAAGCACAACAAAACTCATCATGACATTAGAAGTGATTACATTTCAATGGATTTTATCCCCCTATAATGTTGACATAAACTAACCAACCTCTCAACCGCCACTAGTTGAAGTCATTTCGAGGCGGTTTCAAACCGCCCCTCATAAAGGGTATACTTTAGGGGCACTTTCCACAACCGCCCCTAATGTCTTTTTCATTTTTTTTTAAATTTACCCCCACCCCATCCCCTATTCACCCCCCATCCCACCACATCTCTCTTGTTCATGGTTCCCTCATACCATACTGCGCATCCAGACCCGCATCTGGTTCCCAGTTTTTAGGCCTCCCGAACGCATCGCGCCTACAACCCTTCCCCGCCTTTGGTTCCTACATGTCACGAACCAGGCCGGATCGTCATCCGACCCGACACCCGACCCGGTCCGCGACATGGCCCGAAGGGCGTTCCCGATCCCCACGGGCTGGCAACTAGTGCCGGGCATCAAAACAAACCAGTTGGGAATGGTTTGGCCAATGAAAAAGATAAGCAAACATAAACTGAACCAGCATACAAATAAAGGAAAACAAACTGAACGACGTGGCAGCAGAAAAGGAATAAACAAAGAAACGCGACATACCTCAGGTGACCCCGTGGATCACCACGGTACGACAACCACTCACTTCCAAAAGCGATCCAAGACTGAAACCTGCAACTGAAAAGTAATGTAGGCGTGAGTACCGAGATGCTCAGTAGGAAAGCCAAAAAAACAACCACATCCTATGCCCCTGCCTTTAATAAGAAATCCATAATGCCAGTTTGGAAATAAGATATAATAAAATAGTGTTTCTCCTTTTCAAATTTAAGTAACGAGTTTTCATTTTCGGGTAAATCCTTTTACTTCCACTACATTTTCAAAATAGGTTTCAAGCATGCATTTAACATTTCAAAATGAAAAGAAACCAGTTTGGATTAAAATATGGTTTTCACAAACAAGGCATCAAGTATGAAACAACTGAAAAGAAAGTTACATCGTTAGCAGCATGACAAAAAGTGAGCACCATGGGTAATCACTATAGGCAGCTAGAACAAGTGGGAACCTAAAGACCTCGTACCTCAGTGAAACGTGGCTTAGAAGACCACGACCCTCAGAAAACATGGCTTAGAAGGCCAGGACCCTCAGAAAACGTGGCTTAGAAGGCCATGACCCTCAGAACACGATATGTTTAGTTAGTGTTGTTGCGTCAATCCTGCTAGACAAACTGGGACGAAACCCCTGCCGTGTCATCTAGCGTACTAGTCCTGGTCATCCACCTAGATACCCAGGTTTACCATTGTGCTCTATTCCAAAAAGGCGGTGAGCTTTTATCAAAAGGAAAGAAATGAACGTCACACTTTCTTTATCCGAAAAACTCGCTAAACCTCTCACCACCGTTCTCCCTCCTTAAGCGCATTCCCCTCTTTCACATCACATAAAGAAGAAGCTCCAAAATTAGGCATATATTCGTACACTCAACATACAAGTCATTTTCTAAAACCAAAGGGTTTGCCTTAGGAGGGGTTTTTTCCAATTTTAAAAACCATTTCAAAAGGGCCAAAGAGGCTTTATGGTTTCAAAAATAATTGTTTTCATTTTTAAACATATCATCATCTAAACTCTTTGCAAAACCTTTTTAAAAAAAATCCCAATTTAACAATCTACATGTTACATAAAAAAACAAGTTTGAACTCTTTCTTAAAATCATACAATTAATTTATGAAAGTCCAAATGGCATTTGTAATACATTACATTTTTCCAAAACAAATGCATAACCATTATTAGCGAATGTACCCAGATTTCATAACCTGTAAATATAACATATATATATATATATATAACATATTTTTAAAGAAAGAAAGCAATTATGAGATTCAAACTAAAGGCATGGGCATAGAAAACCTACATCAACATGTCGTTATTTGTCGATGGCCACTCGAACCGACACTTAGCGCACACATGCACATGCATTTATACATATATATATACACCCCTAGATGCATTGCACATATTCCCCGCACCATGCGGGAATATGTGCAAAGAGGGCATATATATGTACATGCCTTACCCTATGCATATACATGTAGGATTCTCAAAACCAGCAGCCCAAAACCATCAAATCAAGGACCAACACACTACATAATTAATTTAATAAAATAATTAAACACTGAACAATCTACATAACGTTTCAAAATAACATAAATGGGTTTGCGCTAACGACACACCCATTTAATATAACACAAGAATTAATCGCATAAACCATAATCGTCATCTGCAACAATAGAGATCAACAAGGGAAATCAATATCACATCGCAACTACCTGTTGGACCTTCACTCATTTCATAAACATTTGAAAATCCATTTATAAACAAATCTGATTTTTTTTTAATACATAGTTCCAAAGGAAGGCATAAGTATATTCAAACGTACCAACATAAATCCAAGAAAACCCCATAACCATTTTATAAAACCAAAATCCCTTTTTAAACTAGAGAAACCAATCAAACACAAGGGCACCACATGCTAAAAATCATTTTGCCTAAAGTTCAGTCATCAAGTGTATTTCAAAAATAAGACTTTTATTGAGATTTTTATCAAACATAAAGAATGGATAAAACTTTATTTCAAAAACCAAGTTGCATTTTGCAAAGAACCCCTCCATTTCAATTAGAAGTGAAAACCCCATTTCAAATCATCTGAAGTCAAACCTCAATTATAAACAAAAATACCATTAAAAGATTTGATAAACCCCCTAAAAAAAATTATGAACCAACTCCAAACAGTATTACTGATCTTTGAACGCAAACGCCAAAACAAAACATCTTATAAGGCCAAACACACACCAATAATATGATGAAACAGAATTTGTAACCCTTGCGTGACATAATAAACCAACAACAAAGTTTATGAAACACAGCAAAAGGCCCAACACGGGTTTTCACAAAATCAAAACATGCTTATCAAATAAACATGCTACTAAACATATTGAAATCCTATCAAATGTCAAGTAAAAAATATATTCGCACCAAGCAAACAAATAAAAGAGTATGCCACATTAACCAAATAATATAATTAATTCATCAAACAACAATAATACATGGAAACTCTAACCTTCGGTGTCGAATTTCTCGCAAATTGGTGCGAAACTCAAATCGCACTATAGTCGCACCGCACAGAGATCAAATTGAACCCTAAAACAAGGGATTGAACCCAAAAACAAAATGATAAACCCCAAGATCGGACCCAATACCCGCTGGAAGACAAAAACCTCTAAGAGAAGTGAAGAAAGAGCTTACCCGGGGGGGTGCATGCGCCGAAGGAGAGCGGGACAGCCGCGGAAGGTCTCGGTCGCCGGAGGAGGGCCGGTGGAACTGTTCCAATGAACGGCCAGCGGTTCAGGAGGAGAGGGGGTTCGCGTCGTGGTAAGGGAGAACGGCCGGAGGGAGGCCGGCGTGGGCGGCGGCCGGAGAGGGAGGAGCGCGGCAAGAGGGCGGCGGCCGGAGAGGGCGGGTGGCGCGGCGACCCGGCGGGGAGAAGGGGTGCGGCGTAGGGTTCGGCGCTGGGGAAGGAGGGGTAGCGCGACGGGGGGAAAGGGGAGGGGGTTCCGAGCGAGAGAGGGTGAGGGAGGAAAGAAAAGGAGGAAAGAAAAAAAAAGAAAAGAAAAAAAAGGAATAAAAATAAATAAATAAAATGAAATAGAAATAAATAGATAGAGTGAATAAAATGAAATAAAATAAATAAATAAAATCTGAAAGAATAAACAAATCCCTAATTAAAATATTAACCAAAATAATAATAATAAAATTATCACCTGAGAGTGGACACCGCGCACGGTCTCACGCGCGGGGTCGCGCGCATCGTTGCGTGTCTCAAAAACAACACATTCAATAACAAACAATCCCTTAACAAAAATTAGGGGTTGTGCAGGGCGCGCATACGCTCGCACGTTCGTATAAAAACGAGATTTTATTTTAATTTAAAACCGGTTCAAAACACAAATTCAAAAACGAGACCCAAAATAATTAAGTTAAAATAATACATTGGTCAGGGTGTGACAATTCTCCCCACCACAAAAAATTTCTGCCCCCAAAAAGTCACCAAGCCAAATGAGGAAACAAACTCGAGTTTGAAACTAAATGTGGCCAACAAAATCACAAGTCGGCGTGACCTTTCACACCATCAGTCACACCCGACCAACTCTGAGGGAAACTGAAAAGAAAAGAACCATCAGGAAACGAGGAGGATTCTCCCCACCACAAGAACCCGACTAGCACAACCGACCTTGAGACTCTTAGCATGGGATAACTCTGGAACTACTAACTTGATCTAAGAGGAAACCGCTGCACAGACCAAACCTCAAAAGAAGGGACAACAAGATTCGTGGTGGGTCTCCCCACCATTTAAGAACTGACCAGCTTAAACCAACCAGTATAAATCGACCTGAGAACTTCCAAACCAAACCAGAAACCACTAACACATGAGAAAACCCATAGAAGAATTCTACCAAAAGACAAACTTAACCATTACTCATCATTTCCACAAGAGGTGAGAATCTCCAAAACGAGCATGTACTAAAACAAAACATGTAACACTTGAGGAGGCGCAACTACTGGAATCACATGAAAACAAGATCACCATGCCTTTTTACAACCATAGTGGGGTACTCAAGGAACAAAGACCACAATGAGAAAAAGAGACCTTTGCGCCTCTTACAGAAAAACAGAACCTTCAAAGATGGGAGAGATGCAACAGGGAAATTCAGACCGTCCCCATTTAATCATTGGAGACAAAAATTAAACCAAGGTTCCCCACACCCAATTATTCCTGACTGTGTGAAAGGCTTCACTCCGAGACCTGTGGCTGGAGTTCTGATGTCTTGAAGCATCTGTTTCCCCGCAGTCAGGAGCTGGCATCCTTCTATCGAGACTCCTCCTGACGAAGCCGCTAGCAGAACCTCTCTAAGTTCACCAAACAGCCACACCGACAGCAAGTCTTCAATGGATGACGATGACAAGGCGGCTTAAAGTACCCAAACTGAGCACACTAGAAGCAAACAAGGGGTGGTCCAACTAATAGGAGATGGAGTTGACAAGAGGACTTGTCTAAGACAGGTTCCTTTGATTCGCTCTCGCAGAATGGGGAACCATCCCAAACACCAAAGGAAACCGGTCCTTGAACAATAGACGAATACCCCACACAAGAGAAACTTTAACTGACTCTGTGACATTATCTTTGGAGAAAAGGGAACCAACTTCTTGAGATGCCCAACGTAGGCCTTCACTATTCGTTGGCATTGCTGGACACTCACTAGTTCTGCCACTTCCCTTGCCTTCACTTCCTTGGGTATAAACCATCTGACGAGAGTCATCTTAAACACCTTCCAAGACATACCATCATGCAACGATGCTGGGATTATTTCCTCCTCCAATCCCAAGGTGCACCTTCAAACGAACCCAAACCAACACAGACTCTCACAGTTTTGGGAGTTCCCAATAACCTGAAAACACCCACGACTTCACCATGTCAGTCTACTACCTTCGATAGATCACGATCACTACAAAAGACGGACAATAACCGAAAATAATTCAATTCCACCACTCTACTAAGAATCTGGGTAGAACCAACAACTAGAAGAGGCTCACTAGGAACTTCTGGGACATTTCTGGGCAGCATACTCAAAACAAGAGGCACGAATCCGAATCAAAAGTCATCATAAATCAAAATTCCACACCACAATCACAAACAAAAGCTCAAACTCAAATCACTATTCCAACCACAATTCAGTACGTCAAAACCAAGAACTCACGAAAAGGAATACCCATCACGAAAAGAGAACGCTAAAAAATTCCTCGCTCACTTTTCTAAACATTTGAAAAACCCTTTTTGAAAACCATATTTCAGCAACCAAAACCACATAAATATCCACCATTGATATCCCATGAAGTCTCACACATACATATCCTTGTGCTAGCTCAAGCACCCATCCACTCACGTCACCAATTTCCCCACTTTCCACATGCGCACTTCAATGTGTGATCACTCATAGGAATACCAAGGGTAGATTAAAGACAATTATCATTTCCAAATCAGACCATTAAGCACAAAGCACAAATTCTCAACCAATTGAAAAAAAAATAACATATCATCAAAGAAATACATTTCCAATTTCCAAAACATTTTCCAATTCAAATTCCAAAAAGTATTACTGAGATTTCAAAACAACTTCCAAAACACCTCCCGTTTTTTTCCCTTTTGAAACCACACATTTGTTAAAAGAAAACAATTTCCATTTCAAAACCACTTTTCCACTCTAACACCACATTCTCATTTGAAACCACCTTCACAAAAATCCATTTTCATTTTTGAGATGTACTCACACCAACCAAAATGAAGGTCAAACACAACTCACATCAAAACATCAAAAAATAAGGGACTAGTGGTTGCACCAACCCAGTAACATGGCTTAGCAGGCCATGCTCCAAGCGAGCATCAACCACAGGAAGCATCTTGAACCGTGCACTCGGTCCGTACATGGGTCCCTACTCCATGCAGGCTCGTCGCGTAACACCGGATCACTTCCCTTGTCATCCCTCATCCACACCGACCAAGCAAAAGAAAAACTCAAATCCCATACTACCCCTGGCAACTCGAGTCTCGGGACGGGCAAGGGTTCATGACGTCCTTCCCACACCTACCTCTCGAGTCCCGACACACCTGATCACCAAACTACTTGACACCCCAAATAACAAAGGCACCTCTGATACCATTTTGTCACGAACCAGGCCGGATCGTCATCCGACCCGACACCCGACCCGGTCCGCGACATGGCCCGAAGGGCGTTCCCGATCCCCATGGGCTGGCAACTAGTGCCGGGCATCAAAACAAACCAGTTGGGAACGGTTTGGCCCATGAAAAAGATAAGCAAACATAAATTGAACCAGCATACAAATAAAGGAAAACAAACTGAACGACGTGGCAGCGGAAAAGGAATAAACAAAGAAACGCGACATACCTCAGGTGACCCCGTGGATCACCACGGTACGACAACCACTCACTTCCAAAAGCGATCCAAGACTGAAACCTGCAACTGAAAAGTAATGTAGGTGTGAGCACCGAGATGCTCAGTAGGAAAGCCAAAAAAAAACAACCACATCCTATGCCCCTCCCTTTAATAAGAAATCCATAATGCCAGTTTGGAAATAAGATATAATAAAATAGTGTTTCTCCATTTCAAATTTAAGTAACGAGTTTTCATTTTCGGGTAAAGCCTTTTACTTCCACTACATTTTCAAAATAGGTTTCAAGCATGCATTTAACATTTCAAAATGAAAAGAAACCAGTTTGGATTAATATATGGTTTTCACAAACAAGGCATCAAGTATGAAACAACTGAAAAGAAAGTTACATCGTTAGCAGCATGACAAAAAGTGAGCACCATGGGTAATCCCTATAGGCAGCTAGAACAAGTGGGAACCTAAAGACCTCGTACCTCAGTGAAACGTGGCTTAGAAGACCACGACCCTCAGAAAACGTGGCTTTGAAGGCCACGACCCTCAGAAAACGTGGCTTAGAAGGCCACAACCCTCAGAACACGATATGTTTAGTTAGTGTTGTTGCGTCAATCCTGCTAGACAAACCGGGACGAAACCCCTACCGTGTCATCTAGCGTACTAGTCCTGGTCACCCACCTAGATACCCGGGTTTACCATTGTGCTCTATTCCAAAAAGGTGGTGAGCTTTTATCAAAAGGAAAGAAATTAACGTCACACTTTCTTTATCCGAAAAACTCGCTAAACCTATCACCACCGTTCTCCCTCCTTAAGCGCATTCCCCTCTTTCACATCACATAAAGAAGAAGCTCCAAAATTAGGCATATATTCGTACACTCAACATACAAGTCATTTTCTAAAACCAAGGGGTTTGCCTTAGGAGGGGTTTTTTCCAATTTTACAAACCATTTCAAAAGGGCCAAACAGGCTTTATGGTTTCAAAAATAATAGTTTTCATTTTTAAACATATCATCATCTATACTCTTTGCAAAACCTTTTTTAAAAAAATCCCAATTTAACAATCTACATGTTACATAAAAAAACAAGTTGAACTCTTTCTTAAAATGATGCAATTAATTTATGAAAGTCCAAATGGCATTTGTAATACATTACATTTTTCCAAAACAAATGCATAACCATTATTAGCGAATGTACCCAGATTTCATAACCTGTAAATATAACATATATATATATATAACATATTTTTAAAGAAAGCAAGAAATTATGAGATTCAAACTAAAGGCATAGGCATAGGAAACCTACCTCAACATGTCGTTATTTGTCGATGGCCACTCGAACCGACACTTAGCGCACACATGCACATGCATTTATACATATATATATATACACCCCTAGATGCATTGCACATATTCCCCGCACCATGCGGGAATATGTGCAAAGAGGGCATATATATGTACATGCCTTACCCTATGCATGTACATGTAGGATTCTCAAAACCAGCAGCCCAAAACCATCGAAGCAAGGACCAGCGCACTACATAATTAATTTAATAAAATAATTAAACACTGAAAAATCTACATAACGTTTCAAAATAACATAAATGGGTTTGCGCTAACGACACACCCATTTAATATAACACAAGAATTAATCGCATAAACCATAATCGTCATCTGCAACAATAGAGATCAACAAGGGAAATCAATATCACATCGCAACTACCTGTTGGAACTTCACTCATTTCATAAACATTTGAAAATCCATTTATAAACAAATCTGAATTTTTTTTATACATAGTTCCAAAGGAAGGCAGAAGTATATTCAAACGTACCAACATAAATCCAAGAAAACCCCATAACCATTTTATAAAACCAAAATCACTTTTTAAACTAGAGAAACCAATCAAACACAAGGGCACCACATGCTAAAAATCATTTTTCCTAAAGTTCAATCATCAAGTGTATTTCAAAAATAAAACTTTAATTGACATTTTTATCAAACATAAAGAATGGATAAAACTTCATTTCAAAAACCAAGTTGCATTGTGCAAAGAACCCCTACATTTCAATTAGAAGTGAAAACCCCATTTCAAATCATCTGAAGTCGAACCTCAACTATAAACAAAAATACCATTAAAAGATTTGATAAACCCCCTAAAAAAAATTATGAACCAACTCCAAACAATATTACTGATCTTTGAACGCGAACGCCAAAACAAAACATCTTATAAGGCCAAACAGACACCAATAATATGATGAAACATAATTTGTAACCCTTGTGTGACATAATAAACCAACAACAAAGTTTATGAAACACAGCAAAAGGCCCAACATGGGTTTTCACAAAATCAAAACATGCGTATCAAATAAACATGCTACTAAACATATTGAAATCCTATCAAATGTCAAGTAAAATATATATTCGTACCAAGAAAACAAATAAAAGAGTATGCCACATTAACCAAATAAGAGAATTAATTCATCAAACAACAATAATACATGGAAACTCTAACCTTCGGTGTCGAATTTCTCGCAAATTGGTGCAAAACTCAAATCGCACTATAGTCGCACCGCACAGAGATCAAATGGAACCCTAAAACAAGGGATTGAACGCAAAAAAAAATGATAAACCCCAAGATCGGACCCAATACCCGCTGGAAGACAAAAACCTCTAAGAGAAGTGAAGAAAGAGCTTACCCGGGGGGGGGGGGGGGTGCATGCGCCGAAGGAGAGCGGGACAGCCGCGGAAGTTCTCGGTTGCCGGAGGAGGGCCGGTGAAAGTGTTCCAATGAACGGCCAGCGGTTCAGGAGGAGAGGGGGTTCGCGTCATGGTAAGGGAGAACGGCCGGAGGGAGGCCGGCGTGGGCGGCGGCCGGAGAGGGAGGAGCGCGGCGAGAGGGCGGCGGCCGGAGAGGGCGGGTGGCGCGGCGACCCGGTGGGGAGAAGGGGTGCGGCGTAGGGTTCGGCGCGGGGGAAGGAGGGGTAGCGCGACGGGGGGAAAGGGGAGGGGGTTCTGAGCGAGAGAGGGTGCGGGAGGAAAGAAAAGGAGGAAAGAAAAAAAAAGAAAAGAAAAAAAAAGGAATAAAAATAAATAAATAAAATGAAATAGAAATAAATAGATAGAGTGAATAAAATGAAATAAAATAAATAAATAAAATCATAAAGAATAAACAAATCCCTAATTAAAATATTAACCAAAATAATAATAATAAAATTATCACCTGAGAGCGGACACCGTGCACGGTCTCACGCGCGGGGTCGCGCGCATCGTTGCGTGTCTCAAAAACAACACATTCAATAACAAACAATCCCTTAACAAAAATTAGGGGCTGTGCAGGGCGTGCATACGCTCGCGCGTTCGTATAAAAACGAGATTTTCTTTTAATTTAAAACCAGTTCAAAACACAAATTCAAAAATGAGACCCAAAATAATTAAGTTAAAATAATGCATTGGTCAGGGTGTGACACTACACGCATCCCACCTCTACTCCAGCCCTACCGCATGTTCTTACCTCCCGAACAGAGCCTCTAATCCCACCCACACAAAAATAATCCCTCCTTGGATTCGAACCTGTACCACCAAGCTTTATCCTCTGTTGGAATTTACCTACGCACCTCTACATAAATTGTTTTTTGAAATATGTATTACACAATATAGTATTTATATATATTTTACTATTTAATATAATAAATATTATCCCATTAATATATTTAAAAACATATAAATAAAAATATATATGATATTTACTATATTTATTTGTATAGGAAATCATATATATTATAATATATATATATATATATATCCAAAAAATACAACACAAGTATATATGTATATATTGTACTTATATGTGTGTGTGTGTGCGTGTGATAACAATAATATTACAAATTATTCTTATTCTTATAAAATCTATTTTTTAATCTATAAAAAATATATGTTGGTATTATAAATACAATACATTTATTTTATGATTAATATAAAATATATATTATATTAAATACATTTATATTATATATTTCTATAAATTATTTATATACATTAATACATCATTATATATTATATGTATACGTATTTACATTATATATTTATCTAAAGTCTATAAAAATATATTTATATAATGTATTTAAATATATATATATTTATTATTATTTATCTTAAAAATATATTTATATGTATAAACTGTATAATATTATATAAAATTATTATATTATTATTATTATAAGAAATACAAATTATACAAATATTAATATTATTTATAATTAATATTATATTATACGTAATTAATATTCTATTATATATACTAAATATTATATTATATATAATTAATTTGTATATTATATATAACCAATATTTTATGAAATAAAATTTTATATTTTATATAATTAATATGTAAATTATATATAATTATTGTGTATATTATATATAATAAATATTATATGAAATAAAATTTATATAAATAAAAACTTAATATTTTTAGAAATAATGTTTTATATTATATACAATCTATATTACATGAAATACTATTTATAAAAATATTTATATAATGTATTTCAATAAATATATTTATTATTGTGTTCATTAATATATATTAGTATTTCAATAAATGTATATTAATTAATTTTTTTGTATAAATGCTATTTCATATAATATTAATTATATATATAATACAAAGGCATAAACCTATTAGATAAATGAATATATATATATTTATTATAATATTATTTATGAAAACTACAATCTTGGGTTTTTATATGATATATATTTTTAGTTAAATTATATTTATGTATATATTTATATAATATGTTTATGCTTTTATATTGTAAATAATTAATATTATATATAATACAAATTAAAAAAATAAATATATATTAATTTAAGTAATATAATAAAAATATATTTATATATACTTATAAATACAATTAAATACAATCATATAAATATTTGATATAATATGTTCTTAGAATGTATTTAAATAAATTTATATTTTTTAAGTATATATATATATATATTATGGAACATTCTTATTTTAAACAGTGGGGGTTCACTACCCATTCAATCTCTTTAATTAGAGGGGGTTTTGAACCCCCTCTAAATCAAAGACATTATAGGGTGTTTTGAACCCCCTCTAAATTATAGACATTTGAGGGGGGTTTTAAACCCCATCAAAATTAATGACATTAGAGGGGGTTTCGAACCACCTCTAATTTAAAGACATTATAGGGGGGTTTTCGGCCTCTCTAATTTAAATTTATTATAGGGTGATTTGATCCCCTTCATATTTAAGCATTTTGTGTGGGGTTTTGAAACCCCTCTAATTTAAGACATTAGAGGTGGTTTTCAACCCCCTAAAATATAAGTTATTAGAGGGGGTTTTGAACCCCCTCTAAAATACAATTAGATATGAAAAAAATTTCGAACAATTTAAAGGGGGTTCAAAACCCCATAAAATTTAAGAAATTAATGGGCTGCATAATCCCCTCTAAATTCAATGATTTTTGAGGGTCGTACATAATCCCTCTCTAATTTATATATAAAATAAATTTAGTGGGGGTTCATAACACCCGCTAAATTCGATAATTAGAGGGGGTTGTGCCGAACCCACTCTAATGTTATAGAAATAGAATTTAGAGTGGGTTGTGCATAACCCCCTGTAATGTACTATTTTTTTAGTGAATTATGATCTCCCATAGGAATCTCAAAGTGTCTCTTTGTATTGGAATCATAATATCCTTTTCCACTCTAATTAGTGATAATTAAATTCTGTACCAACAACATTGTGTCATAGGCCTTCTCAACCATGTTTGGTCCAAAAAATTGTACCACACCCACCTCATTCAAATAGATTGGTGAGTGACATCTCCTCTAATAAAGTTCCTCATATGGTTCTATTTGAATATATTTTTGGTCGATATTATTTTTTGTGAACTCAATCATGTCTCTGTGATAATACTATGCTCCACTAAAGTCATTGATTTATGATTGATGAATAAAATCCAATATGTATATATTCTTCTGTGACTATTAATTAGTATTATTATGGTATTCCATGCTCAATATTAGCATAGTCCGTGGTTATATAAAAAATAAATGAAAAATAAAAGACATAAATCATTCATGTTTATCTAAAATAAATACTCAAGGGAACTCTATGAATGAATACAATCACACAAACATGAAGCATTACCCGTTCCTCCACTAAGTGAGTCGCCTAGATTATAAAAAAGTGAGTAGACGTTTATATTTGAATGATAATCAACCAAACTATGCCAATAAACCGAGATTTATTAGGTAACCTTGTGAAAATGTTCGTCATAATTTCCTCCCAATTGCATATAGTTTTTATAAGTGGAATCAACAACCCACCATGGCGATCGTGCTTAGCCTTCACCCAATGATAATTAAGGCTTCAAGATTTCAAAATAGTAATGTCTCTCTTCATCCTATGCCACAAAATGTCTAATTGAAGTCATTATACATATTTTTTACTTTTGTATTTACATCTCAGATAGGTGTATGCTAATACATCATTATCTCAACTCTCATTGAATTTTGTATTACAACTCTCCCATGTACCATGATCACATTGTTGTCACCCAAGGTCCATTTTGGTATCATGTCACCCCCAGGGAGATTCTCCCTCGTCAAAACAAACTATTGTGCTGAAACATTACCATTCATCATTTATTCCACTTGTGAAGATGTCATGAGACATGTCTAAATGTATTATATCCTTGATCCTCTAAAAATCCACCTTAAATTTAGATAAAAAACTCTTCAAACCCCACAACTCTTACGAATGCATCTCGATAACCATTGGCTCAGAGTGCATCTTTTGAAAAATAAAATGTAATATGATTCTTAAATTTCCATGTATATACATCATCCAAATATTTAAATTCTACAGATACCCAAGAAAAAGAATCTATCATAGGTTTTACATCCCTCTATGTGAATGTATATAAAATTATTTTTGGTATTAATAAGTAACCAAGCTCTCACTAAAGTGATAAAGTCTCCAACCCATTACATCATGGACAATGGTTCAAATCTAAAGATCAGGTGTAGAGTAGTTCTATTCATCATTTGATATTTTATGATATCGATAGGCTACTAATGTTTTTTATTTCATTGGTACATCTCTCATATCAATTCTAAATGATTCACATTACACAACATAACCATGCCAAAGATCACAAAGTATTATTACTAGATCTATCTTCAAAATTCTATTTATTTCATGTAATGCCTCTTCCCTATAGTCCCACCACAAATACATCATTATATTCATTTTATTCACTATCATGGGAGTTGATAATTGTGCGAAATCATCGATTATCATTATGTAATGTGCTTCTAAACCAAGAAAACTCCAAACCTCAAAAAATGATTTGGGGACATGTCTTGGACATGATTGCATTAATTTTCATTGTGTATATAGATATACTGTTATGAGACATAACATTTCCAAAGTATAGAACCTCCCAAATACATAATTAACATATTGATATAGTTAAATAAACATATGTTCACAAAGTGTACTGATGAAAATATCTAGGTTTCTAGTATGTTTCTCTATTATTTGTAAGTAGATGATGATATCATCAATGAAACATAGGAATAATGAGCCAAACAGTTGATAAAAGATCTAGGTAATGAGGGAAATAAACACTACTAGCAGGTTTCTCAGCATAAATGGTATCACTCAGTACTCATATAGTCCATACCTATTACAAAACATTATTTTTTGATCGTCCACCCCTATAAGTCATAACTATAGATTGATCGATTAAATATAAATATTATAGAACTAATATGCTCCCAACAACTGAAACAATGATAATATGTCCTCAAAAATTGATATTGGTTCATAATTGACACTTGTTTTAGTATCTTACAATAAATGTTTAAAAAACAATTTGTCTACATTCTTGGAGAAACAAATAGGTTCACCCCATGGTGAATTACTGGTTCTGATAAATAATATTATGTCCAAGTATTCTGCATTTACCTTGGCATAATTTAACATGGTTGGATCCATATGATATTATGAATCAAAATGTGTTTTTCACCTGGTACAATATCTATCTCAATATCATAAAAAAAAATTTGGGGTTAGTACACTGAAGTCGTCCAGAAGGAAAACATAATAGTGAACCATGAATAAAAAAACATTTGAGGGGGATTCCACTGAACCAGTTGATAGATCCAACCCTAACATTTGTGATGTGATCATCCCAAGTCAACTCAAATCTATTAAAACTATTCATATTACCAGTTGGCACTGTTTAGTTATCATGAACTTATCTCCCTATGCTGAGGTAATGTAAACCCATTTATAATAGCAATCAATGTGATCATGGAAGCGGGTCAGCTAGTCCATCTTGAGAATCAAATCAGATTTCATCATCTCTAGAATCATGAATTCCCATAGATTTACATTACCAATTTAAACTATTAGACACTATAGGAATTTTGGTATATCTTCCAACCATATTCCTAATGGTGTGTCAAGGGATTATAACATAAAATGTAACAATATTTGTATGTCATGTAGAACAACAACTTGTGATAATATTAATGAATAAGAAGCACGAATATCCAATAATGATGTAGATGGAGTGGAGGTTATTAATACCATTTGTAAAATGGTTAATTGTCCCACCCCACCAAATTTCAAATATTATATACCTCATTGACACATCATGCATCACCTTTATCACCTTGTCCCTACGTCACATTCGTATGACATGTCTTCTTCCTCTTCTATGAATATTGACTAGAAAAATGGTTCCATCAATGTTTTTTTCTTCTACCCCAACATTGTCCATGACTTAGGGATATATGAAAAAAGTACATGATATGTTCTATCTTGGTACACTATTTGTGCTTTCAATTGTCGGATTGGATAACCTGATAGTAGTGTATGATAATCCAATCGTTAATGAACTTTGGTTCACCTCTGAAAGGATCCTATGAGAATGATCTATACTGTATATTCATTCTACTTCTATGTTCTATGTTCATAGCCATCCTCTTATTACTATAATAATAGGAACTCATAGTAGAAGTTGGTGGTCCACTAGTATATGTTTTTAATAAGGGGAAATACCAAATTTGTGTCCAACATCCATAATGTTCTCAATGGCTAGAATATATCTCAAAACATTTAGGTATGAATCATGATAGATTCTCTGTACATGTTTTCTATTACTCGGTAGATATTAGATTTAATAATTTTGGGCCTTTAAGTCCATATCACTAGTTATATGTTGTGGGAAACAAATGACCATGTTAAATCTATTGGAGTTTGATCATACTGTCGTGGAGGTATGATGAACCTCCACAGAATCCTTTCACAACAGATATTCAGCATGTTGGGAAGAAAATATAATATAATTAGGTCCTTGAAGGCCTCCCTAGTGATACCCTAATGTCATACATCCTTCCCCATTACTACCCACGAATGTCGTGCGTGGTCTCTATTCCCTGAAGGCTTCATGGTTTACCTTCATATCAAATAAAATCTCTATATGATCAAAGATACCCTCTATAATATCTTCTCAATCCTAATATTGTTGTAATCCATTGGTTCCCTATAATTATTTTGGATGATGCAGTTATATATCATTGATGTATTAAACCATCAATCTCAGGGGTGGCTAGTAAGGAACCACAACCAATACCACTAGAGCTAGTGGATGGACATGATCAAGAGTACCTTGCTCAGGTGGTAGTTCTGCTAAACATCATTATGGTGGAATATTCTACAATATGAGGAACATTACGAAAATGGAATTTCCAAATAATTATACGGGATCACAAAATAATACAAAGAAGTATACCCATATCCAAAGATATACCCTCATGTAACTGACCTTGTTTTTTATCCCTTTACATTTGTCACAGACATCATATATATACTAACCAAAAACATTCTTAGTTAAACTCACTAGTTCCAATATAGATATATAGAAAAAACATTTCAACATTAACATATAAAAAACGGAGAACATATACTTAGTAGACAGAACAAATCAAAACATTTAATTCAATATATTCTGTGTATCACAATAACATGTTTATATATATAATGTGATTCTTTGATTGTATTCATGATTTAAGAAGTCTCTATAAGTCTCATAAAACACATATTACCATCATGGTTAATCATACATGTTGAATTTAACCAGTAGTAATACATAAACACAAATTTCCCAATCTATGGATACTCAATGGTCAACTATATAATGATATTCATAAACTATCATAGTTCACATACCCAAATCCCAACCATCATATGTCCAATCAAAATTATAAAAGCCCACATCAAAGATAAGAACACGATTGTTAATCCATATGTTATTATTTCCTTTTAGAATATCCCAAGATGAACCACTGTATCTGAGATGGAATTCCAAATAAAATTATGAATGCCTCTTCTTATGCATGATGGTTTTGAAATGAAATAAGGTTCTTTGTTTGATATTTTTTAGACCATACCCTTCATATCATGTCGTTACGAAGGATAATAAACAATAATAACAATATGATGAAAAAATAATTAATGTAAAATAAAAAATTGTAATATGACATATATAATAGAAATAACCAGATCCCAGTATAGTAATATCTCACAGTGTCTGTAAATAATAAAAAAGAAACCCTTTGGTCCTCCTTATATCATTATCATCCACCACCAACTCTGTAATCCACAACTCATCCATCTACCATAGGTTTATTTACCCTTCACTGACTCAGTCATTAATTCTTCAAGCACATCAATGTTCCAAATTTTGTTTTTTGTATAAGACATAGCAGGATACCACCAATGTATCATTACCTATTGTACGCAAGATTAACTAGTGCATTGCATAATAATTAGAAAATAGGGAACCAAAAACACACAATCTGAAACCAAGTGGATGTTCCCTAACCAAGACACCACTAAACCCCTAGCTATACAATATTTGACTTCATTTCTAATGTCTTATACTGATTACCACAAAACTTTTCCCCAGTCTAGTCAGTCACATGACCTTAAGTGTACCTCCTCAAATTCCAGAGGCTTCATACTAGTAGCGATGGTCTGATAAATCGATAATAAGAAGATTGTAACCACATTTATTAGAGTAATACATACTAGGAAATAATAAATATAAAAGAAGCATATACAACCGGAAACAATACCAAAATCTCTGGATAATTAATTTTAGAAAATGAAATATCCATTTCGATCCAATAACATTCCATTCCAATGTAAGTGTCATGTGTCAAAAATTAAAACTAAAACTATAAACAATGATGACTACCAAGTAGGTCTGAGACTAGATTTTGTTCCCTCATCCATGATCCATACCAACACATCAATATGACATAGGAAAATTTCCATTCACTTTTCCAGCAATAAAAAATTTTATTTGGATACCAATTAGGTATCCCTAATAGGGTGTGAGTACAACTCATTAGGCTCCAACCAATAGAGTCTCAATCAAATCCAATAAAATATTGTAATAGGTTGTATAAATAAATTTAGTAATTTCATATGTAAATAATTATCACACAATCATTTAATTTTTCCTTAACCACATTAGTTCCTGAGTTCACAAGGACACCTATACCTTAACACCTGATTTGGATTATACAGGAACATAATTTGATCTTAGGAAATATCATAACTTTATAAATGTATCATTTCATGAGTGATCCCAAAGTATTCAAAGTCAATATCATATCTCAATCAATTAGCCATCTCTTGTTAGACCATTGAGTATTCCCATGTGACTTCATATCTCGTAGTTCCATTGTTATCCTTATTTAGTACATACTTGAAGGCCATGTTACCATTCATACTACACCTAATAGACAAATCATATTCCCATTATTTAATTAATACATGAATGACCATGTTACCATACATACGTGACACATTTGAATGACCGGGTTACCATTCTCTAATTCATACTTGAATGAACATGATACAATTCATAAACACAAATTAGAGTGACCATGTTTCCATTAATTATTTTATACTTGAATAAACATGTAACCATTTATAAAAAAATAATTAATTCATCTATTAATTATCCACATAAATTACATTACTAATTAAATAATTAGTGAAACTAAATAATTAGTTAAAACTCAACAATTCCATTAGATAATCTAAAAATTAACTAATCATATTTATGATATTAATTAATTAGATAATTATTTAATAACTCAAATGGAAAAACTAAATTGAAATTTTTTTAATCACTTAATTTCTCTTAATTAATTCCTTGATTAATTAATTAAATTAATCCCATTAATTAATTTATCCAATAAGTAATCAATACTCAAAACTCTAAATCCAATAATTAATTTTTAGAATTATTTATCTTATACAAAATCATAATTATTTACAATTAATTCTACAATTAATTATCTCAATAAATTAATTCAATATCACATAATTAATTCCACAATTAATTATCTCATTTTTGGATATGAATAACACATTATTAATTCCACAATTGATTACCTCAATTTAAAGAAAATCAATGTCTCAAAATTAATTTCCAAGTTAATTATATAAATCACAATCCCTATATTTTATAATTAATCCCCCATTTAATTATATAATTTTATGTCCCATAAATCTCATAATTAATTCCCAAATTAATTATCTACTTCAATAGTACTATAATTAATCAATTTGAAACCTTAATTAGTTCAATTTAAAAATTCCAATTGATAAAGAATGCGATAAATTCTACGATTTCCATACACAAGTCAAAATAACAACTAAGAGAATTGAATATTAGACCACATACCACAAATAGTTGAATAACAATCAAACAGAACCAATCCCCAAATATTGATAGGGATAATTATGGAGATCTAGATCCGAGTCTCAAAACCTTATGTCAACATTATAGAAAATAATGAACATATAATTTAGATCTAGATATAGAATCATATATCTTGATATCACCAAATCGATTTATATCTGTTCATAATAGAGGATTACATCACTAGTGTAAGGTAAAAATAATGATAGAAGAATGATAGAAGGATAGGGATAAGATTCAATTAAAGGGAGAGGAGTGGACCATCGATCAGGGATTTGAATCATAATGAATAAAGGTCATGAGGGATTTTAATTTTCATAGAGAGCTCCAACATCATTAAAGAACACATATAGTCAAATGGGGGTGAATTTGGTGGTAATTACTGGGTGTGAAAAATTTTATAATTAAATTTTGGGTTTAATTAATTCCCATACATGGTTAGTTGGGCTGGGGAGCACGGTTTTCCCTAACCACATGCCAAATGTGCTCCCCTTTAATATGGGTTTATAGTTACTCCTTTTAGGGAACATATTTTTCCTAATGGAGCACCAGTTCTGGGAATCCCCTCTATCTAGGTTCATATGATTAGTTAGGTTTCGATACATAGTTTTCCTAGAAATCCACCAAGCTTGCGCAACCATTTTTCTTAAAATTTTCCTAAAATTCGACCAAAAGCCACCCAAATTAAAAACAACCAAAAAATTACTCTAATAAGAATATATGAGTACTTTAAAATGACATGGAGACAAATCCTAAAGAGGGTTGGATCTTGCTGCCTCCCAACCTTATAACAACTCATCCCTGAGTGGCACTCACAAGAATTTCTAAAAAATATTCCAAACTAAAATATGGGGCCATTGAGACCTCAAATATTCATCACACTTTCATGTATCATCCTATACATTCTTTTGTTTCTAAAAAACATGAACTATCAAAACATTTTTAACCCACAAAACATTCTCACTATGATCCAACATATATTATGGATTCTCCTCAAATGACACATCTACCTCAAGCTCAACGTCATCCACATTGATTAAATGAGAAGTTTTGGGTGACATTTTTGATTTTTTGATACATGGAAAACAAAAATCCTAGTGTTGTATATCTATAGAATAGCTAATCAGTATTCGAAAAGTATAATTCTCTCAACAACATCAAACTGTCTGATAACCCATGGCAGTAATGTTCTCTATCTCCATATCATGTTATGCATAGTCTAGGAGACCCCTGATGGAATACATGATCACCATATATAACCACTATGGTTCATTGACGTTTATTATCATATGAATTATATATAATATGTGTCATAATAATACATTTTTCAATTACTGTCACCTTTTCTGATGTATCTTGCATGAGACTCGATCCCAATATCTTTGACTCACTAGCCTCCATCCAGCATAATGATGATATTCATATCCTACCATAATGATCTCGGTATGGTTCTATATATAGAGTTGATTGAAAAAATTTGTTGTAAGAAATATCTACTAAATCCAAGAGTTTCTCTCAATACCCACAAATGTCATGAACACATGCCCATAATATATCCTCATGCACCTGTATAGTATTCTCTTACTTCTCTTCTATCAAAAGGTGCAAATTCCTACTTAATAATAACTATTTATCAACTTCCTACTTTAAGATATTTCAGAAACATGAAGTCAAAGGTGACTCAATATAAGAAACTATATTTTGTGGAACCCTTTACAGAAGGACTATCCTTAGAACATACAAATCTTCTCGCCGATCCACTGACAAAGTCTCATATATATGAAATAAATGTGCTTCATTCATCAGTCGATCCAAATAACCTAAATAGAGTCATTCTTCCTTGACTTTATCAGAAGTCCCACCACAAAATACTTAGTCAAATCATCCCTCTAACATTCTTAAATGCAAAATGAATATAGAAAACCTCTCTATTGTTAATGCTCTTCCTTCACTTGATTGTATGTGTTGCATCACGTCACAAACCATACTATTTCCTTTTCATGTTTTTCCACTACAATAATCATTGTATTTCATGGTACATTTTGGTTAACCCTAGACCTACCTCTCACTTTGAGGCATGAAATTCCTATATCAACTCCTCCCACATAATCATAGGCACAAAAACCCAATTCATTACATAGATGATCACATCCTCATATATGCTAAAATTTGAAGGTGACTCCCCACCTTCAATGATTTATCTCAAGGTCAAAAATTCCTTATCCTCATACTCTATGTCCCTAATCTGGATCATATGTTTAGACTCCATTGAAATCGATACGAGATTCATCTTCTAGTCACTCTCATGAACTAAAACATGCATATCAAAACGTAGATTCATCATCTTCAACTCATCACTAGACACCCAAACTACTGGAGTATGTGTCATCTTACTCAAATATTAATCCATGCTATTCCCCTTAATTTGTATATATGTCATCTCAAAATCAAATGACTACATGTACTCAAAAAATCTTCACTACCAGGTATTAAAATCTTGATGCGATAAGATATACCATAAGATGTTGTGATAGGGAAAAAAATTAAATTATCACCCAATAGATAATGTCTTAACACTTATAATCATTAAACATAGCTTCTGGATTGATTTCATGTGTAAGGTAGTTCCATTCATGTGGCCTCAACTACCGATACCCATACTCAACAATTCAATCTCCCTGCATCAGCACAGCTCTGAGCCCCACCCTAGAATTTTCATAGTACACCACACAAAACCCACCTAGCTTAGGTATGATGACGTTAAATACATCTTTATCCCCTGGAAGTATTTATCACATACTTCTGAAAATTAATAATTTATCCGCTTCTTGGTCATGAATGAAAGAGGAACTGCCAAATGCAAGAAGTTCTAGTTGAATCTCAGATAATATTTAGATAACCCTGGAGATCTATTAATATCTAACACATTATTGGGATTCTCCCAACAACCACTAATCGAACTTTCTCAGGGTCCACTGGCACACGTTCCTCTAATATGATGTTTTCCAATAAGTTTACAACGTTAATCCAAAACTGACACTTTCATAGAATAGTTTATAGAAGATCATCTGTCAGTGTATATGGGACGATGTCATGGTTTTCGGCATGATAGCCATAAGTATTAGAGTAAAACAATATGTCATCCACAAATACTAAAAACCTAATCTAGGTATTGGTGGAAGATTATTTTTATCAAGGCAATAAAAAAACTACAACAGTGTTCTTCATCCCAAAATACATTAAGAAGAACTCATACACATAATTCTGAAATAAATCTTTTGTGACTAGATGTTTAAACTCTCGAATGATGATAACCCGATCTCAAGTTAATCTTTGAGAACACAAATTATCATTTCAACTGGTCAAGAAGATCACTGATATGTATAAGAGGATACATGTTCTTTAGTGTCATCTTATTCAACTTCTGGTAACCGATACACAATGTAATCATTAATCATACTTCATTGCAAACAACACAAATTATCAGTAGGGAATGTTCTTGGGAGGATAAACGGAATATCCTAAAACCCCACTAGTAGACTCTTGAGCAATTGAAGCTTTTTCGAAGCTATTCTATGTTGTGTAATAGATACTAGCTCAACAACCAACATGAGCTCAATAGTGAATTCCACATCCCTCTTAGGTGTCATCCTTTAGAATTCATCAGGAAACACATCTAAAAATAGTTCCACTCCTAATGAATAAACATCAAGATTCAAAACTATAACTTCATGTAAATGACCAGAAACCTAGATATATATACCTTGCTTAGTGTGCTTGGATATCCCACTCCATGCGGTGAATATATTTTTCACCCTCAAGAGACATTAAATTCACTATCCTCCAGTAATAATCAACATCATCATGGAATGTAACAATCATTTCTATACAATTTTGTGATCGAAGTGTTCCATGTCATGAATATGGAGATCCTAGAGAATAAGGTACTGCTAAATCCAAAGAGAATATTCCATTCAAAAATAGATACCTCTTTGCCATACTCCCTTGGTGTATCTATCCCTATAACTCTGGTTACGAACTGAACTATCATGCTCAAACCATTAAAACATATTCTAGATATAAATTAATGAGATGCATCCCTATTAAATAATGAACTACCTTCTATAGAATCTATAATAATATAACATCTCACTATTAAATGTATTGATTTGCTATCCACATGTGTAGGTTTCACTGTATGTAGTTTTCCTACCAATCTTCCCTATAATGCAGTCTAAATTCCCTAAGTTGCACCACTATACTGATATGGGTGATCTTGTCCAAAAAACAACACATCCTCTACCACTACCGCCCCATCCATTAGAACACCTGCTGCTATGATGAAATGTTACAAAACATCCCCATCTTGCACTGTGGTTCTATGTAGTTCCTCCATCACTAACTATATATCATTATGTTATAATGAAATTGTGTAGATTTTCCATCTTTATGAAAGATCTTAAATCTACTAGTGGTCAAGGATAGTTTTTGAAATAGTTTCTGGACAACCACACTGATGTAAGATCATTACATAATGGTCCAATGCAACTGATCTCAATGTCGGTACACCCTTCTTCCCACTACCCTGGCAAATTTTCTCTTAATGATGCATCATTATCATGTAATTCACACCTCTTGTCCATCTAGTAGAAACTATCATTCAATAACTAGAAGACACATTAATGTTCCCCTCAACTATCAATGTTAGATCCACCACCTTAGAAAACGTTTTTAAACAAAATAGGATAACTTCATACATAATTTCACACATAATTATATCCTGAAAATGTCTCCTTGTAGCATTTTCATCTCCATCCAATGTTGGATAAAATCACTATATGTTTTTAAAGTATCTACCATAGTCTATCATGAACAATATCCCCTAAGTCAGCCACATGAACTATGACGGTTTCTGCTACATGAATGTCTCTAGATAAAATTGCTCAAAGATCCTTTCCATGAATACTTTCCATAACATACTGTCAGTCTGTCTTGTCCACACCTGAGTATCCCACCGCTACATTTCTAACCCTGATGAATATAAGCATCCATATTGAACCTCCTCTTAGTAGGAGTCTCCAAATGGTAATGTATCGCCTCAATGGACTCAAGCTAGAACTCATCACCCTCAGGTCCACCCTTGAATGAAATTTGGAGGGTGATGAAACTAAAACTCCGACATCAGGTTATACACACTCTTCACAACCTTCCCTTGGTCTCTTTCCCTGAATTTTATAATGCAAGAAAAGATCACTTATATGTTATCCCCCTCTTCGTTGACTGGAACTATCAATGCCTATGGTTCAATTACTAGTAAAACATTAGCATCTATAACATGTTTTCATCCACCCAACATGCATCATCATAGATCCATATCCCTACAATTTCAAAATAAAAACATCGGTATCATAACATAACAATAAAATATTTATGTAAAAGGAAAACAATAAGAAGTCACAACATGTCTTTTCCACACATCTCACAACGTGGACAAAACTAAGTCACTAACACTAACTTTAACCATCCTACACAAAGGACTTGGTTATCAATGGGTATTCTCGTTTTCATAATTTATATTCCATTAAACACCCATTTATAATCATTTTCCATCATTTTACCATTTTTAATTCTCATTAGACATCATTTTTTAGTTAGATTTCACATGCAAGGAAAATAGACTATTAAAAAACATGCCCAAAACCCCATTTTTTTAATGCCTAAAATGATACATGTAAAAAAATAATATAGAATTTCTAGAATTATGTATATAGGATGAACTCTCATTCCATTATAGACAAATAATCCATTCTCATAAAATATCAAAAATAATTTCCACGTCACACAATAAGTGTGTCACCCAATTGGAAAATAATATTTGACATAAACAACAAAAAATAATAATAACAACCCACCTAGAGTGCATGGGTTTCCCTGGTACATGGGGTTTAAACACCCATTTACAATCTCATGTCCATCCCACAACTATACCTAGTCTATTGTCTACCATTCCCTAAATTGTAAGATAAAAAAATTGAAATAAAACACCTTTGATACCACTTCATAACATACAAGTCCAATATCCACACAGTGGTTCCTTAAGAGGATCAGTTACATCCCCTAAAGATCACTTCCCCATATACTAGAGGCTATCAACTAACAGTGATGATCTAATAAGTCAATCATGGGGAGACTATACAATATTTTATTAGATTAATAAACTAGTGGAAATAATAAATAATAGATGAAGCATATATAACCATAACCATGTAAAATATATTAAGATAATCAATGTATGAAAATATAATATCTAACTATATCTGAAAACATTCCATGACAATGTACATTTCTTGTGTCTAAATTGAAAACTGAAAAAAAATCTTTGATGAATTTAAAGTGGGTCCCAAACCACGTCATGTTACCTCATCCATGTTTCATCCCAACTTATCTATCCAACATAGAAAATTTTACCTTAACCTACCCTACAAAAATAATGTATATTCATGTACAGATAAGGTAGACTAAGTATGGTGTGAGTACAACTCAGTAGGCCATCACCAACAATGTCTAAAAAATTTAGTCAAATAGGGTATGTTGTTGTATAATGAAAAAAGTATAATGAGTATGTAAACTATTATCATATATTCAATTTTTCATTACATAACCACATTAATTCGCAGGTTCTAAAAGAAACCAATACCTCAATGATTACATTAGCTCATGTTGAATCCCAAAGTGTTTACAAGTAATATCATATCAAAATACTAACTTCAACAAATGTCGGAGCCTGAAGTATTCCCAAGTGATGTCATATCGTGGAGTGCCATTGTTATCTTTCTATAGTTCAAAATTGAATTCCCATGATACCATTCATACTAGACACAATATAATGACCATGTTCCCATTATTTAATTCGTTAATAATTACAATGATACCATCCATACATCACACATTGGAATGAATATGTTCTGATTCTTAATTCATATTTGAATAACTATTTTACCATTATTAAACACACATTAGAATGGCCATGATATATTTAATTCATTCATACATGAATGACCATGTTACCATTTAGAAAATATATATATTTAACTCAGCTATTAATTTTCAACATAAACTTGGTAATGAATGTAACAATTAGTTAAACACATCAATTCCATTAGTTATTCTAAAAATTAACAAATCATATCAATAATATCAATTTATTAAATAATTAATTAATAAATCCAATTTCATTACTAATTAAAATATTAATTTATCAAATAATTTTCCATTTTCAATTCACAAATTAATTTAGCATGTCAATATCATTAGTTAACATAAAAAATAATTAATCAATACTCAAAACTAAAAAACCAGGAAATAATTTTCAGAATTAATTATCTCATTCACAGCAACAATTATTCATAATTAATTACATAATTAATTATCTCACAATATTATTTGAATGTCACAGAATTAATTCAACAATTATTTTTCTATATTCTTGACATCAAATGCACATAATTAATTCAAAAATTAATTCTAACAATTCAAAAAAAACAATATCTTTTAATTAATTATCAAAATCACATTCCAAAAATCTAATAATTAATCCCCCAATTAATTATCTAATTCGATAGCCCGAAAATATCATAAATAATTCCTAAATTAATTATCCATTTAAGCAATATATAAATTAATCAATTAGCAATGATAATTACCCCAATTTAGGAATTCCAATTGATAAAAAATACTAAAAAAATCTACAATTTCCATACACGAATCAAGATAAGGTCTAGTGGAATTTAATATTAGACCACCTATGAAAATTCATTATTGAATAATCACCCAATGTAACACCCCAAAATTTTTTGTAGATCTAGATCAAAAACACAAAAACCTAAATTATGATTAATGAAAATCAAGATCATTTAATCAAAACCTAGATCTATAATCATATATCAAGATCTATAAAATTGATTTATATTTTTCCATAATGGATTATGACATTGCTATAGGTAAGAGAGAAGAACAAGAGATGAACTGGGATAGGATTCTATTACTATGAGAGGAAAGTACCTTCAGATGGGGCATTAAATTGTGAAGAACACTGTTCAGGAGGGTATAGAATTCCTCTAGAGAGCTACAATATCATGAAAGGCCACCTAGGATTGAATGGTGGTCAATTTGGGGTTTAATTAGGGTGTTCACAAAATTTTAGAATTAATTTTTGTGCTTAATTAAATCTCAACAATGGTTAACTGTGCTGGGGCACATAGTTTTCCCTAACTATGCACCAACCATACACCTTTTTTATAGGGGCATGTGATTACTCCTTTTAGGGAACACCGTTTTTTAAACCATGCTCTAACCTTGTAAATCCCCTCATCCTGGGTTAGTATGGTTATATTTGTTGTGGAAAATGGTTTTCCATAACCACGCACCTATAATGCACCACCCATTTTCTTGTATTTTTCTAAAAATTATTCCCAAACACACCCTACAGTGTTGCCGCTACTACAAGCTTCTTCTTGGCATCCAAAAGACCCGGGATCAAATCTGGGCAGGGATGGATTTCCGGGTACAATAGAAGCGGTTGGACTATAGTAGTGGAGACACTGTAGCGGTGGAGGAACTATTGCCGGGCACTGTTGCGGTGGTAGTATTGTTACAGTTACTGTAGCTGCGCGGTTACTATAGTAGTACTGTTCACTAAGGGGTCCTTTGGGCCAAATAATGGGCCTTTAAGCCTTGTATTCAGTCCACTTGGCCTTAGACCTTCAGGCTATGTAATGGGTCTCCCTCTTGAACACTAAAGAGGTATTTTCATTAAATAATAAATTGAAGCTTCGGCCCTAACCTTTAAAAAAAATATTCCAGACAAAAATTAATCAAATTAAAACCTAAGGGAACATAAAAACAAGTCCGAGACAACTCCAAAAAAGATCAAGATCTTACACTATGCTAGAATGACAATCATGTAATTCCATGTATGATGGACTATATATGGCACTCAAAATCTATCTTTGAATGGAAAAAAACATGATACTCAGAATCCATCACTAGGTTTCAGTAAGATAGTAGAATATTAATACACTTTGAATCCATATAGTTAGAATGTTAAGGCATCATGTAGTGGGACAACAAATTGATCAGAATCAGGACTCAGTTCTTGGGTTATGCTCGCAATCCGTCACATTCACATGATGCCTCGAGTTAGGACATCAGTCTATAACCACTATGTGAAAATATGTTTTTGTGAAGGGGGATTTATGATGGGTGGATGCCCTATCTCCAACTGTCTTTCAGTGAATTCAATTTGAGATGAAGCTTTACTCCCCGTCACAAAAGGATTTGGCGTGCTGTCCAGGCTGAAACATTGCAATGTTATTAAGGAAGAGTGTTTACACATATCACAAATAGTATCTATGGTTTTTCAGTATTTTTGATGGGACCAATCGCAAATAGTTTCTTGATACCCTCACCGTAATTTTTGCAGAGGTAACATATTCGATGGTTCCTATGACAAATATCATTATTTGTGATGGGATTCTCCACACAAATACTCCCGTTGAAAATGAGATAACCTTTATATACCCCCTCCGATTTTTCCCATTTCATTATATTCTCAACTCCCCTCTCGTTATATGATTTCATATTTTTCTCTTTAGTAGTCTCAATGATTCAAATTTTCCTGTAGGGAATTTTTTTAGGTTTCCATCCAATGAAATATTCAGTTTAGTGGTATTTATTAATTTCATTTTTAATTTCATTTAATTTATTTTTAATTAGCAATTATTAATAATGATTAGTAAAAATTAGTAATAAATCGTAATAAATAATAAAAATTATAAATAAATAGTTTTAATTTGTAATAAATAGTAATAATTAATAATAAATTGTAATAATTAGTAATAAATAGTAATGGCTATTAAAAATTAGTAAATATTATTCGTAAATAGTAGTAATTAGTAATTAATTGGTTTAATTAGTAGTAAATAATAATTAGTAACAAATTGTAATAATTAGTTATGAAAAGTGTTAACTAGTAATAAAAATTTATAATTGTTAACAAATAGTAGTAGTTACTAATAAATAGTAGTAAAAAATAATAAATAGTAATAATTACTAATAAATAGTAATTTTTAGTAATAACAAGTAATAAATTTTAATAAATAATAATAAATTGTTCTAATTAGTAACAAATAGAAATAAATTGTTATAAATTGTAATAAATAGTACTCATTAGTGATAAAAAGTAATAAATGGAATTAAATATTAATAAAATGAAATAATTAGTACCAATTATTAATAATTAGTTATAATTAGTAATTATTATAAATAATTAGTAATAATTACAAATTAAAGAGTAATAATTAGTAATAATTAGTTATAATTATATATAACTTGTAATTATTAAAAATAAATTGTAATTATAAGTAATAAATAGAAATTATTAGTAATAATTAGTAATAATTTTTAAAAAATAGTAATAAATGGTAATAAATGTCACAAATAAAAAAATATTAATAAATATTAATAATTAGTACTAATTAGTTTTATATAGTACTTAATATTAATAATTAGTAATAAAGAGTAATAAATAGTAACAAATCGTAATAAAGAGTAATAAGTAGTAGTAAATTTTAATAAATAGCTATAAACAGTCAGAAGTACAAATAAATTGTAATAAATAGATACAATTAGTAAAAATTAGTATTAAATAGTAATAAATAGAAACAAATTTTCATAAATTCTAATAATTAGTAATAACTGGTAATATTTATTAATAATTTATAATAATTTGTAATAATTAGTAATAATTAGTAATAATTATGAATATTTACAAATAAATAGTAATAAATATTTATAATTAGTAATAATTGGTAATAATTAGTAATAAATTTTTATAAATTATAATAAACTAAATAATTTGTAATAATTAGTAATTTTTTTTAATAATTAGTAATAATTAGTAATAAATAGTAATAAATATAAATAAATAGTAATGAATAGAATAAATGGTAATAAATGGTAATAAATGGTAATAATTAGAAATTTTTTTATTAATAATTAGTAATAATAAGTTATAAATACAAATAATTAGTAATAATTGTTAGTATCATCTCTCAATTGAGGCATATGAGTTATTATGGTACTGTTGTGATGTCATCAGAAAGCTTGAGAAGAGATTATAGAGTGTCTTGATCATCTATTACAAAGATTGAGGAGAAGATACGAGCATAGGGAGAGATTATAGAGACCATGTGTAGGGAGCTGGAATAGCTCCATCGATAGTAGTTAAAACATCATTAAGAGATGTTTAGATGGTAGCAAAAACATCACGAGAAGATGGTGAAGTTCATGAAACTTATGACTCATGGTTTATGGATAGAGTTTCTTCCACTAGCTCTTATAGATGACACTCGCACTCAGTGATTTAAATTTTTTTTGATTAAAATTTCAATGTAATTTTTTTGTAAATTTTTTGTTAATCTATATATTTACATTTTTATATAGTCTGCATTTTATATTACTATGATAATTGTGTTTTTATTACTTTATTATGTTTTTTATTATTTTACTATTATTTAATATGTTTTATTATATTGTTAAAATTTTATTACTTTTATTATTTTTTATTTTTTATTAAGGTTATTATTTTTTAATTTTGTTTTTATTATTATTTTTGATTATTTCATTATTATTTTTGTTTCATTTTTTAATTTAATTATATATTTTAGTATTTTAATTTTTTTTTATTATATAATTTTTTTAATTTCATTACTTTTTTTTATTCTTCTAATTCTTATTATTTTTTTAATTTTTAAAAAATTGATAATTTTTATTTTTTTCCGACTTTCCTGTCAGAAAAGGATTTTTTAATAAACCCGACCAAACAATTTGAAAAAGTAATGGATCCCATCACTAATAAGGTTTTTTGAAATGTTCCACTGTAAAAAAATTTCAATACAATTTTCCGCAACATGTAATTTGCAAAGGAACCCTATTGCAAATGACCTGTCACAAATGGTTCAATTTAAAAAATTTCATATCCGACGAGTCAAGCCACCATAACATCAGGAACCTAATAAATTTTCTTGGTCCATGACTCCAATTTTCCAAACTACCTAAGCTATGATTAGTTCCATCATCATTTTTATTGTACATTTCACACACACACACACCACTAATGTTTGTAAGGCACACAATGGTCCTCCTATCTCATTTAAAAATTTATCATCCCAAATAATGATAAAATAAAAAAATCATATTTATTAATATTTATGAATTATATAGAAATTTAAATTATAATGGAAGCTATATTCAATATTGTATATGACATGAATCAATGACTTTCATTGAAATCTTATGTGGCATGCACGACTAAGTTATACCAAACAATAATATACTTTTAATAATATTATTTAATATGATAGTTATCACCTAGATGTTATATTGGTGGGTTTGAATAGGATTTACTATATTATGTTTAAATGTTTTTTTAAATGTTTTTTACATTCATCAAAAATATTATATAGGTTTAAGATAAGAAAAAAAATCATGATTGGTGCTTAAAAATTATTTTTTTTTAAAAAAGATTTTTTATAAACATTTAATGCCACACATGTTTTAAAAAAACATTTTGAAAATTTTATAAATTTTATGTCAAAAAATTAGACTCACTTTCGAAATTAGAATATCAGAATTTACCTTTTTTGTTTTGGTGTTATTTTTATGTGAGGTTTTATTTTTTTATGAATAGTGAAAAAACACTCACTAATAATTGAAAACTGCATTATCATCTAATTAATTTATATTGATAAATTATTTTTTCATTGGGATTTAAATTATAATTAGTTCAATTGTACATGCATAAATCCAATTTTTATTATTTCAATCAATTTCACATTGATATTAGATATAAAAATATTTCATACTTTTAAACATTTTAACATAAAAAACCCATTTTATTGTCCCGTTTACATGGTGAATTTTAAATTTAGTTCTGCAACATCAGGGAATTGAATTAGGAAAAAAATTATTAAATACATAATAAAAAATATATATAATTTATAGTAATGTATACATTGTTTTTGACAAAATATTTTAGTGAAATAAATTCAAATTAATTAATGCTATTAAAGTAAAATTAAGTTTTCTTAATAGTTAAACATAATATTAAGGGGTCAATTGATCTAATACCATGTAAAAAATACATTATCTATCCAAATTATGATAATATCCACTATTTTATTGAAAACAAATTCCTATCAGAGACACAATATATAAGGGAGTCCTCAAAATAGTGTTTTATTTGGTATTTATAATAATGACACTCCACCTCCATTATAAAAGGGAATTCACTCTACAAAATTATACGCATCTCTACAAATAGTTGGATTGTCCAAACATGGAAAAATAAAATAAAAATAAATTTATTCTCAATCTAGAACAATCACATATTTCATAAAGATATCCACTGATGTTATTTCGTGAAATCCAAAATGAGTTACCCAAATGATAGGTTACATTCTTCAACCGAAAATTCTGTATTATTTCATTCTCACCATTTAAATAATTTTAATGTCTATATTATATACTATATTTATTATAAAAAATATACATATTTTTTTAATGATATGGTAATTAACAGTGAATTTTCATTCATCCATCAAATGGGATATGAAATAGTCATTCCTTTGTACGACGGACTACCGCCTCACGAACCGAGGGCATTCATTCATCCATTACAACCTCTCAAGGTTGGAAATAATTATATAAATAATATTTTTTTGTTATATATATGATATATATAATTTATATAATATTTTTAAATCATTATATAACGCATACCATCATGCTTTCCTTTTTTGGGAATATGATAACATCATTTAGGAATGGTGTACTACCACATCCTCAATGTAATTTGATTCATTCATGATTTAATGGAATGTATTAATGATGGTTTCAACAAAAAAAATTGATATTAATTATATAATAAATATATTTCTATGCTTATTATCTTTCTATAAATATAATATTTAATTTTCTTCTAACCTTTTCCCACACAGAAAAAGTTATTACATCATTCATGGATGTATTGACTATCACCACCGCGATGTGATGTGATTACTTTTACATCACAATAATTAAATATATAAGTAAATATAATTAAAAATCACTATATTTATTATATAATTATTATTTTAGAAATATATATTTTACAAACCCTCTTTGCAAACTGAATATTGAAAATTGGAAATGTTTCACAATCATATGTACGACCTACCATCTCCATGATCGTAAAATTTGTTCATTTTTCATAACCATAATTCATTATTGTTTTTTAAATTATAATTTTTAAATAAATATTATATTTATTTACTGATTATTATTATATAATTGTTTAAATATGACCCCTTTTATCTTAGATGACCAGATAATGTCAGTTTTTCTCCATAAGAAAAATATTGTTAAAAAATTTGACATAAACTTATTTGTTTGAGTAATTTTATATAACATGTAAATATGTGAAATAAATGTCATAATAAAATTGAATAAAATTTCATAATAAATTATATAATTAACATATTTTTATTATTCATGTATAGAAGGACACACGTGATTAATTAGGCTCAAGGTAAGGGAATTCATCCTAATTTTCTTTCATTGAGGAGTTTCTTAATGTTTTCCACCTTTATGATTTTATAAGGTGTATATACATCCCATTTAACATTATATATCATGATTTTATCTTTTATTATTATATTTAGTGTTTTTGTAATGTCATTATTTAATAGGGTATATAATTCAAGTTTTTCTCAAGTGATGGATGGATTTTCGTTGAAGAAACCCTATTTTAAGGGTTTCCCAAAGACTCTCCTTATCTTCCACATACTTGTTTTCAAAATCATATTTTTAATTATTATATGGATATAAAATATTAATAATGTAAATATTATATCTCTTTAAAATTAATCCAATGTTTTTAAAAGGAATTTTCTTCTCTATTTCAAATAGAACATTTTGACTAATGGAAAATGAAATGTCTTATTGTTAATATAGGGAGAAAATGAACATTCAGGTCATCATGAATATTACTTGATTTATCACTTCCTTTGAAATATTTTGTTTTTTCAATGAATAACCCTATTTCTATCTCTTTTTTGTATTTTGGATAAAAAATTTGTTTTCAAAATCAACGTATTAATTTTGTCGAAAATTTCCTTATAAATAAATAAAATAATATCTTAATGTTATTTTATAATGAGTTTAAAATATTTTTTCAAATTATCAAATTTTTTATTCATGTTTTGGTTCATGGACTATTTATATGATTTATATACTAAGATAGATCCCACAGAGACTATTATAGATTAAATAATGGTTGTTCCTATATAGTATTTTAATATGTTAGGTAATGATTATATAATACATAGATTTATATTTGATGATAGTCATATTGTAATTCCAATCTATATGGATTATTTAAGGGTTATGTAAATGTTAAATATAATGATTTTACAATGTACGAAAATTTATATATTTTACTTTTGAATGATGTTTTTGGAAATAATTTTTTTGATAAGGTAAAAAAAATGATATTTTTTTAAAAAAAATTTCCAATTTTGTAGATAAAATTTTATATTTTCTTGAAAGGGTTTTTCATGGGTTTTAATGCTTATAAGTGGACTAAAAATTTCTTCCTTTTTTCATCCCTTACTAAGATTTTCATGCTCATCCCATATTTTTGAAATTTTTTTCATAGGAATGATGGATATATAAGGGATTATAAGAGCTAAATATGAATGTCAAGAAGATTTTTCATATAAGTGATCTTTCATCATTTGAAAAGTTTTTAATATGGAACAAATAGATACTAATAAAATGATTTATCTTTTTTATTATATTATTTTTTTATGTATGTGTTATAGATCAATTCTACTAAACTATATACCTAAATAGAACCTCAATGATAAAGAAAATAATATCTTTAATATAACTGAGATGATGTAATATTTAATATCAGGACCATATATTTGGTATCAAATGACGTTTTAGGTAATTTTAGAGTCTGGGTTTATATTAATATCATTCCATTGAATTATTTTTCCTTGTGGTCAAGTTAAAATGATATATAATTTAAATATTACCATGTTTAGTCATCTAAATTATGCATATTCAAAAAAAATCCATAGAAGGATCATGTAAACTATAGTGGGAAGGATCTAAGAGGATGATATCCTGCCAAATCATCACACTAGATGGTTGGAATCTGAATAGAATAGTTTTTCAATGTAATCTCTTAGATGATTTAGTTAAAAATGGTGGTGGTATCTATGCTAGAGTGTTACTAGATTCACCATGATGTAAGATGTATAATTTAGAGGCTTTCATGAGGAAACATCACCCATCATTCAGTGGATCATCTGACTCTATGGAAGTTGAAGGATGGACCTGTCCTATAGAAAATATATTTTCTCTCATGGGATATTCTATAAAAAATGTATCCCTTTATATTTATAATGTTAATAGTGATGTTGATCGATTGTTCACTTTGAGTTATAATGCCAAAGGGAAATATGATCTTGATGCAATGGAAAATGAAACATTAGATGAAATTTGCAACAAAAAAAATTCCCTAACATAATTCGACCCTTAATGGTAAAACATTTCCACGAATTGGGGGAAAAGATATATTTTTCATAGTTTTATATGAAGAAACATCACATTATTGGTTAAGAAATTGAAATATTTTATTTAGGACGCTATTAGAAAAATAAATTAGTTTTCCTCAAGATTTAAACCATGTATAAAAATATATTTTTTGTCTAATAATTTTAAATCTATGAGAATTTTTTCCAATTACTATACATGTTTGAGGATTTTATTTACACCATTTTTCCTCGTGATTATGAATATATAATTTTATCAGGATTGAAGTTGACAGGGACTAATTCGACAAATAAAAATAGAGGTAATAAAATAAAGTAAAAATATTATTGTAGGTGTGGTAAAAAAACACCCTTGATAATTTCATTTAATGTTTGGGTGAAAAATGTTTGGCCACATGGCCATAGAATGAAAATAATATAATCAAAATGGACCAATAAATAGGGTATCTACTAGCCATAAAATAATGATATGTTTTAGTTGTAATTAGTTTGGAAATTATGCTAATATGTGCCCAAATTTATTTGAACATGATGTAAATTTTGATGATCCTAAAATGAATGGTTTTGAAAAGTTATTTTATTCTATTTTAGTTGTTTTTCACCATAAAATTAAATGGGGATATGTATGTTTATTCTATATTCAAATAATTACAATATTAAATTTAACTCTAGATCATCACATTCATTTATTTATAAGGAATTCTTTAGAAAATTGGTAATATAACCAAATGAATATAAGATAAATGTTTTAGAGAAAATTTTCTATGGAAGAATAACTTCGAAAAATATTTATATGGATCTACCTATTTCAATTAGTGGGGTGGTCTTTACTAAAAATATTATTGAACTATCCATAGTAGAGTTTTATATCATTATTGTTATAGATAAGATTTTAATTTATCAGTTAAGATATATTTAAGTGCTAAAAAATATATTTTCAACGATTCCATTCAATTCGTAACTTATGATGTAAAAAAATATTTATTAGAGAGAGAAATGAATGTTACCTATCTCATATAATTGAAATTAAATAAATTTTTCAAAATATTGATGTGCCGGTAGTAAATGAATTCATGGATGTTTTTATGAATTATTTTAATAGTATTATTCGTAATCATGTGTTTGAGTTTACTATTAATTTATTATGTAATATTAATCCTATTTATAAACCATGTTATCAAATATATCTAGTGGAAAATTTATAATTGAAAAATCTATTAGAGGAGTTTTTAGATAATGGATTCTTCCAACCTATAATTTCTCCATGGGATGTCTATATCTTGTTTGTTAAAAATATTAATAGATTAATGAGTAATTCCATTGATTGTATATCCTTGAATAACATAACTATTAATACAAGATATCATTTTTCTCATATCAATGAATTACTTGACAAGCATTAGAGAGGAAAATGTTTTCTGATTGTAATTTTGTGGTTTGGTTACCATATGTTGAAATTATTAGAAGATGAATTTACAAATACTGCACATTGAACTGGGTATGGGAACTATGAATTAGTATTTATTCAATTTTGATTATCTAAGGAACATATAATTTTCATGGGTCTTAATAATTGATTTTATCATTTGTTCCTAGATAATTTCTGGGTTTTCTTTTTATAATATTTTTATATTTTTTAAAAGTTAATTTGAGAAAGAAAGATAAATAATGATTTTTTTCATACATTAAATGAAGATATACGGTATTTTAATTTTAGAAACTATGAATTTTATTGAAAAAAATTTTATTCTAATTTCACATTGTATCTAAATATTGTGTAACTATTAATATTTCTAGAAATTTGTTTTAAAGAACATAAAATAACCCCAAATATCACAGATATTCATCGTTTTAAAGGAGTATTGGGTTACTAAAAATGGATTATTAAAAAAATTTGTTATTATCAATCCCAAAAACTACGTTAACTTGAATGGGAGTTATTTCCATGAGGATAAAACAATGTCATTATTTTTTTTGGGAACTGAAAAGAAAAATAATGAATGCCCAAAATTTCCCCATACATATCGTCTAGAAATGATGAATTATTTATCTACAGTGACACTTCATTGAAAGGAAATGTTTGGGTCCTAATGAAATATGATCAGTTAATAGGTAATTATTCAAATTATTTCAATCCTTATGAGTAAAATGACAATAGGCATGATTTTAAATTATCTATTGTTGTATTTTCTTTAAAAAAATAGAAGCATTATTTGTATGGTGTACATTGTGAAATATATACTAGTTCCAAAATTAGAAGGTATAAATCCCATTGGAAGGATCTGAACATGAGAAAAAAGATGTTGGATGGAACGAATGATGTTCATTATTTAACGACTCATTACTATTTGGAAAAATAAAACAAAGTTGATGATGATTTTAGTCGAAAAAGTAATATTATGATAACAGTGTTATATTGGGAACCTAACAATTCGGTTAATGATAAGATGAATTATTTCCTAAAAGTTATGGATGTAGTTACATCCTATATTTTTTCCTATTAAATTAAATTTGAATTTATCATAAATAATTAATAGATTTCACAAGGTGGATTAATATTCAAAATAAAAGGTACAATCCATTAAGAAGGGAAAGTTTACTAATTTTAATAGAAATAATTTTGGTTTTTTGGAATATAAAAAATATTATGGGTTCATTATGAGCCCATGTTGAGTAAATATTTGTTAAATGACTCAAAAAGTTCTATTTTTCATACATTTTGATAGCACTAAGGTGTATAGAGACCATTGAGAATATTACTAGTGGGGTGAAATAAAAAGAGATATTACTAAATTTAACATGAGTTTTTTTCCTATTCAACAAGATAAAGAAGAATTAATGTCATCAAATGGGATTCTTCAACCATTTCTAGTACCAAAGTTTAAATGGGATAATATATACCTATTTATTTTTTGGTAGGACTTCCAAATACTTGTCGAGGTAATAATATGATTCAGGTGATTATTGGTCAATTTAAAAAATATATAATTTCCTTCCCATTCGATATATGATGAATTTAGAGTAGATTTATAGACACTATGTAGAGGATATTATCAGGTGAAAACGTGTTAATATCATCATTATATCATATCGTAATCCAATGTTCACATCTAATTTTTGGAAATGACATTATAAGTGGTTTGTTGATAAATTAAATTTTAATATAAATTTTTATCCTCTAACTGATTGATAGTCTAAGTGGGATATTCAGAATATATAAGATATGTTTCTATTAATTATCAATGGATTACCAGGGAATTCAGGATCATAAAATTTAGTTGGTTTAGTTTTATTATAATAATAGGTTTCATTTTAGTATATCGATGGAACCATTTGAGGAATTATATTGAAAGGGGAGTAAAACACTAGCCTTTTTGGATGGTGTGTGATAAAAGAAGATTATGGGACCAAATATGGTACGTGGAATTATAGAGAGAGTTATTTGATTTTGAAAAAAATGTGTATGGCTTATATAAGGTAAAATATTTACGCGAATAACTAGATGAATGATCTTTCTTTCCAGTTCAGTGATCCTTTTTTTTCTAAAAGTTACTCCATGGAAAATTATAATGTGTTTTAAAGAGATGGGGAAGATGATTCCATAGTTAATTAGACCATATAAAATACTAGATAATGTTTTATTAGTTTCCCATTATGTGGATAATCCTCTAATTTTATCCCTGGTATATAACTTGGTTCCATTTTAAATGTTATGGAATTATGTACTAGATATATCTCTTATTTTAATCGCAAATGCTATTTTGCTGGAAGAGAATATTTCTGATATGGAATATATAGTATAGGTTCTTGACCATATATAGAAATTAATTTGGAATATGGTTTTTCACCAGGTTAATTATTTATGGATAAATTATATGGTTGAAGAGGAAACATGGGAATATTATAATGTTATGAAATAAAAATATTTCCAATTATTTAATAAATGAATTAAATTACAATGGTGAAATTTATAAAATGGGGGAAGGATATAACAGCCTTATAAATTATTAAATATGTATTTTTCGTATTTATACATATTTATAAATGATATATTTATTAAAATTAAAATTTATGTGTTGTTGAATAGTGTATATGACACACAATAATGTTGATACTAAAAATCTTGGCTTCCACTAAAAAATGAGTTATACCGAATAATAATATACTGTAAATATTTTTATTTAAAATAAACTTTATCACATAGATTTTATATTGGGAGGGGGTCAAAATGAAAATCTATTTTTTTGACACACATTTTTAAAAAGTTTTTACATTCATCCATTTGATTTTATTGCCATAATATAATAATAAATAATGTTTTATGCTTTAAACTATATTTTTCTAAAAAGATGTTTTACAACCATTTAATGGGGATCATATTTTAAAACTAAATTTTACAAATTTTAAAACTTTTATTCTTAAAAATATACTTCATTTATTATAGTTTAATTTCAAAATCAAATCTGGTCATATTTTTGTATTTTTTTATTGATTTATTTTTTAGGAATAATGAATAACGCTGAATTATAAAGGAAAACAACATTTTCATAAAATTTATATTTATTGTTAAATTATTAATATATTTAATTTAATGTATAAGTATTTCAATTATACATCATTAAATCTAATTTAGGTCATTAGAATAAATTCCACAATGAAATTTCATATCAAACCATTTCAAACTATTGAACATTTGAATGCTTAAAACCCATTGTTCGGTCTCGTTTGGGGAATAATTTTAATTTTTTATGGAAAATTTAGGAATTTGTTGTGTCAAAATGTATTCCATATTTTATATCATAATTAATTAGATTTTCTAGCAATTTCAACATAGTTTTTGAAAAAAAAATATTTTCAAAACCAATGAATACTATTTATAAAAATTAAGGTAAAAATGAGTTTACATTATGGTAAAAAATTAAACATAATAGAACCAATGACTAATAAAAATTACAGAGACACGTTTTATTGATTTATTTAGACTATTTCCCCTTTTTATTCAAAAATTTATAATTATTGGAGTCACATAATATAAGGGAGGCCTCCAAAAAATGTTTTCTTTTTTTATTTAAAATAATTTCACTATAACATTATTTTAAAATGGAATTTACTCTTCCCCATTATACACACATCTATAGACTTTTTTCTCAACTCGAAACATCCAAAATAAACTCAAAACAACCATAATATCATCTGGGAAACCTCACTCATGGCATAAAGAAACCAATGAATCTCTTTAGATCAAACCAAAAAGAGATACCCGAAGAAGAGATAAAGATATTCAATAATAACTTCGGTTTTAGGTTTTTATACACCCCTTAAATTCATTATATATCTTGATAATATAACAAAATCTGTATATTCAATACAATTTCAAGTTTTTTATGTCAATCATATGACTTAATAATTCATGTACTACAATATAATGGGATACACTATCATCATTCATGTGTACATTGGACTAGTACATTATGAATCGATGTCATTATTTCTTCCATTACCTCCTATATAAGATTTAAATGATGATTTAAATGAATTTTTTTAATTATTTATAAGATATTTATGATGTATTTATAATTTTTAAATTATTATTTAACACACACCTTCCTACATTCAATTTTTTGTAAATACGATAAAATTATTTGTGGATGTGTGGGATACCGCCTACTCAAAGCGATGTGATTCATTCATTAATTACATTAAATATATTTTGGATAGGATTAATGAGAATATGTGATATAAATTCAACATGTTTAATGTTCATCACAAAATTATCATTCTGTAAATATAGTATTAAATTTTATTCTAACATTTTCACACTCTGAAATAGTTATAACTTCATTTGTGGACTTATAGACTACGCCTCATCGAAGCGATGTGATTCCATTTATAGCTAAATAATAAAATATATATGTATACATATTTAATAATCATGGTATTAATGATATAATTACCATTTTGTAAATATAAATGTGATGCCCCAAAACCTATATTGTATCTTTGGAATAAATGAATATTTTTTTCTAATATGAATGATTAATTTGGTGAAAATAATATTACTAAATTAAAAAAAATTAAATAAAAAATAATTTCAATGTCAAATTTTAAAACAAAAAAACATTACCTTATAATAAGGCATTTAGGTAACCACTATTGTTTTAATAAAAAAATTATTTATTCATTAATGGTTTTGAATTTATAATTATTTAAAAGAAAATATGGATTCGAATTGAAGATTTATTTTTGTATTTGGAGTTTATAAATACAATAATCATGATGTTTCTCTACATATGAATATAAAAGTAATGAAATGTTTTTAATAAAATGGTATTTTGAAATTTAGTGTTTTAAAACTCAAAACGAAAGCTGGCATATGTAATAATGACTTTAATAATAAGAATGAATGTTTTTATATATATTAAGAAATTATTATATATGTGTTTTGTTTTTATTAAATATTTGGGTTTATTAAATCTTATTTTTATAAAAAAATTGGATGATTACCCCATCAAACGGAGGGGATCCTTGAGGTCAAATCCCTCAAGGACTGTGGGCATCTCACATAGACAACCAAAGTCAGGCCTAATCCGACTGCATGAATGATCCATGATGAGTCATGCACGGGCCCAAATGAAGGACCAGTCATGCACTAAGAGGGGGTGAGAAAGTTTGCACACCATTGTGGGTGAGGGTGGGACAAGGCCTATGGGTGGGGTTCATTTATATAAGGACCCTACAATGTGTGTGTTTATGTCGTTTGAGTGAATGTAGTGGTGTCGAGTAATATAAGGTGGTCTCAAAATAGTGTAGGTTTCAATAAGGGAGGTAAATTTTCCCTTGATATCTAATCTAGACAGTTCAATCTCACCGCTCGAGATCTCAAACGTCTGATCCAATCCTACATTCAAACTCCCACCACCGCTACTTTTTCAATGATTTTTATTAACCATCTGATTAGGAGGCATTTGATCTCAACCACAAAACCAATTAAAATATTGGGAATACCCCACGACCGTCCAATAAAATCCAAAAAAGGATCTTGACCATTCTTTTGTTGTTATAATAGAAGAATTCACCACATTCATTCAATCGGAATCAGTCGATTGAGGTCATCCAACTTTTTCCACTTCTTCTCACTCTCCCCTTCTTCTTCCTCTCACCATACCAGTCGATGTCACCCCATCCTTCTATACTATATCTTCCACACCTTGTGAATCCTTCTTTCCCTCTCCATGACCGAGTTTTCTAGAGTCTTTTTTCCACATTTCTTCTAGGGTGCAATATTTTAATTTAAAATCCTTTGGTGTATCATGTATGTTTCCAATAAAATATATATTTTATCAATGACTGATTTATTCAAGGACTACATTGATTAAGGTTTTCGTTCTTATCTAAAATAGTAAGATTCATATTTGTTTATGTATATTTGTTTATATTTTTATGCTTAAATTGTGTTATATAAAATAATATTTATATATTGTTTATATAAACCACCATTTTCACGCATAACACTACGAGTTTTCCTATCCACACCCTTCATCCGACTTCTGCAATGTTCATATTCACCCTTGAATTCATGTAATTTTTTATATAGATTTGTGTTTGATTAACACATATATACTTATATTTGTATATAGGTTTATATTTAAAAACCAAAACAATTCTATTTTATATTTTTTAAATGATGACTATTTGTAGTTTAATGATGTTCCTTATTTATGTAATTCATGTAAGGGTTATTATAAATTCATTTTTGATATGAAAAACCCATATATACACATAGTGAATATTTGGTTATATATATATATATATATTCAAATTTTATTTAGGATTTCATATATTAGATATTAGTGATTAAATAATTTTATTGAACTATATGATAATTGTAAGAATTTCTCAAACCGTGTTTTGGTTATACATATCTAAAGTATACATCCTGTGTATATATAGTTTTATATAATCTTCAAATCCTTATCTATTTTTTGGAGTTTCAAGTTGTTATTATCCATAATTAACCAATTTTTGGTGGTAAATTATACATGTAAAGGATTTACTAGGAATTGTTTCTTAGATTCCAAAACTCATATATATATATATATATATGTGTGTGTGTGTGTGTGTCTACGATTCTATATATGTATATTGTTTTCCTTCCTAATCTATTTATGTTTCATTTCATCTAAAGATAAACGACTGTTTTTAAATGTGATCCATGTCCTTATATTTACTCTTTTAATGTTAATTGAAAAACCCACATGTATATATATAAGTATCAAAAATACATATATGTATTTCTTGATTAATTTTAAGATGTTTTGATCGTATTAACCTTGTTATATTTGGAATGTTATAATTTTATTCGATTAAAAAGATTTATATAATTTTATATTGGTAAACAATAATAAAACCTTGTTTTTTTATTATGTGCCTAAAAAATTTAAGAGGTCATCACCATGTTATTAAAATCAACATTACATGCATGCATCCCCAATTTATAATTTCAGGATAAATGATTAGAATTATCTTTTCTTAATATATAAATGTACTTGACTAAACACATAATTATATGTATAATTGACATATAATATAATCAGAACTTATAAAAAGAGAGTATATAATGATATATCATAATTGTATAATACCTCATGTAAGTGAAGTGAGTTGAAATATTTTCTTATTTTTTAATATCTCACATGAAATGAATGTATTACATTAATAAATTTTAAAATTCATGATGAATATGTCACACAAAATATTGTCAGTTATTAATGTTTATTATTTAATCTTTTTGTCACTTCTATTCATCAATTTTAGGTTTAAAAAAGAATGATAACTATCATAAATGACAGTTTTTGAATATTATTATTCTACATGAATACTTTTATGGAACATGGATTTTAAATTTAAGACTTATTTTTTATGTGACAAACCCAAACAATCTATTATTTTCTGTGCACTTGTTGTCATCACATGTATGTCTATTTTCCATGCATGTCAATGATAAATTTTATATAGCCATAGCCTAATGTATAACATAAAAAGAATTATTTTTTACATTTCTACTTATTGTCAATGGATGATTCACTTTGTTTACAAATATAGATTGTAATTTAAAAATTGAATTTATCTCTTATGATTACATGGGGATTAAGATTTTAATTATTCAATGTGGTATGGGACACTTTGAATATGAGGCACAATTTAATTATGAAATGTGGTTTGGGACACATTGAATAAGAGACATACATTAATAAATCAATATGGTATGGCAAACAATTATTCAAAGACTTATTAGACTTGTGAGGAATTCATAGGACTTATTATGTGATGGGTGAGGCTCACTATAGCCTCTCGATGCTTCGTTATGTCTCATGAGACAAATAGATATGGACTTCATCGAGGCCTCCTATATTTTGAGATATTGTTTTGGCTAGTTCTATAATCATTTTTAGATGTATTGGACGAGGCCTTGATAATATGTTTTAGAATTTCCGGTATATGCATTTCCCTCCTTATAAAACCATAATTTTATAGTTTATGTCATTAATTGACTAGTATTATTTCCTTGGTTAAGAATATTTTAATTTTGATAATGGTAATAAATACACATAGAATAATAATGTATATTCCAGTAATGCCATTTATAAAGAATGTGTAACATCTATTTTTAGAACATTGATACATAATTTGGAGATACATATGTGCTTTCATGAATTGAATTGTATGTGTCATGTGAATTATGATATTATTTTATTGTTCAATTATAATGTTGTATTATTACATTTCTTAATTTGTACCTCCACCCTTGCATGCCACCCGTAATTTAGTTTGATCGTCTTCTAACTTATATGAATCATTACATGAGTTTTTGTAAAAGTATGCATACTCAGAAATATGTTTTATCATTTATATAAATATATAATAACAGAGTATGATATTTCTGTAAAATTATTTTTAGTTACCTTTGAAAAATTATGATGACGTGCGACAAAAAATGTGGTTGTCATTCAATAAAATGTTTTCTATATGTATAATTATTTTGAAGAGATTTTTTTCAAAATCAATTTCATTAATTATTTTTAAAACCACCTACTGATAATTTTAAATTCTCACCACACTTTTTCAATTTATTTTTATAGTATTAGTAGATTTTTTATCTTTGAGTTATTTTATAGGGTGGAAGAAACATAGATCTTATCTTAAATAGTTTTGAAGAAAAGTATTAGTTGTATCTGGTTTTCCCAAACCTAGACCATGAATATTCTCTGTGATGAGATGTGATTTGTAAATTAATCAGAATATTGTTATTACAAAATTACACACTATATATTAGAAAATAGATCTAGGTTTCTGTTGTTGGGGCCATATAGTTGGTATTAGAGGAACAGTCTAGAAAATTCTTGAAAAATTAGAACAAACTAAAAATTTAGCTTTTCATTGTTGAGTATAATATTTATTAAAAATTTCAAATGGAAAGATAGGGTTGACCAAAAAATAATTTTTCTCTTCCTAATGAGGCACTGTAATCCATAATTTTCAATTCATGTTTAGATGACTATGAACCCCTAAAAAAACTTCTTTTGACATGAATACAACTTTAACACATATCTAATAATCCTAGTACACTTCACCTCCATCGAGGATCAGACATTTTTTTATTTCCTAATAGTGCTTGATCAACTCCAATTCAATGCACGTCTAGGAATTTACTTTGGGGGCCTCTTTAAATTTTTCACCCATGCTGATAAATTTCTATCTCTGGGGGATTTCCAAGTGGCTACAAGTGAGGGTGACCTCTGCGTGGCGTATCTTTGTCAAATATTTTCATATTGTCTATATGGTCGAGTTATAGAGTTTGAAATTCAATAGTTTGAGCCTCTTCATTCATTTTATAGACATCAAGTCCATACCGATGTCTCCTAACAATATAGCCCTCATGACACTGTATCTCAAGATACTATATTTGTGTACATCAGTTTGACCTGAGTTTCTCATGTTGCATATGGCCCAGATAAATCAGGGAATTATAAAACATATCGGAGAATCGTTTAACTAAAAAGAACTTCAAAAATCTCCTTCACCAGAGGAATAGGTGATTGTATAAATTAATTTTTTTCGTTATTTTATTAATTAATAATAATTAATATGGTTATTTAGTGTCATCAATGTAGATTTTAGACGGTTTAGGCCAGTTTTTTGCGTGGGTATAATATAATTTTTCATAAGATATTTTTTTGAGGGGGGGATAATGTGATTCCCCAAACCCATATTGTATCTTTGGAATAAATGAAATAGATTTTAATATCAATTATTTTTTTTGTGAAAATAATGAAACTAAAATCAATAAAAATAAATACAAATGGAATGAAAAGGGTAACTTTTAAGAAACTGAAATATTACCTTGTTATAAGGATTTTAGGTGACTGTTTGTGTTTTAATAAAACCAATATATTTTCATTAAGTGTTTTAAATTTATCTTCAGTTAAATGAAAATATTGATTCAAATTGAAGATATATTATTGTATTTTGAGTTTGAAAATATAATAACCATGATGTTTATTTTAAAATGAATATATAGGTAGTGACATGTTTTAAATAAACTTTGATTTTGAAATTTAATGTTTTAAAACTCAATACTAATAATAACATTTGATACAATGACTTTTAGAATGGTAATGAATGTTTTTCTATGTATATGGAAATAAAAATATATGTGTTTTGTATTTATTAAATATTGGGGTTAAATATATCATTTTTTATAAAAGAAAATAGAGTGAGTACCACATCCAACCAAGGAAATCATTGAATGCTAGACCCTCAAGGTCGGTGGGTATCTTACATAGGAAACTAAAGTCAGGCCAAAACTGTGCACACACATGGTGCATGCTAAGGCATAGTCTTGTGGGTATGCCTAGTCAGGTGTGAGCAAGGGGGTGAGGTAGATTGAGCACTAGTGTGGGTGAGATTGGACTAAGGCCCGTGGGTGCTGGTCCCATGAATAAGGACCCTATAGTGTGTCTGTTTGTGTTATCAGAGTGAAGGGATTAGCATCATGTAATATAAGGTGGTCCTGAAACCATGTAGATTTTGATGTGGGATGATAATTTTTCTAGGAGATCTAATCCAAACCATCTGATCATATTGTTCAAAATCTCAATCGTCAAATCTAGTCATACATTCGAACTCCACCACCGCTCTTTTTTGTTGTGATTTTCATCAATCATCTGTTCGAGATGCATTTGATCTCGACAGCACAACCCTTTTAATTATTTTCCCTCCCCCTGAACTATCTGATCAAATCCATGAAATGATCTTGATTGTTCTTCAACTTTTTGAAATTTGGAATCCAATATAGATGTATGATCCGAATCATTCGATCATGGTAATCTATATTTGTCCACATATTCTGCCTTTATTCTTTATATTCCTCACGCCGAAATAGTCAACATCTCCCAGTCCTTCTCCACTATTTTTTCCTCACCCCGTGAGTCCTCCATTCTATTTATGAAACCTAGTTGTCCATTGTAGTATTTTCACAAGTATTCAAGGGTGAATCAGTTTTATGCAAACCCCTTTAGTGTATCATGTATGTTTTCCATTATATATATATATAGTCAACAACTAGTTTATTCAATTTCTACTCTGATTAAGGTTTTTTTTCTTATCTACAATAGATATATTCATATTTCATTAAGTATCTTTGATTATATATTTCCTTTTAATTCATGGTATATAAAATTATATATAAACCATTTATATAAAACTACGTTTTCACCCATAACCCTATGGGTTTTCTTCTCTTAATCCTTCCTCCAACCTTTGCTCAATTTAACCTCACCCTTTATGTCATGTAAGTGTTTATTTTGTTTTGTGTTTGATTAACCAATATATACTTATATGTGTATATAAGTTTATATATAAATAATAAACTATTCTGTTTTACATTTTTCAAATGATGAATATATTTATTTAAATAATGTTCTTTATTCGTGTAATTCATACAACATGTATTCTAGCTTCATTTTTGATATGAAACCCCCATATATACACTTTATGTATATACGGTTATATATATATATATATATATATATATAAATTTTAATTCTAATATAATTTACGTTTTCATATAACTGATATTAGTGACTAAATAAATTTTTTGAAGTATATGATACTTCTAAGAATTTATCTAACAATGTTTTGGTTATGAAAATCTCAAGTATACAGATTGTGTATATACACTTTTATATAATCTTCAAATCCTAATATATTTTTTGGGTTTTCAACTGATGATTATCTATAAATAACATATGTTTTTATGAAAATAATACTTATAATGGTTTTACAAAAAATGGTTTTTGAGTTTACTAAATTCATATATAAATATATATGTGTGTGTGTGTGTGTGTGGTTTTTAATCCTAATCTGATTATGTATCAATTATTTTTAAGATAAGTGATTATTTTTAAAAATGATCCCTATCTTTATACTTATTCTTTTATTTCATATTGGAAAACCCACGTGTATATACATAAGTAACACAAATACATATATTCATGCCTTGATTATTTTTAAGATGTTTTGATGGTATTAATATTTTTATGTTTCGAATGTTATATTTGGATTTGTTAAAAATGACTTATAAATTTTAAATTGGAAGTCAATAACAATACCTAGTTTTTTTATTGTATGGATAAATCTTTTTAGAGTTCATCAACTTGTTATTACAATCAACATTACATGCATGCATCCCTAATTTATAATTTTAGCATAAAGGGTTAGAATTATTATTTTTTAATATATACATGTACAAGCATAAACACAAAAATATATGTATAATGAACATAAAATATTAATAGAAATTAAAAAATGAGAGTATATAATGTGAGATCATAATTCTAGAAGCCCTTATGTTAATGAATTGAGGTAAAATATTTTTTTATGTTTTAATATCCCACAGGAAATGAATGTATTACATTAACAAATATTATATTTCTTAAAAAATCCACCAAAAAGAATATTGTATGTTATTAATGTTTATGTTTTAATATATTTTACTCTTCCATTCATCAGTGTATGGTTTAAACATTTATGATAACTATATTAAATTCAGAAAACATGAATTTTTATATATTAAATATTTAAATTCAATGAAAAAGTTTTTGAATTTAAGAGTAATTATTTAATTTGAAAACCCAAAAAAAATATTATTTTATGGGCACTAGATATCATCACATGTTCAAAAGTATGTCTATTTGACCATGACTGTCATTGATAAATTTTATTTATCCATAGTCTAATGTATAACAGAAAAAAACATGTAGTTTTTAGATTAATGTTTCTAATTAATTTTTGACTCACTTTGTTTATGAATGTTGATAGTAATTGAAAAATGAAATTTATCTCTTATAATAACATATGGATTACGAATTTAATTATTCAATGTAGTATACAATACATTGAATAAAATAAACAATTTTATTATTCAAAGTGTTATGTGACACTTTGAATAAGATACATAATTTAATAAATCAATGTGTTTTGGGACACTTTGATTTAAAGACTTATTAGACATATTTGTAATGCAAAAAACATATTATTTGTTGGGTGAGGCCCTATATAGCCACTCAATTAATTTGTAGGTCTCATGAAACAAATATATATGGACATGGCTAAGGACTTTCCTATTTTGATATATAGTTTTGGTGGAAGTAATAGTCATTTTTAGGCGTCTTGGTCGAGGCCTGGAAAATATGTTTCAGAATGTCTTGCATATGCATTTCCCTCATTATGAAACTATAAACTAAAATTTAATGTGATTATTTGACTAGTAGAATATCATTCATTAATAATATATTACATATGATAATGGTAATAAATTAACATGGAATAACTATGTATATTCTTGGCATTTCATTTATAAAGAAATTGTATCATCTATTTTGATAGCTTTGATATAGAAGATTGAAAAACATATGTCATTTCATGAATTGAATTTTAGGTGTTAAGTGAATAATGGAATTTTTTCATGGGAAATTATAAACAATTATTATTATATGTGTTAATTTTTACCTTCAACCTATCATGCCACCCTTAATATAGATTGATCAACTCCTGCCTTATATAAAACATTCCATGAATATCGGTATAAGTACGTATACTTTGAAATGTGTTTTTTCCTTTAAATAAATATATAATTATTTTTTATGTGATTTCCCTAAAATTATTTCAATTAACCATTGAAAAATAAAGATGATGTGCTACAAGAAATGTTGTTATATTTTATGAAACTATTTTATGTATAAATAATTATTTCAATGGGGTGTTTTTAAAATGGGATTTCGTTAATTGTTATTGAAAACCCATACTCAGCATTTTAAATGCCCACCCTACATTTTCAATTTAATTTTACAGGATTAGTAGATTTGGAAGCTTTGAGTTCTTCTATGGTTTGTCAACAATATTAAGCTTACCTTATACAGTTTTAAATAAATGTAACATTTGTATCTAGTTCTCCAAAATCTTGTCCGAGAGGATCCCCTATGATGAGATGTGATGTGTAATTTTATCATCATGTTTTTATAAAAAAATTACACACCATGTTTTTGGCACTGTCTCCAGACTTCAGGGGTCGGGGCATAACTATTTGTATCAAAAGAACTGTCTATAAAATTCTAGTATATTTTGAAAAACTAAAAACATATGTACGGTTTGGTGAGTAGAAATTTTCTTAAAATCTTCAGATGGAAGGATAGGGTTCACCAACAAATATTTTTTCTCTTCCTACTAAGGCACTAGAAACCATAATTATCAAATCATGTTTAGATGACTTTGAGCCCTATGGAAACCTCCGTTCGACCTTCAAAATTCATTACAACATATCTAACTCTCCTAGTATACTTATCATCCATTGAGGATAATGAATTGTTTTTTTCCATATGGTTCTTACTCAACTCCAATTCAATGCACATTGAGGATAGTATATTTAATACCACTTTAAATGTATCACCCTAGTCGATAGTTTTTTCTATGGGGAATTTCCAAGAATATGTAAGTGAGAGAGACCTCCACGCAACATATCATTGTCAAATCTTGTCTTACGGTCTATATGGTTGAGTTAGAGACTTTGAAATTCTATAGGTCGAGTCCTTTCAATTGTTTTACAGACATCAATTCTATAACAATTTCACCCAATTTTAGAACCATAATTCCACTCTCTTGAGATACTATAGTTGTGTACATGAGTTTGACCCCAGTTTCTCATGCTACATATAGACCAGAGAAATCAAAGAATTTGAAAACATACAAGAGATTCATTAAACTGCAAGGAACTAGGAAAATCATTGTAACCATTTAAATATGTGAAGGTATAAATTAATGGGTTTTTCATTATATTTTAATTAATATCACTTAATATGGTTATTTAGGGACATCAAGGTGAAAGTTAGATGGTCTATGTTGGTGTTTTTCATGGGTACAATGGAATTTTCATGGAACAATTCTTTTGATGATGAAATTATATAATTCCCCAAACCAATACAGAATCATTGGAATAATGGAATATTTTGTTTTAATATGAATTATTAATTTGGTGAAAATATTTAAACTAAAAATTAATTAAATTAATGAGAAATGGAATTAAAAGAGATTCTTTTAAAACATTGAAATATTAACTTGTAATAAGGATTTTAGGTGACTGTTAGTGTTTTTATAAAACCATTATTTTTTCATTATGTGTTTTAAATTTATCTTGAGTTAAATGAAAATATTTCTTCAAATAAAAAACATATTTTTGTCTTTTGAGATTGAAAATATAATGGCCATGATGTTTCTATTCAAATGAAGATAAAGGTAATGAAATGTTTTAAATGAAGTTGTATTTTGAAATTTAATGCGTCAAAAATCAAAAAGAATACTAAAATATGAAATAATGACTTTTATATAGAGATGTAATGTTTTTATATGTATAAATAAATTTCTAAATATTTGTTTTTTTAACTATTTATGTTTACTAAATATATTTTTTTGAAATAAAATTGTGTGAGTACCCCATCCAACCGAGGAAATCCTTGAATGCTAAGCCCTCAAGGTCATTGGGCATATCGCATAGACTAACAATGTCAGGAAAAAGTCTAGTGAATAGATGGTGCATGCTATGTAATGCACGAGCCTGGGTGCAGGCCATGTCAGGCATGAGAATGGGGTGTGGCAGGTCACACACTGGTGCAGGTGAAGGTGGGCCAAGGCCTGCGGGTGGGGTTCCCATGTATAAGGACCCCGTGATGTGTGTTGTTGTGTCGTAATAGTAAAGGCATTAGTGTAGAGTAATATAAGGAAGTCTTGAAACAAGGTTTGATTCTATGGGGGACAAAAAAATTTCTTGTAGATCTAATTCTGACCATTCGATCTCACAATGTGAGATCACAACCGTCTGATCTAGTCCAGCCTTTAAACTCCAATGTCACTCGTTTTTTCCATAATTTTCATCAACCGTCAAATTGGGATGCATTTGAGCCCGACTGCAGAACCCTTTCAAATATTGATAATCCCTCATGACCATCTGATCAATTCCATGAAATGACCTCAACCATTCTTCTATTTTTAAATCCATGGAAGCCATCTTATCCATATGATCAGACTCAGCCGATAGTTTTTATCAATATTTTTCTACTTCTTTTTCCTTCGTCTTCTTCTTCCTCACACTACACCAGTCGAAATCGCCCCATCCTTCTCCACTATTTCTTCCTCATATCATGAGTCCTTTTCACACACAACATTTTTTAACTATTTATTTTATTAATTTGTTTATACATCATGTAGTTCAGGTTGAAGACTAACTTAAACCTTTTGGGTTCTTATTTATAATGCACATTCTGGCCTTTATAGTGTTCAACACCCCACGATCGAAGCCACACGGTGTCCCTTAGGTCACCACACAACCTCTCTTGTTTTACTGTATTACCCGCTCGATGTTTGAGGTAGATGAATAAAATGTCATGAATAATAAAATGGAAGTAAAATAAAAATAAGAGTGAAAACAATTAAAGAATTATCTTAATGATGATAACAATATTATTGTATAAGAATATTATTATTATGAAAATGTTATGAATATAAATTTTTATTAAGATATTATTAAAAATTATAATAATTAATATTATATAATGTTACTACCATTATTATTATTTTTTATTATAAATTTATTAAAATCATTAATGTTATTATTATTATCACCTTAAATTATATTTATTATTATGATCATTAATTATTATCATTCGAATTAATAATATATTAATTATAAATATTATTATTATTATTAGCTTTATGTGTATAATTTTGTTAATCTAATATACAATTTTCCTTTTTCCTCTTTTTATTATTATTGTTAATGTTTTAATATAAGAATATTATTATTGATGTTATCTTATTTTCATTATTATTTTTTGGGGTTTTTTAATATCAATATTAAATTATTATTATTATTATTATCATTATTATTAATATTTTATTAATTTTATTGTTATATTTATTAATATTATTAATGATATTATTAGAATATTCTTTTATTTTAATTGATTTTTGTTAGGGTTTTAACCCTTCCTCCACTAATGTTTTCCCCCCACCCAATTGTTTCAAACCCCCTAGAACCCTCTAGTTCATTGTGCCCCAGACCTCCCCCTTAATCCCTTTACATTACCCCACCCTACTCTGTACCATCCCGTCATGCCGCCCTGCTCGACACTAGCATGTCGCACCACCAGCTACCTGATGTTCCCATCAAGCTACCTCCCTCACTCTGTTGCCCCCGATTTCCTTTTGTTGACCTCCGTCTGGTGAACCTTGAGCCCCAGCTCCTCTATTATCGTATGGCACCATCCTGACATCTCCACCAACACCTCACTCTTCTACCCCATGAATTATACCCCTCCAGATAATTCTCCCCCATTTTCTCTTTGAGTTTTGGGTTTTCCTGTGGATATGAGGTCCGGTTATTGGGTTCTAACATGAGTTTTTATGATAAAATTCATGATTTTTTGTTCTCTCTAGGTTTCTTGAGGTGTGTTTGAGGTGAAATTGTGATTTCACACCATTTTTGGAGGATTCTTGGTACAAGGTAGGTGGTTCCACATTTAAAAATTATTTAATGAATTAGATTTCTTTCATAATTAATTTATATTTTTAATTGATTTATTCTTTTTTGGATGCAGATTGCATTTTATTGGTGTTTTTAGTGTGTTATATTTTTTTGGTAGCATGTTCTTGTGTTGTGGGTACGTTCTTTTTCTAAAAACTTGAAATTAGTCAATTTTTAGTGTTTTAATAATATGTACAATTATTTCTTCATCTATGGAAGTGGTGTTACTCTTTTTTTGAGATGGTGTTGCATGTGCTTGGTCATAAGTGAAAGTGTTATGTGGGTTGAGTAGATGGTTGCTATTAAACCCCACATTGAACTCTTTGATAATGTTTTTTAACTGTTTGTTTGTTTAATGAAAATGTAAAAAATGTGAGTTTTTTGTTTTGGTTTAGCATTCATGAGCATTTTTTCCAAAAGGGGGATTCAGTGAGCCATTGGTGTTTAAATTCATGATCCATATTCTGGAATTTCATAATAAAAATTCTAATGTTTTTTTATCCGGGAATATGGTCTATTAATAGTGAAGTTGGGTTATTAATTGATGTAATGGGTGCATTTTTTATTATTGATGTGGTGTTGGGTGTGTTTAGTCATGAAAGAGGGCTGAGTTGGTTTCTGTGTTAATCCCTGTTATGTTTTAATTGATTTTGTTTACAAAAATTTAATATATTTTAATAAATAATTATTAATGATTAAAAAAATCAATTGAGTTTGGTGAATTCATTTGGATCATAATATTCAAAATGGATTTTTGTCTGTTTTCATGTTTGGAATTTGGTTTAGGTGAAACCCTTTTTTTGTTCATATATGTTTCACATGAAAAGTGAAATTAGAACATTTTGAGCACAATAGGGGAAGCCTTGGTAGTAGGTGGGAGGACTAGATCTAGTGTTCTTTTGATACGGAAATGTCTCTAGCCCAATTTCACTTTGTAGGTTTGACAATTATAACACTGAATAAACTTTTGTGATGATTGTATACCATTAGGTTATAGATGTATTTCTCTACAATTTTCTCGTTCATGAGAATGTATATTGTTGTGATTATTATACTATTGTTCACCGAGAAGCGATGTTCTAGGGTCCCATTATATTTGCTAGTACCTATAGGGTATCTCCCACTTTTGGCTCTCCTGGACTAATTTACACTCACCGTCCACATATTGTGTAACATTTTGGTTTTTTTATGATTTGGGTTTTCTTAAAGGCAATGGTGTTTTTTAAAATTTATGTTGTTTTCATTGATATTGTTTTTTTTTGAAACTGTTTCTTTAAAATCATTGAAGATTGGTGTCCTTTCATATATTAAGCCTACAAATGTATTTTTTATTTAATGATTATATGTGTAACCTTTTTATTGGGTGGTATCATACTTGAATCTAGTATCACTGAATATACACCTTTGGATGTATGTAGACCTTGGTCCTTGTGTTTCCTAGGTTGAGATATCATGATCAGAAATTGTGCTTCCGGTTGATGAAGGTCTTATCATCCTGGTTAGTGATGGTATCTTGTGGATGTTGTACCTCTCTGGTCCCATGGAGGATTGAGTAAGTGTTTTTTTTCTTTTGTTGTCATTTTATTCTGGATGTCGATTCAAATTATAATCCTTTATATTTGATTATTAGGGCTTGTTTGGTTATCAATTTTTTGTTTTAGTTTACCCATCATGTGGTTTGTTTGTGTTTACTATTTGAGATAAATCATTCTCTCGTATTATAGTTGATTCCCAAGAACATGGTCCATTCCGTGGGGATCAGGAATGCCCCTGGGGCCTTTCCGCAAACTAGGTCGGGTGCTAGATCAGATGGAAACTCGGCTTGGTCTGTGAAAAATTTGAATCACAGCCAGTTTTTCTCTCTTGGTTCATGTTGTTTTCAGATAGATATAGTGTAAAAAAAGTAAATGTTTTCAAGACACTACTTCCTACTTAAGAGTATAGTTCCTAGCTAGCACACCTTGTGGCGGGACACGAGTAACAAGGTAAGTTTAGGTTTTTCTACCACTTTAGTCCTTATGGTTAATCCAGTTTAAATGAAACGAAAAGGGAGTTGTGTCAGCAGTACTTGTAAGATGACAGGGTCTGGAAAGTCACGTGTAGATGGGGACACTGCCCCAGAATAATCTATGTTGTGGTGGCTTGATTGGCGTATGGTCTCCAACCATATTCCCCAGTCACCCACCAACACAACTCTCCTCTTGAATCATTCCATAGCTCTTTGATTTGAATTAATGGAAATTTTTTTAAGTAAAACTGATTAGGCCTTGGAAAAAGTTCTGAAATTAAGTGTTTTAAAATGAAAATGATGTGTATGGTTTGAAAACTGTGGATTGAATTTTTCCGTTTTGAACAATGGAAAAGGTCTTATTTTGATCTGTGGTTTTCCCATGGGCGACCACATGCATGAGTATATAAAGAAAGTGAAATTCTTATTGGTACGAGAGGATGAGTAACCTGGATGGGCATGAGGTGGGTGCTAGTGTGGCATTAGAACATGTGTGTGTATGTCCCATAGGATACCATTCGTTTTTGTGAAACCCACCATATTCTTTTATATTCAAAAAAAATTAACGGGAAATTTGTTGTTTTAATGACTGGTAATTTTTTGGTGTGTCTAGCTTTTTTTTTGGAATGTTGTATGTGTGGAATCTCAAGTTAAGTATCCTTTTGGATGATTTGTATCTTGATTTTGAATTTGTATGTGTATACTAGTGTTTCAGCATGTGGTTAGAGGATTATTTTGAAAAGTACTATAGGAAGCCCTAGCAATAGTTCCCACTACATGTTTAGTGTTCAATTTCAGTATGTCTAGGCCCTTGGAGGAGTTTCATTGGGTCAATGATTTTATATCATGACTAGTGCATTCCCCCAATAAATAATTAGGGGATGATTGAACTGTGGCCATGGTAAATTTTCCATTGGCTGGACCTCTAGTTGATTAAAATAAGAACTCTCACTTTTTAGTGATAATGATAAGTCTATCCGTTTTTTTAAGTTAAGTGGATCCTCTTACAGTAGGATGAATGGTGTGAGGGGATTTGAAGGGATTTTTGGTCTCTTTGAGTTGTCTGAGTCATCAGGTATGATGTTTGACACCATTGCATCTGAAGGTCCCCTAGAAATAGTTGGAGAAATTCCACCGAGGAAGGGTGAAGGTGGTTCGGAGTTATCAGTGCTGAATAATGTTTTGAAAGGATTGCAGTGCTTTCATCAGCCTCAAGGGTCATTTTTGGTGATGTCTCACAGTGTGAGTTCACTTTGAAGAGAAAGGGTGGATTTTGTAGAATCCTTCACGAATCCCTATTTTCTTAGGAATGTCTCCTCCTTTTATGTAGTTTTGTTTTTTTCTGTTCAAAGGGGAGAGAATGTTGTGCATTTTTCCTTCTTATGATTCCTGGTTAAGGTGAAGAGGAGATGAATGTGCTTCATATAAACCACTGTTTTGGTGGATGTTCTACAAGGGAGTAGTGGGATGTCATGGTGTGTATTTTTTGTTGGTTTTGTCTCGGTTCCATTGTGGTTGCGTGTGACCCAAAAAGGTTAAGTTCTATTTGAGAGTTTTCAATACCTTTCTTCATGAAATAAGATGCTTCAAACATTAGGACTCAAGACCTATCCCTTGTAGTGAAGCTGGTATGTCCTTACGAACCCCTAGAGTGTATAGGAACCTATCTTTATTTCTATCCTCAGTGTGAAAGGTGAAGGATGTTAAAATATTTTTTCCGTAGTTTTTTCATTCCAAATGACCTATTTGATTATGTGAGGTTTCCCATGGATAAGAGGAGGCGTGATCTTCTTGTACCTCAAAGTCCCAGTGGATGTTTCCCACAAGGTCTAAATTATTTTAATTGTTCTTATGGGGTATATTGGATAATTGGTTTCAATTTTTATTATTTATCATCCAGTGATGTGAATATTTTGGTCTACCTTTGGTCGTGGTTTGGACACCTTTGTAGTTAAGCCCGACCCAGCACTCCCCTTGTGTTGGGGTGCTTTGTCACCATTGAAATATTTTCATAGTTTTGTATATTTTTTCAATTATAATGGTTATTAGACCCATTATGGGTCTTACTAAAATGTCTTTGTAAGGAATCACTGTTGGCCCTTCTTCATAATGGTGGGCTGTCTGCTTGAGCCTCCTCTCATCAGTTTTCCAATTTTGTCTCAGTCATCAGTGTGTTTCTAATCGTGTAAAGCCCCTTTGGGATTTCCCCATGATGGAATTTTGGTTCTATTCCTAATGTTGTCTTGATTGTAAGTGATAAGAGTGTTCTGTAGATATGTTTTTCTCTTGTTTTTTCCTTCCATTCAAACATTATTGTTTTTGTTTTGTGGTGGTGGAGGTGTTTCGACTTGTGAAGTTATTTTTCATGGGTATGAGAGTTCATTTCCCAAATCAATCAACTAGATGTGTTCAAGATCATAGGGGAGGTCAACACATATTGGAATGTCTTATTACGAGTTTCTTGTGGTTTTCATTTAAGTCAAATTTTATAAGCACGATGTGGTTTCCCCTATTAACTTTCTTTTTGTAGTGATCGTTTTTTAACCTCAAGGTTGTATCAGTTTCTACTATGGGGTTCAACCTTTGTTGTGGATTTTAAGGGACATAAAGTGCTATGGTGGGGAGAATTTTCATACACATCATTTAAAATTATTTTTTTATAAATTTTTCTTGACATCGGGTAGTTCAAGTTTAAGATCGACTTAAATTTTTTGGGATCATATATATAAATGAATAATTTTGCTTTCCTAGTGATCAAAACCCTAGATTCAATTCCATGAGGCCTCACTTGGGTCGTTGTGCGGCCTCACCTAGTCCACCACACGACCTTCCTGATGTTTAAATAAGATGAATAAAATCTAATGAATGATAAAATAGATGTAATTTAAAAATAAGAAGAGTGAAAAAAAATTTAGGAATAGTTTTAATGATTATAATAATAATATTGTTTGAGAATATTATAATTATTTTTAATGGTGTTAAGAATATAAATTTTTATTAGTTTGTTATTAAAACTTTTAAAAATTAATAATATTGTTAATATTATATAATGTTACTTTCAAGTTAAGTATTATTGATATTATAAAATTACTAAAACCATTAATTTTCTTATTATTGATAGCATAAATTATTTTATTATTGTCATTAGAATTGTTAATATTGTATATAACAATTGTTTTATAATTATTGGCTTTAGTAGTACAATTTTTTAAAGCTAATATTACTATTTTACTTTTTCATATTTTTATTATTACTCCTAATGTTTTAATTCAAGAATATTATTATTATTATCGTATTATAATTATTATTATTTTGGTTTCTGTTAATATTATTATTAAATTATTGTTATTATTATTGTTATTATCATCATTATTAAGAATATGTTATTAATATTAATTTTATTATTAATATTATTATTAGTTATATTATCTGGATATTCTTTTTTTGGGTAGTAACCCCTCCTCCCCTCATGTTTGGAACCTTCTCCCCCCCTTACCCGATCGGCTCACACCCCTTATAACCCTTTGGTTCGTCACGCCCCAACCCTCCACCCTTGATCCCTTCGTGTTGCACCACCCTACTCCACACCAGCCCGTTACACCGCCCTACTCCACACTAACCTATTGTGCCACCAATTACCCAAAACTATCGTCTGGCCACCTCCCTCATACTGCCCCCACTATTTCCCTTCACAACCGTTATCTTGTGGAACTTATATATATATTTATATAGTTTTTAATCCTAATCCAATTAAGTTTCATTTCTTCTTAAGAAAAGAGATTATTTTTAGAATTGATCATTGTCCTTATACTTAATCTTTTAATTCTGATTTCAAAACCCACACACACAAACACACACAAATATATATAAGTTCCACAAATACAAATATTCATGTGTTGATACATTTTAGGAAGATTTGATTGTATTAACATCATTATGTTTTGAAAGTTATATTTAGATTCGTTCAAATGTTTTATAAAATTTTATATTGGAAACAAATTATTGTGTGCCTAAAATTTATAAGAGGTCATCACATTGTTATGAAAATCAACTATACATGCATGCATACAAAATTTATAATCTTGGGATAAAGGGTTAGAATAATATTTTGTTTAATATATACATGTACATGAATAAAAATAAAAATATATTTGTAATTTACATAAAATATTATTATAACATACAAAAGGATAGTATATAATGTTAGATCATAATTGTAGAAGGCCTTATGTTAGTGGAGAGGGATGAAATATTTTCTTCTGTTTTAATATCTCACATTAAATGAATTTATTACATTTATAAATATTATATTTCATCATTAATCAGCCACAATGAATATTTTTAGTTATTAATATTTATGATTTAATCTGTTTGACACTTCCATTCATCATTTTATTGTTTAAAAATGAATGATAAATATATTAAATTCAAAAACTTGTATTTTAATATATTAAATGTTTACTTTCTAGGAATAAGGTTTTTCGATTTTAGAGTTATGATTTTATGTGACAAATACAAACTATCTATTATTTTATGTGGCCAAGAAATCATCACATATAAAAATGTATGTCTATTTTCCATGAATGTTTCTGATAAATTTTATATAGTTATATCCTAAATTATAACTTAAAAACCATGTAGGTTTTAGATTAATTTTTACAGTTAATGCATGAATCACATTGTTTGGGAATATAGACATTAATTGAAAATTGAAATTTATCTATAATGATACATTATGGATTATGAATTTAATTATTCCAAGTGTTATGGGATACATTGAAAAAGATAAACAATTTAATTATTCAATTTAGTGTTAGACACATTGAATAAGATAAATAATTTAATAAATTAATGTGGTATTGGAAACTTTGATTTAATTATATATTAGACATATGAAGAATGCATAAGACTTATTTTGTGACGGGAGAGGCTTGTTATATACTCTCGAGCATCATTAGGTCCCATTATACAAATAGATATGTAATTGGATGGGGAATTTCCCATTTTGAGATATGGTTTTGTCTAAGGCTACAATAATTTTTAGACTTCTTCGATGAGGCCTTGAAAATATGTTTATGAATGTATAACATATGCATCTCTCTCATTATGAATAAAGAAATGGACAGTTCATGTGATTATTTGACCAGTATAATATCTTTGGTTAATAATATATTACATATAATAATGGTAATAAACTCACATGGCATAATGATATATATACTTCACAATTAATTAATAAAGAAAGTGTAGCATCTATTTTCAGAACATTAATACGGAAGTTAGAAATACATCTATCATTTCATGAATTGAATTTTATGTGTTAAGTGAATTATGATATTGTTTCCCATAAAATTATAACAAATTACTATTAAATGTGTTAATTTATACGTTCACCTTTTCATGACAACCTTAATTTAGTTTGATCATCTTTTGAATTATATGTCGCAATAAATGATTTTTTTTAAATTAAGTGTTCTCTAAATTTTTTTAGCCCTTAAATAAATATATATTTCTTTCCCATGAGATTTCCCTAAAAAGGATTTATCATAACTTTTGGATAATGATGATTAAGTACAATAAGAAATATAATTCTATTTTAAGAAAATGTTTTATGCATGTATAATTATTTTAAATGGGATATTTTTAGAAATGAATATCATTAATTATTTTTAAAACCCCTTACTGAGAGTTTTAAATGATCACCCAAGGTTTTCAATTAATTTTTATATGATTATTATATTTTTCATCCTTGAGTTATTCTATCTGGGGGTAGAAATATGAAGCCTATCTTATAAATATTTGAAAAAAAGCATCAATTGTATCTTGTTTTCAAGAACCTTGAGCAAGAAGATCCTCTATGATGAGATGTGATGTGTAATTTTATCAGAATATTTTTATAAAAAAATTACACACCTACTTTTAGGCACTATATCTGGGCATCTAGGGTTGGTATCTCATAATAAACGTTAAATAACATCTTTCAATAATTAATATTGAAAAATCGGAACATTTCTTATGCATAAGTACGACTTACCACCTCCAAGATCATTATATTATTTCATTTTTCAAAACAATATTTCATGATTGGTTTTAAATGTATAATTGATCTATAAATATGAAATTTATTTATGTTTTATTAGTTAATAGATTTTTAAATCTTAACCACTTTGACCTCAGTTGACCCACCAATATCTATTTTTCACATATGCTGAAGATGTTCAAAACATCTGATTTAAACTTATTTTATTTAGTATATTAAAATAACATGTAAATAAGTGAAATAAATGTAATAATAAACATTAAAATATTTAACAGTAAATTAAAAAATTAATATATTTTTATTATTTTAGAAGAGATGGACATACGTGATGAATTAGACATATGGTAAGGGACTTTATCTCAATTCCATTTCATTGATGCCAATTTTTTATGTTATGCACATTAATCTTTTATAAGGTGTATATACAGAAAAAATAACATTAAATATTAAAATTACCTATTCTCATGATAATTAGTGTTTTTAATGTCATCATTAATGTGATATGTGATTTTATTTTTTCTTAAGGGATACAGGTCATTTCATTAAAAATTCATCTTTTTATGTTTTCATTCAAACTCAATTTCTATTTCATGTTCATTTTTTTAAATTGAAAATTTAAATGGTTATATAGATGCAAAAAATTTATAAAATTAATTTTATATATTCATTACATTATACATATGGTTTTAAAAATTAATATTTCATGTTCATTGAAAGGAATGTTTCAAAAAATGGCAAATGAAATATTTGATTTTCAAAGTATAGAGATAATGACCCTTCAAGTCCTCATGAAATTTATTTTATTTATAGTTTCTTTTTCCATTATATATTTTATACTAAATTGAAAACAAATGTCCCATTATAATGTTTATTTTTCAATTGAAAATAGTATTTTGTATGAATGGTTTATTTTAACATGAAAATAGACTTTGGAATGAAAATAGGAAGCCAACGAGCTTGTACCCAAGTGGTACAAGCTCCTGCTTGGCATCCAAAAGCCCAGGGATCAAATCCGGGTAGAAGTTAATTTCTAGGGTACTGTAGCAGCGACAAAACAATAACAGCAGTGACACTATAGCGGTGGAGGCACTATTGCAGGGCACTGTAGTGGTGGTGGTACTGTAGCAGTTATTGTAGCTGCATGGGTACTGTAGAAGTACTGTTCACTGAGGGGTCATTTGCGCCAAATAATTGGCTTTCAAACCTTTTATTCAGGCCACATGGCCTTGGGCCTTCGGTCTATGTAATGGGCCTCCCTCTACCCACACTAAAGAGGTTTTTGCATTAAATAATAAAATAAGGCTTCGGCCCCAACCTTTTGAAAAAAATTGAATATGGGATTTTAATATCTGAAAGTGATTGGAATATGATTTTAAAAGAGAATTCAAATGATTTTTTACTTCATGATTTTGTTATTATATGTTGTTAATGAAAAGTGTTCCTAGATAATATCAGGATATCATATTATATCTTAATTGATTTTAGTTCCTAGAAAACACACAAAAGAAATGGGTAATGAATATATTTTCTGGTGAATTATATTTGATGTTGGATGTATAGTTTTAAAATATTTAAGGATTGTGTAGTGTTTGTGTGAAATGATTTCCTAAAGATAATACATGAATTTTTTATGCTTTTTAATGAGTTTTCCTAGAAACATTTTTTTTTCTAATTGTAAAATAAATAATATTTATTAGGGGAATGTTATTTAAAATTTATATGGTAAAATTTTATGTTTTTAATAAAGGGGATTTCATGGGATTAAATATTTATCAATATAATAATGATTTTCTTATTATTTTATTCCTTACAGATATTTGTTTTCTTCATCTGATTTATGAAAATATTTCCCACATGATTTAATGACCAGAATGTGATTGGAAGTAGTCATGTTGAAAGTCAAGAATATTTTTCCTAAAAGATAACATTGTTTATTTTAAAAATTTTATATTACGGGTATAATGTATACTGATCATATGTTTCAAAATTTTCTTTTACAATTCTTTATGTATGAGTTATGGCCTTTTTCTCTAAAACAATATACCTGGAAAGATCCATAATGAGGAAGAGTGTGATTTCTAGACTAGAACTCAAGATCATGTCATATTTAAGGTCCAGTCCTTATCTGAAACCCAAACAATAATGTGATTGTAAGAAATATTATAGATTAAACATAATATGTATATGTATCACATCATCAAGAGTGTTTTTCTGAAACATAAAATCATGTAAACATGTAATACATTGCATCAATATATACAAATATCACTCATTTAAAGAATATATCCCAACAGATATTATTTCTACAAGCACAACCACATGCGATCACAATCAATCACAATTTAAATAATGGCCAACAAAAAAATTCATAAGGGAAACATACCAAAATGAGAACACATTAAGGTAATGAACATTAAAACATGAATATCTTCATGTTAATGGAATGGAAAAACCACCATGAGTGGTTTGATAGCTAGAGTAAAAATGAAAATATTCATGAACACCTCATCATAGCCTTATTATGATAATCATCAACATTCCAATTTTCAAGGTTCAACAAGGGTTTCTAGAACCAGAACCATCTATTTTATTTCAAAAAAATAAGATATTCTGAGTTATAATTCTCCCTATCGTGGATAATTTCTATATTAACATTTTAGTCTGATGCATGTGATCTAAATATTCTCTTTGAAAATAAATATTTATTATTAACTTATTATAAATTATACATTTATAGTTATTTCTAGATAATTTTTTATTAATTTTTCATTCAAAATTATCTTAAGATATTTTAATAATAATTATCCTTTCACGATTATTTTTGGATTGTTATTTTTTTAAAATTATATTTTTGATATTTTATATTTTATATTTTGATAATTTTCTATTATTTACCCTTTTATAATTCAATATAATTATATTTTAATAATTGAAAAAATTATAATTTAATAATTTTAATTACTTATTACATCAACATTCAATGCAATTTTAATTTAATTATTATCTTCCTATAATTATATAAAATTATCATTCAATTTATATTATAATTATTTTTTTGATAATATCATAATAATTAAAATTTCATAATATCCTATATCATCCAATGCTAATTTTCACATATTATCTTTTTAAACATAATAATTTTTATCTTTCAAAAAATTTAATTTAATTTATCCTTGATAATTATTGGAATAATCCATATATAATTCTCGATGTATATATTTTTTTAATAAAAAAACATTCTATAATTTAAGAAAAATAAAAATTATGATATATGTAGAAATAAATAAGTAAATAAAATAATTTTTTCATCATTTCATAGTTATTGGGGGAAGTAGAAGAACTGTACAATAATGAATGGGTCAAGTGAAAGTGAGGTAAACCAATCGATAATGGTTTTATCAAAACTATTCATGGTGTTTCGAGATCCCTATGACACAATGGAATATACAAAGAAAGGGAACCAATTGGTTTAACTATTTATAACTATAAACTACAAATTCCTTCATTCAAAATCCTAACAACCAACTTAATCTTTATTTTCATAGAAATTGTATGGAAGAGTTATTATTTCCATTATAATAAGTTGTTTATGACTATAATCAATAAAAAATATTTGAGAACAATGATTTTTTTATAAACCAATATGAGAAATTGAATTCTCAATATGGAGAAAGGTTAAACAAAGAAATTTTTTTATATAATATTAAACAAAAATAATATAATATACTAATAAAAAATTATCCTAATGTTTAATTTGACAAAAAACCAATGACATAAAAATCTTATATCCCACCTAGGGAAATACCTACAACATAGATGTAACTGTGGTATTAGATTAATCATGTGACACACTATATGAGTGATATTAAACCATATTCATAAAAATTATATAATGAAAATATTAAATTGGTTATACTCATTTGTGATTTTTCCAAAAACCCAACACACACAAATGATGTTTCATTCCATGGATAAACCACCCATATTGTACCTTACAGTGGTCTTTATTTCACATAAGACATATTTACTGGGGGATATTTCATTTTTCAAAAACAATATTTTACTAGTAATATAAAAATTTTCAAATTTTTAATTTTTTACTGTCAATGTTCCATGGGCCCCATAAACCCATGTAATCTCAACACCTAAATGTAAAAATACTATATTGAATATTTTAAGGAGGTGAGTATGGTTTTAGCCTTACATAAATTAATTTGATTCATCAATTAAATGATTTTTATCAGAGAAATATATTTCATATTAAAAATAATAACAAATAATTATAAAATAATTTTTTTATTACATTTAAGAAGTTAAGATATAACATTTTTCTGAACACAACATCATTTTTCACAAAAACAATAACATAATATTAACATATTATTGTTTAATATGATGTTTATCACAAATATTTTAACATAGTGGGATTGAATAGAATTCACTAAATTGTTAATACATTTGATTTAATTATGCATTTAATTTGAATTATTTGATGACCAGTTAATAATAAATTAAAATAAAAATGCTTTTTAAATAAATGAAATATATTTATTAAAATGTATTTTTATTCAAAAAAACACATTATACATTAAAAAATTTTAAAAATACATTTGAGTGGATAAATTTTATTAAATTTAAATATTATATATTTAGAAAAAATTTAATATTCATCTTATTATTTTTCTAGATAAGTGATGAGAAATAATCCAAATTATTATTTCAAAAAATTTTTTTAAATCCAAATTTTTCTACTAATTTTAAAATTTATTTTAATCATATATTGAAATAATATTTAGAAAAAACATAATTGTTTAGATAAAAAACTAAAAATTATATTGAATTTAATATTTTATAATTTTTTGAAATGTGATATATTTATGAATAATAAAAAATGATGATTTTTACAATGAATTATAATTTATTTTTAAATAATTTAAATAATAAAATTTTGTTTTCTTATGGGTTTAAATGTAATTTTAAATTAATTATGTATGTTTTAATAACATTTTGGTAAATGGAGTTAACTAAATATTGATTCATGATATAATTTTTTTAATCATTTGAAAATTATCTCTTTGGAATACTATTTTTCACCAAACAAACTTGATTAATTAGAAATTATTTAATGAAGAAAATATGATTGGAGTTTATAAAATTAAATTTGATATCATGAATCATTATAATTGATATTTCCTAATATTTTCAACTTCATTTTTTACCAGTTCTAATTGTAAATGAAGTAAAAATTAAGTATTGTGGTTAAGGAGAAAATTGGAATATTGGGGCTTAATCTTAAAGGATAGAGTAAAATTGCCTATAATGTAACATAGAGAGTCATTATAATATATTCATGTTTAAAAAAATTAAAAAAAATCTTTATTTCTTTTCATGAAACACACTTCTATGCTTACACTACAAACATTAATGATTTCGGTTTCCTGGACACTAGGCCCAGTTTTACCAAACAATAATATATTAATAAAATATAATTATATAATAAAGTATATTACCTAGAATTTTAATTAATAGTTTTTAATATTATTGGGAAAAAATTTAATTTTATATTTTCCATTTAATTTTAACATACATCTTAGGCGATTCTTAGAAATGATATAAGAATAAATTCAAATTTTCGAATAAAATAATTATTTTTCAAATAAATGTATTTTTAACAACATTTAAGGGAGAACCCTTCTAAATAGAATATTTGACACTTATATATATATAATTATATAAAAATAACTTAATAT